>JADDOH010001563.1:0-253185 GCA_016648135.1 Agrypnia vestita
TCAAAATTTCAAGTCAATCCGAGCAAAATTGACGAAATTATGAACATTTGAGTGATGCTCAGAATGATTTTCTATACCTGCTCGGGCAGCTAAGAGACGCGCTCACCTGAGGTCTACCGGACGTGCTATTGTATTGGAAGAATTTTGCGTAGACAAGGACAAAAAGATGCTGATGATGAAAGACCTTTGCTGTGTGAACATGCCATCAACGATTATGTGTAAGTATAAAATAAGTGTCGAGTTTTATTTTGAATTTTACAGTGTGCAAAACTTTAAAGCGTTTTCCCCATATCACACGTTTTCAAAGTCGGTGTCCATCATAACTTCAAAACTCCTGCATCGATCCTTTTGAAATTTTTAACACTATTTCTGTACATAATTTACAAGGTAACGCTGGAGACGTTTTTTCAAATTTGTTAATAATTTATATTTTTTAATAACAAATTATCCGATTTTTTTTGCAAAAAATCGCGTTTTTCCCTTCAAAGTGTTCCAAAAAAATGAAAATTTGAAATTTCAAAAAACCCTTCCAGCGTTACCTAGGAAAACCTATTATCTAACGAAAGAACTTTGATTTTTCGATTTCAGATGATCCAGCACCAAGTTATGATGGACACCGCAATTCTTCTTTTTTCCGAGATACGTCCGAAGAATTGCTGCCATTGCCGTATTTTGTAATATTTCGTCTTGAAAATTTTACACAATATTGTTCGAATATCATATGTAATGTGCCATTGGTTTTAATAAAGAGATTTTAAGGGTGTCGTCACAAAAAATTCACAAAAACATGCCTTTTTGTACGAATTATTAACCTTACCCCTCCCTTAATAATGCATGTTCACGGTACTAAATATCAAGAGCATCGGTAAAGTCGAAATAGTATACAGTCCCTAATTGAAACATTGTAAATTTTAATACCTCTACATAAATATATAAAGAGAAGATTTAACTGTCAATTATTAACAAGAGTCGGGTATTATTGTAAGACTTCTTATTCTTATGATCTCCTATCGGAGGTCGGCGATCATTCTGGCGATTACGATTTTACTTATCGCCGCACGGAACAACGGAGTTACACTTATACCAGTGCCTCAAGTTAGACAGCCATGAGATGTCTTTCTGTGCTTCTTTTATTACTTATTTTCCCCTGGATGATGAGTTGGTTTAGACAGTATTTCGGTCCTCTCATAATATGCATGTCCGGCTTTCTCTTCTCGATAGTTCGCATTACTTCTCGGTATTTTTCCATACGCTGGAGGACTTCATCATTCGTCACTCTATCCACCCAGGAAACTTTCAATTTGCGTCTATAGATTCACATCTCAAAATCCTCAACTTTGCGGATTAGTTCTAAGTCAAGTGTCCATATAAGAGAATGGCATAAATATAACACGGAAACATTCGCATTCTAAGTTGTAGGCGTATGTCACGGTTAGAAAATAACGGTCTCATTCTAAGAAACGCACTTCTTGCCATCTCTATTCGAGCTTTTACTTCTTGAGATGTATCTCAGTTCTCATTCACCCTAGCACCTAAGTACTTATATTGCGTGACTCTAATTCTGTTGTGAGACTACTAACCTGCTAATCAATACAAATCCCACCTAAGCCTATTCTCGAAATTTTCATACACCTGTTAACCCTTATAGCAATCTCAGATACTTGTTGGCTGGTATCTTATATTATATTCGACACAAAACAGAATTTATCATGTCAATGACTTTATTTAAATAAATGTATTATAAATAAACAGATGAATTGGAAGCCTAAAAAATCTAACAAAAAACCCTCTAGATATTTATCAGCAATTTTTAAAAAGTGAGTTACGTAAGCAATACAATGATCGACCAGAGGATATAAAAAACAGATAAATATCAACGCAACATTCAAAAAGACAAACAGATGTCACATCAGAAAATTAAATCGAATTATATTATAAAAATAAATATCGACATGGTTAATATTATTGAATAATACATTTTTTACTGAATAATGAAATATGACTTATTCAAAAAGATATAGTGCTATAACGCCACTCTGGGACAGGCGTAGCCTAGTAGAGTGGCATAATCCACAAATTAAACAAAACAAAAAAATGTGTAATTTATCTTATGTATTATCTTATGTTTTATTGTTAAATTAGTATTAAGTATCTTATTTGTAAACAAGGATTTTTAAATAAATAAATAAAAATAAATATTGATTAGTAAATAAATTGAATTAATAGATAATATGTTAAATAAAAATTATAACAATTTGTATTTTAAATCTATTGTTTACCCTCCAATATTTGATATTGAAAAGCAAAAAATTTTATGAATAAGGATGATTCTTTGTACAAATCGGTTGTTTATAAATTGATATTTAATATTTGTTATTATTTTTAAATAGGAAAAACCTGTAAAAATTCTGATGTTAGAGTTAAGGAGTTAAGGAAGGATGTTAAAGTTGTTTAAGTAGCAATAATTATTTCAAATTTGCGAATCTTCTTATGGTTGTGGATCGTTCTTGTGATAAGGGTTTACAAATTTTACATACAATTATACAGAATTTGATAAATTTGAAATAAGGAAAAGTGTTAATAGTAAATTGAATATTATAAATAACTAAGTCCTTTTTACAAATTATTATCTTTTAATTTATTTTCATGTTAGTTCTTAATTATTATTATTATTAATTATAGTAATGAAATATAAATTGAATTAAAAGTGCAAACATTGTACCGTAATTATTAAATGAAATAAATTGAACCAGGGTTAGCATTCACGACGAAGCGTTATTTCTGGTAGGTACAGAAAAATAAAATTATGAAAACGATATTGAGAAGAAATAAATATAAAAACACATCAAGTGCTTGTCAAGTTGTCGAACATGAGTGATTATGTCGACGATCATCATCTACCTAGTAGCTTTAAATATTAAGACCATGGGTTAGTAAACCAACAATAGAGCATAAGCTTTATTTTATTTTGCTTGGAGTTAATACTGATACATTCTTCTCTCACGGGTGGGACAAAAAAGACATCCATTTGGTTATAAGAAATGTTAGTCAAAAGCATTTCGTTTATGTTCTGTTGCTCAAGTATTGATTGAAGATAGAATAAGTTGCGTTTTTCAAAAAGAAATATTAAAAATTGCATATATGTTGTAAAATTTTAACACACCTATGACAATTTACTAAAAAAATGTCCCACCCGTGTCGATGGAATGCCTCGTATACTAACTAACACATTTCTCCTTCTCTCTTTTGTTTACTAACCTCCAATGTTTACGTGTTTCTCTATTGGACTGCTCTGATAATTTGTTGGAATCGATGTTGGCTGCTCGGGCAGTGTGTTGCTGAAATATTCATGTTTCCCCAGAAGGCGCCTTGACCGCTTTGTTGAGACTCCCTACGGAAACGAAACAGCTGTAATTATAGGGTTAAAACAAATCATGGATATCAAAACTTATTATTGCTTATATAAGTGTATACTCCGAATTACGTGTTATACGGATAGTTTTAAAAACGAACAAGAGTGCCGTAACTTGTTTAAATATGATATGAATAATATGAAATATTCCGAGAATCCACCGATTTCCTGTTTTCGCAACTATTAAACGATAAATTCTCTCAAAATGAACGTATACCTAATATCCGAAAACTTCTAAGAATTTAGATAACAAATTTACCATGAAAAACGTTATATTTTAGCTTTCGCTTTCAGAACAACGTCTATACTAGATTTTGCCTCTACAAGGTCGCGCTATGTATTTCAATAGTAATATCCTCAAATAGAACACTGATATAACCGAGCGCTCAATATGAATGTTTTGATCTCTCGTGGCTGTGGGAGGTAAATAAAACATTAAAAAACAAACAATTTTTTTTATTAATTTCGTAAGAAGTCACTGGACACGAATTGAATCGGAGAACTGTTCTTAAATAACTTTCTAAATATGTTTCTCAAATATTTCACACACCTAATACTTAACCCCGACGATTTTCACCCAAACACGCACGGGTCACCCTGCTCTTACTACATGCTGCTAATATCGCACTGGTTAAAAGTCAAATGACTCCCCACGCGGCACTCGCATAATATTTTTATACAAAACATGTTGGTTTCGCGATGCCTCCAAAACTTTCCTCACATATTTAGCGTTTACTCTACTTTTTCAGAATGTTCCAGTCGATTTCAGATTGTTCCAAAGTATTATAGAGTGCTCGAGAGATTTTACAGAGGTTACAGGTTTTCAAAAATAAGGTCAAGATGGAGTAGGTTTAAGAAACTTATATTTTGAGAATGATATTTTGGTCTAGATACAACGATATAAAAACAATATAATGGGTATTTATTTTTTAAATGGAAATGGAAACGCGTCATATCAAAATTCTTTATATTTCTTAAAGTAAACTTAACGCTTTTACATTGAAAAAAAGACTTACTTGCTGGTCTGGACTGAGCTCAAATTCCCGACCACTGGATCATTAGGCAAGTGTCTTAACTACTACTCGTAAACTAAGGCCCGAATTCACAGTCAATACTTAGATGATTTAAAGGTTAAGGTACGCCTAAAAAGCGTAATTTTCAGTACAAAATGCGCATTTAAGGCGTACCTTAACCCTAACAAGTAAGTGTGCTGCTTGCTGTGTGATATATGTATATTTTTTAATTGAGACAAATTATAGAGGTATCACAGAGATGAAACTATTTATACGAGAATGTATATATAGAAGTCTATTTTGGGCGTCTGCGGGGCCTACGGCCTGTTGGCTGGCCTGGCTATGAACGCCCAAAAAAGAAATATTTTTTAATAGGTATATAATGAATAGCTTCGTCTCTGTGTGTGACATTAAAGATGCGGGACATCCATCATTTATCTTCATTAATGATGATCTTTCTCAGGACAAAATCCAGTTAATGTGTTCTTACAACCTTATCTCCCTTTTTTATACATCCTTTTAATTTATTAATGCTTGTTTTTTATGTTTAATATGTTATATTACTTAAATACTTACTTTTTCGCTTCGCACCATGTCTTTCTTACTTAGCATGCCATATTTATTTGAATAATTCTTGATGTATTCTTTATATATTTTACCTAATATGTACCTGCATGTGATAATCTCTATTTATGTATCCATTTCCTCTTATATTTTTATAAATCACTTGTATCATAATTTAATATATATTTATAGATACTTATATGGAATGTGTGAGACTGCACTAACCACCCCACATACTGGAATAAAGTTTATTATTATTATTTTAAAGCATACTACATAAAACATAAAAAAATTGGATATTTTTTAAAAATTTTCAACAGTATTTGATCCCTTACATCACTACTCAGTGATATAATATTTTATATGCAATATTTGCAAGCTTGTACTCTCGTAAGTTTCACTGGGTGACCAATAATACTCGTGATCGTTACGCCCAGAACACGCGGTGCTGTTGTCGTTTGTACAGCCATATGTTTTGGGTCACACCGTATCCCAAATGTGTTCAATAGTGGTGTTGTTCACGGAATATCAGTCCGGAATCTGAGGTTTGGAACACGGCTTCGTTAGGGCGAAGAACAAATCCCTTGTGCTGTGTGGTTAGTTTTTTCAATAAAACGTGTGAGAGAAAATTGAATGGCTAATGACATTCTATTCACTCTCGATTGTTTTAATTCTCATACACGTTGATAATACTCCTCTACATGTATTAAATTGTATAAAAGTACATATGTGAACATTAAAATGGAATTATCAACAAAATTTTTTTTTTGTTTTTTTTTAACCTTTAGTTTCTTTAGGCGAATATTCGAAGTATTTGTATTCGTACGTACCACAGAGAATAAAATTACATAGAAAAGAACTAAACCTCTTCTTTAGGAAATAACTTAAAATTATTTAAAAATTTACGAGTTCGTAGTAATATTTTTAAGCAAGTCGAATGTATTGGCACCAGGCGTGGCGCCATGTTTGTACTAAAAAACTTAGGTACGATTGTTCATGTCTACACATTTTAGTAGTCTGTCTTCTTCTTCTTCAGCCTTCATTTTTCCACTGCTAGATACAGTCCTCTTCCGTACCCTTCCATCCTTCCTTGTATTTGATAGCTGTAGCCATTTTTTCCTCCCACAGCGGCTATATCGTCAATCCATCTCTTTTGAGGTCTTCCGACGCCTCTTTTATTCTTTCTGTAAACCTTTAGACGTCCTAGACTTTAGGACTCTTGCTGGTCTGCGATATGTACAAATATTTAACAATTATTTAATTTTTTTATTAACTTTTCATCAATATCATTATGAATAAAGTTAAAATGTTGTTTTATATCTGTAGTACTACATATATCCCTTCCTTGACATGTCTTTGTTGCACTTTATACATTATAAAGTTCAGTTACAGTAACAATTATTTTATTTTATTGCACATGAAAATACGTTTGAAATGTATTTGATTGTAGCTTCCGTGTAGTTACAAATCATTCAGTAAATGCATGTTTTGACAAGTTTAGCGCAACGCAAAGTGAATCATATGCAAGTACCGGATGTTAAGTGAATATGCATTAGTTTTCGTGAGTACTATACCAAATCATTTTTATTCGCGAAAACAGATTTTATAGCATTCGATAAACATTGCATTCAAGCTAAATCGTCATGTTGTTTATTCCCTCATTTTATTGTATTATCAAATTTATTTATTTTATTTATAAATCTTAAAATATGCATACATACATTTAAAAAAATATATATTATTTATTTTAATCTACTTATATTCACTATTTACACTTACATGCTTTGGAAAAACCTTTCCATCTTTAGGGTGTTTTATAAATGACAAAAAATCAAAATTAATGATGTCTTTTGTTTTCTAAATTATTTAAAAAAATATTTTTAAATATTATTGCTGAAGTTCTTGATTTTTTATGTTAAATGTTCAACCAATTGAAAATAAAAATACATTTGTTTGAATATTAACACAAACAAAAAATATCATCAAATTGTTTCGCACAGAGATGAAGGTATTTATAAAAGAAACGTGTATGTATGGCCCATGGCTTACGACTTGTGTGACCCTGTTTAAGTGATCACTCCACACGATCATCAATTCCATCGTAAGAATATCCGCTTATTTTTTTAAAAGTTGTATATATTATGTTCCAAATCTGAAATCCATCAATATATTTGAATGGCCTATGCTAGTGACATCTAAAGTCCTTTCAAATGTAAATTTGGTAATTTATCATTCCCTTTGATTTCGATTTCTTACTCATAAATTTAGAAAATATAAAACATGCATAAGACCTATCATGACACGGTATCGAAGCAAGAGTGGACAGGGTGAGAACTAAACACCTCCTCAGAACTACCGAGATGAAGATCCAAAGACCCATTGTGGGCAAGACCCTCAGAGACAGAGTACCCAATGCGGAAATCCGCAGATCCTGCGACACACAAGACATTGTAAGATAGAGCAGACAGAGAATGCGTTTCTGGATGGGGCATGTCGAAATAATGGACCAGACGATACTTCCCAGAGCCGTAATGCGCGGGATCCCAGAGGGGCGCCGACCACCAGGGAGACCACCAAAGGGATAGAGAGAGAGCTGGACGTCCTCGTCTCAAGACCAGGACTGACCTGTCAATACAGATCAAGGATCTAACAAAAGAAGAAGAAGATTTCTTACGAAACGGCGGTCTTATTGTTTCTCCTCCTCCGACATGATGTGCGATCTGCATCAATTTTTCTAATTATATTCTGCCGGTATATTTCTTTAAGCTGTATGCTATTTTTTTAAGTAATTAAATCAATTTCATTTAAAATTGCACTTATTTTAGTATATTTTAATCTTCTCAATATTGTTTCCATGGTTTTATTTTGCAGTTAAAGTAAAATAATTTTTCGTGTTGTTGTTACAAAACACAAACAGTGAATTGTGACTATGAATTCAATATTTCTATCCAACCGAAATATTTCCTCGTCAAAGCTTTGAATATCTTCATATTTGATAGTGCTTTCACAAAAACGTGTATTCAGCCAAATGTCATTGAAGCTCCAAATGCTATACTGAAAGGATATTCGGCTATTGATGAGAATGGTTCTGAATGGTTGTGCATTAAAAATGCAGAAAATTCTACAGGAGTTTCACAAGGTTTGGTTACGAACCTTATTATTTTTTTCTACTATTCTGGTAAATGGGTATGGATTAATTTACGTAATTGAACTTTTGGAGGGATGATCGTGAGAAGAGAAGAGTTCTTACGTCTTTCATGTTAGTGTTATGTGTTCAACGAAAGTCACGTGTGTTTCAGTCAATTTGTTCTATTTTAATGAACATAGAGCAAATTATATTCGCTTTTACTGTTTATTTGAACATTTTTTCACTTGGTACGAATTATACTCATTTTTGCTGTTTATTCTAACAATTTTTCAGGTTGTGGTTGCGATTAGGGAATGCAATCTCGAGTCGGGATTGCTCTTTCGTGATCCCTCGAGATGGATCCCTATGGATCGGGATCCCGAATACTTTTGTGTTTTTTTTTTATAGAGCTGAGTAGCAATGAACGACAATGCCTTACATTTTTATATCAGCAATTTTAATAAAATGTTCATTATTAATCATTGCAATAAAGTTTTTGTAGGCGTTTTTCCAAGCATCAATCAGTCATTGTAGTAGAGTAAAAACTACTAACTATGAGTAGTTTTTATTACTATGTTAGGTTGATAAAATACAGCAAATATTATTCAAAGCTATTTTCATTATTTGAATGTAACATGAATATAAGTTTTTAGTACATACTAAAAGCTCTATAGATATAAACAATTAAACATGCAAAACATAAAAAATGCTAATCAATCCCGATAATCTCTAATAATTTTTCGGTTCGGGATTGATCTCGTAAAATGCCTCGAGATCTCGCGGGATCGGGATTGCATTCCCTAGTTGCGATAGTGCTACAACGATCGTCGACAGAATGGTCGTCGATGCGGCGAGCGAGAGCGCGTTGACCATTTCTTGCACCTGAATGGTCAAAATTAGTTGCTGCGTATGGCTAGAATCCGGGCAGCTCCCAAACGCCACAGACTGAACTCCATCAATGGGAAGTCGCCAACAGAAAAAATATTTGTCAAGACAGACAAACATGGAAATACTAGATCATATTAATCATGGTAACCCAGCAAGCATCCTTTGATTTCTCCTCTCTCTGCATCCTCATCTGGAGATTCACTGTCGCTGTCGATGTAAGTTCAGATCTCATCATATTATCACGTGTCGTGGCTAGAGTGGTACGAATGAAAACACTGGAAACCACCGAAGAAACTCCTCGCCAGTTTTTGGCTCCTTTAAAGTAAAATCTTCAAATGATATTAGGAAAACAAAAAATTGCAAAATTTTTAAATATTCACAAAATTAAATCCTAGCTGCGGGCACTGTATCGTGGATATTTATTATATTCAATACTTTTCCCCCCTCCTTAGCGATAGAGCCTTATTAATAACCTCGCGACCCTCTCAATAAACAATATTGAAAGGCTCTACTCAGATGAGTAAACAGCTAACCTTCCGATGGCACAAGGCGCATGAAAATTGTGCCGAATTTTCCCATCTTTTTCTCAAAACTTTCCTTTGAAATGTCCAAGTTTAAGGGAGAGGGGGAGGTGCGGACTAAGTTATATCAGACATCCAAGGCTTCAGTTTAAAATCGGACGTTTTCATTTTAAAGTAAATACTGTTGTCAAAATATTGACAATACATTTTCTCGAAATTATGTAGGTACGCTGTATCTAAATGAACAACTTTTAGGCAATTATTCAAAACTTTGTTCCTTGGTTATTATAAAAACTAATAATATAAGTTACTTAGAAAGATACGAAAAATAAACCTATTTTATAATTGTAATTGGGCCTCTTGATCTGTTGAAGCGTAAATAAAATAAATAAATAATAAAAAATATCTATGTATAAAAGTATATTTTATAGTTTTTTTATTGGAATATCCATGGAATTTTAACGAAATTTTTAATAATATATAATATATACAATATAAATATACATCAAACATAATAATTTTGTTGTCTGTCCGTGTGCCTGTTTATCCTCGTAACTTCGTGTAACGTCCGTAATTTCGTTGCACGACTAAAAAAACGCAATTAAACAGCCGAAGATGGGACATGAGCCCCGGGCCACCAAACCCGAACCGGCCGCGGCCGTTTAACGCGTGTTACTATAAATATATACTAAGGCTTAACAAAGACGCGAACCAATGTTCCGTCATTTTTGACGTGTTGCAGCTAGTATATTATGATACCGATAGTGAACATTCCCAATTATTATCATAGAATTACCAAGGCGATGTAAGGCATTCGAAATTTTGAACTACAGAAGAATAATTAAAAAATCTGGATGGACAGAGTTAAGAATGAAGGTGTTATGGTTCAGACGAATAAGGAAAATAAATTATTAAAAAAAAAACGAAAACTTCAATATCTAGGACGTGTGATGAAATATTCACAGAAGTATGAATACTAGTACCATAATAATTTCTTTGAACCTGAAATTACATTCAATACATAACTTGGACTTTCAATATTTTTTGTTTTGAATCATGTATTTAAGTTATGATTAAAAAAACTGTATAAACACTTTAATTCACTTGATGTCGACTGGTATCGATACTACTGTATCTTCGTCAGGACTGGCGAATAATAACTGATCCATAAATAAAAAAGGAACCCATAAAAACCAAGTTTTTACAATACTCCCTTTCTCATTTTCGGGTTTCTTGTCTACCATATGCGTCGGAATCTCAATACAACTTGTATGAAAAACCCAATAAAAAAATTTAAAATCCAAAATTATACTATAATTATTTATTTTTTTTAACGAAAATTTGATAGATCTTCTTGATCGTCGCCACGAGTCTGCTTGCAAAGTTTCAGCTCGATTAGATCACGGGAAAAGGGTTAAAAATCGATCCAAAGTTTTTTCGTCAAGCAAACAGATGCCACGAGTTAATATAAAGGGAGTAAAAACAAAATAATTAATTCTCAGTCGAGGGCCTCGGTTGTGGAGGATAGGGTGATTGAAATAAGAAACGGGGAATTACTTCAATTAATTATACATTATATTTAGTGATAACGGATTTTTTAATTTCTAACATTTCTAAATTATCTTACGCCTCTGATATAGATTTCTAGTATTTAAACACAAAATAGCAATGATGTTATTTTTAGAACTATTTTTAAAATATGGATAATAATTCTGAAAAATTATTTGCAGAATTACTGAGCTAATTTAAGGCTTATTTTAAATCCAACATTAAATGTACCCGATATATAATTTGTGTAATTACTCTTTAAAATAATTGTTGAATTCCTCAAACGTTTTATTTAAATTGTAATAAAAAACCTAAAAACATACAAATAATATTCTAATTTGGGATATATGACTCAAATACATTGTTTAGACCATATTCTCAGAACTTTTCCATATAACACGTCGTACAGCTAGTAAATAGCCCTAAGACATTCAAGGATATTAAATTTATTCTCCCTTATTAATCCAGTTGGAGCGTGAAGTTACTCCTTCTACAATAAAATAAAACTGAATATTATCTATTTTTGTTTTAAAACAGTGTTGTAGCCAAGAAAAAATGAATATACCTTGTTCAGGGCTCTGTCAGACTACTTTGAAAAGGGGACTTCTTGAAGGGTTTAATCAACATATAAATAGTTTAGATATTTCACCGTTTGTATGCTCAGCCTACCAGGTAAGCTACTTTACGGAAATCGAACATTTTATTTGTGAAAAATGTATATCTTTGCCAAGCTAAACTCCTGGTATTCAAACCACACTTCGAAAATATATTTTGGTTATGGACCAACGCTAGAGTCTTATTATTTTTATTATTATCTACATAGTTGGCACAGTTGGCATGACACACAAGCGCCTTAGTTTTAGATTCAGTTTAGTTTAGCGCTGGCGTTCATTGGTGACATAACATTTAATAACTTGCGACAATATTCTGTAATACACTACATAAATAATTAAGTTTAACTATACCGTTTTAACTTACTTATTTACTTAAGGACGAAGAAATAGAGAAATATTCGAAATTTCATAAATGAAATAACCAGACAGTAGCACCATAATTTTTAAAAATTAAAAAATCAACACACGATTTTGAGAGTTGAATATTATTAATATCCAAACCAGGACAATAATTTCGGCAGATTATGCCATTATCAACTAATAAACATAGAACATTTTAGTGAGTTAACATACAAAAATTATTTGGTGAAATTATGGAAAATTACATGAATAAAAAATAATACTTAATTATTATTAATTTTAATTAAACTATAGTAATTATGTCATGTACATGTTCAATAGTAATGATGTCCAACTACAATGTAAACGCTATAAATATTAAAAATATAAAAAAATTAACAATCAATACAGGTAATGGTTTTACAATTTTATCATCTGAATAGGATAATACAATAAATACAGGTGTCATTTTATTTTTTAGTAAAAACAACATAAAAACAGGTATATGTGATTGATACAAGAAATAAATTGATATAAGTGATTTTATGTTGTTTTTCCTCAAAAATAAAATTTCACCTGCATTTATTGTATTATCTGTGGTATTCCCCAAATTATCAATTTCGGGAGAGTCTAATATCTATGTTATATTGTTTGTATTTATTCAATTATCCTTGTTATTTCCAATATTATGTATTTTGGAGTTAAAATTTCACCTATTCAGATGGTATAATTGAAAAACAATTTCCTGTATTGATTTTATTATTTACTAGCTGTATGTATGTCAAAAATGACGTTACTTTACGTATCGGTTCCTAAGGAATAAATATGTACCTATTTTATTAAAAAAAGAATCGAAATAAAAAATTTGAGAAAAAATATTTTTTCAAAAAAAAAAATTACCACATAAAAGTTACGGACGTTACATGAAGTTACGGGGACAGACAGATAGACAGGCGGACGGACGAACAGACAGACAACGAAATTATTATAATTGGGATTATTTAGGTAATTTCCCATAATTTCACCAAATAATTTTTGTATATTAACTCACTTAAATTTTCTGTGTTTATGTTGATAATGACATAATTTGCCGAAACGATCATACTGGTTTGGATAATATAAAAAAGTAACCCACAAAAACCATGTTTTTATTATACTCCCTTTCTCATTTACTAGTGGAAACTGGTTTGGCGCTTAAACCTACGCGTTGGGCTTCGGTCGGGCGACCGACGCTACGAATGGGAGTAATAAAAAATTTTCAAAAATCCAAAATTATACTATAATCAGGTTTCGCGCCCATCAGACGCGTTGAAATAATTTCATACAACTTAGTAAGTTGTATGAAAAAAAACATTAAAAATTTGAAAAATCCAAATTTTTTTTTTAACAAAAATTTGATAGATCTTCTTGATCGTCGCCACGAGTCTGCTTGCAATGTTTCAGCTCGATTGGATCACGGTAAAAGGGTTAAAAATCGATCCAAAGTTTTTTCGACGGCAAGCCGGCAAGCCAACAAGCAAGCAATCAGACGCCACGAGTCTAAAAATTGTGTTGATTTTTTAATTTTTAAAAATTAAAAATGGAGTTCTTTACAATAAATAAAGTCAGTTTAGAAATTTTTTTAAATATTAGCAGTATAATTCGCCAAAAAAATGTAAGCTCTGTGCACGTACGAATGTATTTTTCTATTTGGTGGAATATTTTTCGGTAGCGTTTTGTTCAGCTCGCTCAAAAAGTTTTGTAAAGCAGGGAAAGCGGCAAATAGGTGACGGCGCACCGCATACAAATAGAGCACGCGACCAAAAACGTGATTCACTTCTCGAGACACCCTCTCTTACTTAATGCCAAGTTATGGCTTTCCGGTCTCTGAAAAGAATTAGTGATTTAAGGGTTTGACCGAAATTTTTATAATCTTTGAAATTCTTTTTTTTCAAAAATATAGCGTGACAGGAGACACTTGAGAAGTAAAATAACAGCATAATTGAGAAATATAAATACGGAAGTTTAATAGAAAAAATTCTGAAACTTTTGATTGTGTATTTCACACGCCATATGTAATCAATTAAACAAATTTTTTTACACATCCATGTTTTGTGTCAATTTTGAGTAAAGATGCTCATTTTTTTTTTCTGCAGGCAAATTATTGAGGAGGCATTTAGCTAATCGGCAATGTTGTTCCGAAATTATTGAATTTCCTGCATTGTAAACAAATTGCTGAGCAACCATTGAACTAACTCGCTGATTACTCAAAATCACTATAACGCTTCATAACAGGTGATGAATTACATGTATGTAGTTGATATTTGTAATGTTTCTTCTCGTGTGTGGGAAGAAGAACCTTTATGATAGGGATTCCACTGAAACTCGTTGTCGGCACTCCATTGTAGACACCAATGGCCACGCAGTAGCCAGTATATCGCCTTTTTATTTTTAAAATCTAAATATAAAATAAATTTAATTTTCATAAATATTGATAGTGAAATTTAAAATGAATTAAATTCCAATATATATTATTACTAAGTTCTGCGGGTTAACAAACAGTTTGATAATAACTGCCTTGCAATCTGAAATAGCTGTAACACTTAAAAATAGTTTTAAATGTTAAATATTATATCAATAATATTTGTTTAAATTTAATTTATTTTAAATTTCAGTTATAATAATATTCATTAAATTTAATTCATTTTAAATTACATTAATAATAAATATTAAAATTTAATTTATTTTAAATTTTGCTAAAAATAAATATGGAATTCTACAAATTAAACACAACAACCATAAATAAAGTATATTGCCTGTATAATGGATGAAGTTATTCAGTCTCCTTTAATTTATTTTTTATTTATGTCTATACTTCCGATTTTAATTTTGAGTTTACGTTGTATCCCGATGAAGGGAACATTGGCCCCGAAAGATGTTTATTTATCAATAAATAGTGATTTAAGCAAAACATTTTATCTATTATTAATTGATTTGGCTGTTACTTTGTGGTGCAACATGATTATTTTAATTTTAAATGAAATTTATAATACACACAAGTTGAGTTAATTTAACACGACTATAGTTTCGAAAGGAGCAGTCCCTCTCATCATCAGGTATAATTCATAACTAACCTAAATAGCAGTGGGGGTTATTTTTTTTGTGTGGTCTTTAAGGGGAAGATACTGAGCAGCAGAAACTTTTGTAAGAATGTGTTGTTTAAGTTTTTCTCAGAATTCAAGTTCTTTGAATTTTGACAGTTCCTAAACTGTTCATTATCAATTTTTTACGAGCAACCGAGTGTAGTAGTTTTAGTCTATGATTATCAAATGTTGGTTGGTATTAATTATATGGTTGGCGAATTCTGAGAAATTGTTGTTTAAAGAACCACCTGATGATGAGATGAAATGCTTCTCTTGAAACTATAGTCATGTTAAATTAACTCAACTTGGGTGCATTGCGAAGTTTAATTTCGTTTAAATAAGCGTTATCTTTTTATTAATAATAAAATGTTAATTCGCTTTAAAGTTAATTACTTAATGTTGTTAAGTATAGTAAAATAACATTTACATTTTAACGTCGAAGTTGTATCATAGAAAGCTTATACGCTGTTGCTACACTGATATTCAGTGTAGGCACTCTGTCAATTCTTGAGATAATATCGCTGGTAGGTTTAGGTTCCATTAAGTGTTTTTGCTCCAGTGGACCCGAATATTATTTACCCCGCTGTACGCCTAGGATTAATATACCTCAGTATACAAGTATTAATGAATTTCGTATCGATTGTTTACTCTCTGGGACACCACAAAGAGCTCACCGAAACGTGAAAATAAGAAAACAAATTATACTCGAAAGGCTGGTTGTGATTTTGGTTTTGCCGATTGAAATCAAAAACAATTCAGTGATTCTTAATGTATTGTTTATGGTACAGCATGGCTATAAATCCGCTTTGTAAGGTATCAGCGATGTTTTAATGGATCTTTGATATATTAGTTGTGAATCAGCAGCAATAATAGGTTGGTCACCATTTGTTTTATTCTACGGTTTACTGATTTTTTTTTGTCTTCTTGTTTCATACAGAGCATATCCATTATTATTAGCAAGTACCCATTACACTCATGGACGTTGAGACATTTAAACATTTCAGTTGAATTCTTTTATTATTCGTAATTTTATATTTCAATTCAATTCTTAATTTAAAAAAATAATCATCATCATCATCATCATCATTCTTGGCACTACAACCCTTCGTGGCTCTTGGCCTCCTCAATAATTTTCCTCCACTCGTCTCGGTTTAGTGCCAGCTCTCTCCAGTTTCGAAGCTCTAATACAGAGATTTCTTTGAGGACGTTGTCACTCCATCTTAATTTTGGCCTTCCTAAGCTCCTTCGCCCTATTGGCCTTGAGTTCAGCAGGGACTTTGGTGCTTGATGCTCGGACATTCTCTTCACATGACCCAGACACCGAAGTCTTCCTAGTTTTATAAATTTTGTGACGTTTGGCTCCTTAAATAGAGTATAGAGCTCATTGATAGTCATCATCTCTCATCTATAATAGCGATAGACAAAAAATAATTTACTAAAAATGAAAATCATCTAACTCGCGATGGAAATTTTGGATTCAATAGATTTTTAAAATACGAAAAAATATCATTCATTATTTGTAACAAATTTCATCCCTTTTTAGCGAAGCGTTGTGGGTGCGTGGATTGAAAGAAAATTCACTTTTTCTATAGATGTTTATTTTCACTGGAGAGAAGCTCCGGGAGCAAGTGAAAATATACAAGCAAATAACATCGAAATTAAATGAATACGCAGTGGATGACGAATGCAAATAAGCTTATTTAAATTATTCAAATTATTATTCGCGCCATCATTTAAGAGTTACTGGCGCACATTGTTAGATAGAGAATTATACATTTTGATACAATATTCTGTCATAATTTTGAAAAATATATATTTATAATTAATTTTTATCGTAATCGTTCCAGAATTGGTAATATATTGTATTTCATATTAGAATGGTAAGTTTTTAACACTATTATTTCTACAAGATTTAATTTTTTTTGATCTACACATCTTGAATATCACTGTCACATTTCAAAAATCTAGATTCTTGATCTCACTATCTCAGTGAGAATACATATGTAGAGAGAAATATTTTAAAGTGGGCTCACACAGCTTTCTCAAGAGTCAATTTGATTTTGCTTCTGAAATCGAATTTCTTTACCATAAAACTATAAAGAGAACGTAAAACTCCACTAGAGACTCTGATTTTCTGTCTATTTAACCTTCCTATTTCTTGTCGCAAGGAAATTTCAATCCAAGGTATAACTTTTTCAACTTGTTTCAGAAATCATTTCATCTAAAAACTAAACTCAGTATTAATTTTTTCATTTAATGGATTTTACGTTCATGTTTTATAGTAAAGTATGTATACACGTAGACGTATATTCTATAATTTAGTGTTCTTCTTCTTCCTTTTCTATCCCTTATCCTAATGGGTTGGCCTCCCTGCACCGCATAGAAGATTCCAACTTTTCCTATCCTGGGCTACTCTTTCTACATCAGCCAAAATCGTAATCCCCAGACCTCCAATAAGAGGTGGCACCATAAGAAGAAGAAGACAAGAATAAAAAACTTACCCATAAAAACCAAGTTTTTATTATACTCCCTTTCTCATTTCCTAGTTAAAACAGGTTTAGCGCTTACCCTACGCATTGAGTTACAAAATTGATTAATAAAAAATTTAGATAAATCCAAAATTATGTTATATTTATTAATTTTTTTAACAAAAACTTGTTTGATCATTTTTATTGTTGCCATGAGCTTGCTTGCAAAGTTTCAGCTCGATTGGATCACGGAAAAGGGTTAAAAATCGATCCAAAGTTTTTTCGTCAGACAAGTAAGCAAGCAAGCAAGCAGACGCTACGAGTTAAGAGAAAGGGAGTAAAAAGGGATACACACACAATTATCATTGATCCTTCTTCCTATTTAGAATCAGCATTATCAAGAAGATGTTATATATATTCCGTAGCCTGAATTAAAGAGACTGCTCACTGTTCAAATATGTTTTTATTAATTTTTCACACACAGTGCCCAAATAATTGAATCAGTCCCAATAATGCTAGTGGAAATCCTTTGAAAGGTTTTAG
Organism: Agrypnia vestita; assembly: GCA_016648135.1. NCBI lineage: Eukaryota > Metazoa > Arthropoda > Insecta > Trichoptera > Phryganeidae > Agrypnia > Agrypnia vestita. Next base: position 18,160 of record JADDOH010001563.1, read on the forward strand.
GGCTTTTTCTATCTGCTTAGTGGAAAAATAATACGAGAGAGAAAATACAAGTAGCAATCCGAGTAGCACGTAGGGAGGGCCGATCCTGAAAGTCTAGTAATATCCTTTTAAGTGACTCCGGCGAGTATTTCTATTAACCCTTTAAAAAGGGTCTACGGGGAGGGTGAAGGGGGAGTGACTGGTTAACGGTGCCTTGAATGCAAGATATACAACCTTAAGGTAAGTTAGTATAAAACTTACCACGCATTTCTATCGAAATTTTATCTCAGAATCTAATTTAAACTAATATATTTTTAGCCTTTTCCAAAAAAAATTATCAAAGATATATCGCGCCATTCCCCCAATAGTTGGAAATTATAATAATGATCTTTAATCCAAGGTTTTTTTTTTTAATTCTTCTTGATGTGTTTTATTTATTAGATTTATTCCACATTACAAATTAACTAAAGTAGTTATTAATAATTATTAAACCCATAGAATTTTTTGTCAATATTTTAAACATAATATTTATTTTATTTTATTTAACACAGAGACTATAAACAAGTCTTTAAGAGTTATTATCAACAAGATAATTCTATTATGACATTAAAGTGCAATTTTTAAATGATATATTGCAGTGTTTTTCAACCTTTTTGAATTATGCGACCCCTTTATAAGTGAAAAAATTCTGGCGACCCTCCAAGTCCAAAATAAAACTATTTCCGTGATTTAAAAAACGTTTAAAAAATTAAGTTACTTTCCAGAACTGGATTTTGAAGCTACCTTTAAGTAAAAAAATCTAATAAATGTAATAGTAAATAAATCCTTCTTTGGATATGCCAGTACAATTGACCGATTTGTTATCCATGAAGATTATAGATATAGTTGCTGTCGCCACGATTGGCATCTTCTGGATGAAGAGAAGAGAAGAATATCAAGAGCTGGCGAGAGATGCTATCAAATTGTTAGTGCCATTTGCAACTTCCAACCTATGGGAACTAACGTTTTTCTCATTGGTAAATTTAAAACCCAAGAAAAGAAATGCGCTTCAATTAGAAAATGATTGATTGTTAACATCTCAAAAATACAATCACGGTTTGTAAATTTATTAAAAAATAAACAGGCACGGCCTTCTCACTAAAAATGTTGTACTTTTATTGCATAATATGACCTTTTTTATTAAAAAATAAATAGGCACAGCCTACTCACTAAAAATTTTACTTTTACTTTAATTGCAGTAAATGACCTAAAACCGTTGCTTTTTACTTTCCCTGGCCCGCGACCGCCATCCCCCGAGTAACACTTGACGACCCCCTGAGGATCGCGACCCACAGATTGAAAAACGCTGGTCTATTCTTTCAATATCACGTGACATATTACTGTCTTTGTTGTAAGCGCGTATGACGACTTTGATTTACGATAAGCATGTATTATATGTTCCAACGACGCGACGGCTTACTACGTATATTAACATTTTGCTTTTAAATTGATTTCGAATTAAGTTGCCGAATGAGATGTCATTTTAGTAATTTTTTATTCTAGATAGAAGAGAAATAGCTAATATAGATATAATAAAACTTGCCAGGAAATGAGTTTGATATATCGTTTGTCTAAATTATATTAAAAAAATATATATATCGACCGCCACCTCCAAAGCATTTCTCGTCAGCATCGTGTGAAATTCTATGTTGCCGATTCGTCGAGTTCGACCATATTCATCATAGACGTACTATAAATATAGACTAGTTACAAAACAAATTATCCGCTACACAGGACGACCACACGAATTACTGTGAACATAGAAAGACAATGCGGGAGTTGGTCTAGGGGTGTCCGAAATTTATACATTTCCGCGCGTTATATAAATAAAATATTAATACAATACACAACCCTGTTTATATTTGTATCTCTTTTACATATCTTTTACATTTTACGCATGTATGCTGCGCTATAAGAATGAAAGGGAAAAGACCATTGAATAAATACCACAATTCACTATAACTTCGTGTGCATTTCGTGTGTCACGGTATGTTTTATTGTCCTTTCTTGTACATGGTTATGAAAATAATTTCTATCTCTTTCTGACTGATGCATTTAGTACGTAATAGAAGACAGCAGAGACTAGATGTCTCAGGTTTGTTTTTACTCCCTTTATATTAACTCGTGGCGTCTGCTTGCTTGCCGTCAACTAAAACTTTGGATCGATTTTTGACTCTTTTCCCGTGATACAATCGAGCTGAAACTTTGCAAGTAGACTCGTGGCGACGATTAAAAAGATCTATCAAATTTTCGTTAAAAAAATAATAATTATAGTATAAATTCGGATTTTTAAAATTTTAATGATTTTTTCAAATTGGAATCATTACCAAAGTTTGATTACTAGCAACGGCGGCCCGATAACATCGCGGAATATTTTCTAAATTTGAATTACTCCGTCGGTATATATAATAGGTTCTTCACGACGAATTTCAAAAATCTAAATTGACTGACAAATGTTTTTAGAATTTAATCTTCAAAGCATGAAGTGTCTTATCAAAGCTCAAAACAGCTGACATTTTAGAAATATATTAAATTACTGTAAGTTTAGTGTTATATTATATGTTTTAATTCGTCTTTAATTGTTGTTATATTTTACAAAGAAAGGGAGTATAATAAAAACTTGGTTTTTATGGGTTAATGTTTTTATGACTAGTCTGTGTCTATGATCTTCATCGTCTCGTTACTCAAAAAATACGTTTCACTGGCAGGTTAGTCGAGCTTCCTACGTCCTTCCTTTCCTCTTATACAGTCCACGCTATCGTTTCCATTCACCGTCCATCTCCCATATTTTATTCCCGTCATGTTTAAATCCGCATATTTATCGAATGAAACACTCATTTTATTTATGCGTTTCTTAGTCAAAATGCGAAGTAAACCGCCTTAAAATATTTCAATCAAGAAAAAAGCAGAATATTTGCGTCGGCGTAAAATGTAAATTTGACAACCTCGAAATATAAACATTTTTTAAGCGCAATTCTCTGTTTCATTTAAATACCTAACTACCTATTGTGCCATCTCGCCATTTTGGCATTGGGGTTGGCAGGTTGTTGACAGCCAAAACTTCCAACGGAGCCGTGCTCGCACGTGTGATTTATGCATGGTAATAATAATATGAAAACTAGAGTTCCATACTCAATGTTATGTCAGACAATTAACCGTAATATTCATTGAGTTCCGCCGAATTTCCACAAGTTTATTACGCATATTGTTCCACTATTCCAACATTTCTATGCTGGCAGAAGTACAAGCAACGTGTTCTGTCCAGATTACTACCCTTGCAGCGGGGCGGTCATAAATACAGATGGACCGAGCTGTTATTGGAAGCTGTGACCAGTTTAGGAAATCAAAATCCACCCGGAATTTATGTAAACAACCCTCTTAAATTTTCTCGTGTAACTTGTACCCCAACTGTTAGTAGAAATATTGACAAGAGAGTATATTTCAATTACAGAAACGCAATATATAAAAGGTATTATTTATATCATTAAAACGATAGTCTACACAAATCTATTATGCCATTTTCTCCTTCCATCAGTATTGAAACTTGAAGAAACGAAGGAAAAAAGAAGAAACTTGTCATTGTTATCAGTGGCATACGTTAAGGCTGGACAATCACTGACAATGCATGTTTCGGCGTTTTGTTTATAAGAAAATGTGGGGTTTTATTATTCATTTATATCAGAATGTATATTCTATATTGCAATTTTTTTAGGGCAATATCCCAGATAGAGCCTTTGTTTCTCACAAGTAATAATGAACATTATTTACAATAATTAAGAAAATATAAGCATTAATCGACAGGCAGTGGCCAAAAAATTGTTTTTAGTGCGGCGCAAAGCTTTAAGGAATATTTATATGTACGCATAAAATGTTTTAAATTTGCAAAAAAAAAATTTTTTTTTGTTGATTTTAAAACGCTTTTTATTAATTTAAAGAGATGATTTTAAACAATAAATTCTACTTATTCCAATATTTTGGGGCTATACTCACTAAAAAAAATTTTTTTTTTAAATAAAAACACCTTAATTATTATTTAAAAATAAAAATTCCAAAGTATGAAATTTGCCAATATATATCGTAATTATAAAACAGAATGCCGTTGGCAGCGGCGTCATTTATTTATTCATACTTTGGAATTTTTATTTTTAAATAATAATGAAGGTGTTTTTATTAAAAAAAACTTTTATTTAGTGCAGAAAGCTTCAAAATACGGGAATAAATAGAATGTACTGTTTAAAATCATCTCTTTATATAAATAAAAATCCTTTGCGTCTTGCAGCCGGGTAACAAGAGCGTGAGATTATATTATATTAGATTATATTATATATAATATAAGAAGTGATATACCGAGAACAAATAAATAATGGCATGGACAACTGTATACAGCTGTTGATTACTATAATGGAATTTTTAGTGATATAAAGGAAACAAATAATTTAAGGCTCTTCAATAAACAATTGAAAAGACTCGTGTTGGAGAGGAGATAATCTAAGAGTGTTCTTAGATTTTCACGGTCACTCAGAATCTTCTGGGTATCATGGAGTATTTTAACGACCTTTCTGGCTGACGTTTCGGATCCCATTGAAGGGTCCATCATGAGGGCTGTGTTGATTGATACACAGTATTATCAACACATCAGCCTGATCATGGGTGATGATGATGTCGTAAAAACACGGCAAAATACCCCAGAGGACACAAACCAGAAGGAGATACACTATTCATAAAACGATGTTAACAATAATTAAAAATTCTAAAAAGTGTTACACTTATTATGTGTAATTAAGTATAGTGTTTGACGACTTCTTACACTAGCTCATTCATTATCTTTTTTTCCTGTTTTGGAACTTTATGTATTGTAAAATTATTTTTTATTTAATTTGATTTCTTTTATTTTCGTTACTAATTTTACTATTTATTCCGTTTATATGTAAACACACAAAATATATATGGACGCATTATGTATTAAATTATACAGTTTATTTTCTTAAATAAATAAAAATAAAATAAGAAATTAATAGGTATATAAAAAAACAAACGGAGAAAATACATTGCTCGACCTTCTCAGGTAATAGATACATACCTGCCACGTTATTAAATATCGAAAACAATATCGTATTCAATCGGTACCCCCGATGAATGAATCGTGAGTTATTTTTATGACAGTTAAATAACGACTTTTGGCTCGAATATCATATACCAATAACGTATCCATTTCCCGACAAACAATTCTGCTCCCTTTCGCCAAGCGCCAGAATTATTTCGGGAATTTGGCGAACTCCAAGTCTTCCTATATATTTTATTACCGAAAAAAATATAAAATCCCGGAGTGGCTCCAATTTGCTTTCAAAATCAATTTCCAGAATACTCAGTTCGTCGAAATTTTCTTGTTTTCATCAGTCAATTTATGATTTTATCAACTTTTTCTTCTTCGCGTTCCGTCTTTTATTGATGATTGGCAACCATGTTGCGAAATGCTGAATTATCTATACTAGAAAGTAGATAGTAAGTAAGTAGTACCTGGCATTTTGTATATTAAAGGATGAAGTTCTGCAGCTAAGATTTTCTCGTCTGGTTACAATTTTATGGAATATTACCTGCGCGGCTTTGCAGCGTAGATTTTTAATTACCTTTAGTCAAATTTTATTAATTTGTGTATTAACCTTAACATGTAGATATAAATATGTTGTGGCGGACGTTTTTATAGATGTTCTTGAGTTCTACAACTTATCTGCGGAAAGTATTTAAATATCTCTTACTGTTAAGGCACCGTTTGTAAAAAATGCATCGCTCGACCATTTTTTCGTCGACTTGATTTGTAAAATACGTCACCATGAAGACCCCTTTTACTTTAAAGTGATAACATGTAGCCTATGTCCACTCTATAAATCCTTTCTAAATATTGGTGAAAGAATTTTTGTAATCGGATGAGTAGTTTCGGGGATCACCTCCTACATTCAAACTTGAAACTTACAAATTTTACCTTTTTATTTATTAGTATAGATTCTGCAATGCCTATACGACCTTTCTGGCCGAAGTTGATGTACTTTCTTACAACAGTGTCGAAAGTTGGGTGAGCGGTCATGAAAACCTGAGAACATCCTTAAATAAATATACCTATATTAAAAGGTTTAATATTACGACGCATTAATATCTCTCGGCAGAGCAGTAGTTTGCACTCCCCCTATCATGCGGGAATCCGAGGTTTGGTTCTCCACGGGGTTTTTTTTTATCGAAATATATAATAAAAATTCTAAACAGAAAAAAGATGTTTTAAGAAACGATGTGTATGGTACATGTATCTGAAATATATATATTATTTTATTTATAATATATTGAGTATGTCCAAATTAAAAAAAAATGCATGAAATATGTGTTAATCAATTAACAAAGTCGACAAATTGACGACAATGTACGAAGCCTTTTTAGTGTTATTAATTTCGCGTTCCTGGATAGATCGGAGATCCGTGGTTCGAATCCCAGCAGCAGCCAAATATTTTTTTGGTGATTTGATTTTTATGTATGTTTTTTCTAATTGATTTATTAATTTGATTTTAACACAATACTGAATTATTGTAAATTTTATGTTGTACACATTTAGTTCATTTTTAAAATTATAATAATATTTACATTCATATTCCTTATTCTCAACATATCTCGAGCTTATCTGTAGGTTAATTTTCTTAGAGCAAGTACTAAATTGCCGTATTCAGTAAACCCTATCATCAAAGGATAGACGAAGGATTAAGGGAGAGACTGAGCCTACTAGAAATGTGTTAATAATATTCCTATTCTGACAACTGAAATACCGATTTTTCGACACACAAATGAATGAGATAAGCTTTTTATGTACCGTACTCACAAGCGTGATATGGGTGCAATGTAGGTATAAACTATAACATAACATTGAGCCTATTCTGTGTCTGCTCCAAAGACCTCAAAGATAAGCTCAAACAAGAGACCACGTACCACCTGTAATGTTTTGCAAGAATAAAATTGTTACCTTTTCATTATCAGGATGGGGCGTATTTTTTTACACCCTCTGATACGGGACGTTAGGCTGTACTTTTATAATTTTTTTTTTTATTGTGCTAGCCACAAAAATTACATATTCGGCTAAATCTTTTTGTTCGTCATATGCAAGCAGTTTGGTTCCCAAATAAAATGAAAATACCTAATTAATGTACAGGATACTATAGAGCTAGTCCACAATAACTTAGAGGTAGATTTTTGCATTAATTATGAAACGAAAATGTTCAGGCAACCTTGACCTAATATCAATATTTATGGAGATAAGCGACTCAAAATATTGCATGTTTTTTCAATATTTCTGACTTCTTTTTTTATAAAACTTCAGACTATTAATAGGAATAGTAACTTAGATCGAATATGAAAAATTCATTAAACATACATAAAATGATGGAAACCTACCAATTCTATTGGAATTTCTGTAGCGTTTATCATTTTATTTAACTTGTATTGAAATGAATGATTTTTTTTTGTAATCGATATAATTTACTGTAAAAATAGTTCAACGTTTTGTAAAATATAAGTCAGAAATATTGAAAAAAAAATTGATATTGAATAACTCCATAACTATTGATATTGTTGTCAAGTATCATGGCTGCGGGGGGAAGGCATGAAAACACTGGAAATTAATTGGCGATTTATTAACTAATGGTCAATTAACTATATAACGTACATAATCACTTTAAATAAATCATGGTTGCTTGAACATTTTCATAACTAAAGCAGGAATCTATTTGTAAAGTATTGTGAACTAGCTCTGTTACATCCTGAATATTTTGAACTTCAGGGGGTATCTAATGCTTTATATGTAAACGGTAGTTCATGTATAGCCTCTATATTGTACCTTTTCATGTATAGGAATCGAGGATACTCGTGATACAAAAGAGGTCATTCTGAATAAAAAAATTAAGTTTCAATTTTTTTATAGTACCTATCTGTTCACCGAATTAAGTTGAAATTTAAATATCCATGGCAGGAATCATACGAGGCTAAAACGCGGTTGGCAGTAAATAAACAATGATGGATTACGAATTGCGCGGCTGGTCTTGGATCTACGATAAACGTTTTTGTAACTGATTTTAAAGTCCTATTGAAGATTAAAAAAATAATATTATTTGATAAAATGTTTCTAGAGCACACATACATGCTTTAAAAATAACGTATCAATTGTATAAATCTCATATCATAAAATAAAAACTCATATCCTAAAATAAAAACTAAGGTTAACAACGCACGACATTAAAAAAAGAGGAGGAAAGTAAGACAACGTGTGAAATACTAGTAGGCAATGAATGTTTGGAACAAGTAGATGAGTTTGTGTACTTGAAGAGGGAAGGTTGAGAAAGAAATCGAGAGGAGAGTGAACGGATGAATGGTGCTTTGAATGCAATAATTTCTAATAGAAATGTCTACCGAGGCAGTAGTAGCGTTACATAATGAATTCTGGTACCGATGTATGGAAGTGAAGCCTGTAGCAGGCAGAAGAGGAACAAAAGTATTCAGTGGAAATGAGATCTCTTAGACGTATGTGCGGCAAATCCATTTATGATAGAGTAAAGAATGAAGATATTAGTAATGAATGAAAAGCTGATCATAGTATAATTAATAGATTTAATAAAAGGAAGCTTAGGGAATAAATGAGAAAAGAATTGTAAGAAAGATATGTAACGCAAGGTTGACTATGCCAGAAAGAGAGGGCGACCGCAGAAGACCAAATTAACCAGATGCTGGGAGACGGTCCCGTTAGAAGCCTCAACAATTGTCGAGCTTGCTGTATGAATGTGGATGAGGCGAGAGTTGTATATCGGTAAAAAAAGTGTGGCACTCTATCCTCTATGCCTATAAGCCTATCCCCCCGGGAAATGGCGTGATGGTAAATAAGTAAGTGTATTTAAGCATTTGACCTAAGAAGGCATCGATGACATTGAATTCGTTTCCGAACCTTTTATTTCATATAAGTATGTAGGTGTGTATAAATAATAATCTATTTTTGAAAAATTAACAAACAATTTATTTCCACTAAATCTTTGAGACTTATCGCACCGTGTCTCGCTGCGAGAACACGGGCCATGATCAGAAAATTAGGGATGGAGAGTAAAATGTTTGATGGGTACCAAAATAGACATTTAACGTCAGAGTTTATATTTAATGTATTATATTTACGTAGGAAGCTTATCAAAATCGTGCCTTGGCAGTAATTGCATAACTCAGCTACCATCAGCTAATGTACCAAGGGCTTACGACTTTAATTTAAATACAATGAATGGCCATCAATAAGCCAATCATGGCCAGAATCTGCGGTCAGATGAAGAACACAGCCGTTGGCTGAGATGATCCTAAATTCAAACCCAAACTGAGATCTTGACCGCGGATAACTAATTTCATTTAGCAGTGAAAATACTTGCACTGAACTAAAATTTGAAACTAGGGATGTATCGACCTATCATTTACCGAAAATTTTGTTCAAAAATATGATATACCGGTTGTTTAATCGTTGCTCGGTTCTGGTCTTGTCCGTAACAATTAACAATTGTCTAACAATCGCCGAATATACCTGATGGAGTGTACGTCTCCTATATTGCAAAGTACGATGATTATGCTACGCAAAGCAAAAGATCACTAAATATGAATGATAAATGCATGTTGGTTCAAGCCTTTTTTGATTCTGAAATAGGTAGGTACGTAAATCATAAGGCGTAAGGTGGCGCCCTCCTAAAAATATTCAATTTTATTTATAATAATGTATTATCAATAAATTATCCATCAATTATACATCAATATTTATTTATTTATTTAACGCCCTTATGGACTTTTACAAAATATACAAAATAAAAATAGAAATCACGTAAGACAGATATGCAGTCAAAAGATTCAAGTATATATATATAGATTTGTGTAAATTAAAAAAGTTTAAACAGGAAGAAGAAAAAGAAAAATTTATTTATCCATTACCATTTAGTTGAGACGTAAAGGATTGTTTTAATTTAGTTCAATGCACAGTTATACTATCAGCAAAAATGTCGACCACCTCCGTATGTTCAATCCCTAATGAGTGTACATAGTTTGCTAATGCATTAATTCTGACATTTCTGTTGTGTCGTGAGGATCGAGACGGATTCGGCGTGTCTTTAGTGAAAGATCTGTTGTGGTAATACTTGTGGTTTATTATGTACTAATAGACGCTACCGCGCTAGTCCGGGCCCGTAGCCTAAATGCTCCCTCTCGGCCGCCGCGCGTTAAGTTCGTGATTGGACATAATTACTAATTTCAATTAAACAACTATTACTTTTTCTTCAAACAAGGCAAAATAATTATCTATTCTAGCAACCATTTTTTGGAAACAGGCCACACATTTAAAAAGAAAAACGGTATCGAGATTCTGCACATAAATAATAGGGGCCTTAGATTAGATAACTTAGAAATATTAGAAATAAAAAAAATGCCCGAACACTAAAGCCAATATAATTTACAACCAGATAAATTTTATGAACGGCCCGTTACTTGACATATTCCCCATTTCGGCGTCCACTTCTCAATTATCCCCACCATAGCTGTAGCCACGCTTCCGTTCAAAAATTGATTTGTTTGCTAGAATAGATAAAAATAGGTTAATACAAAGTTGTTTAATTAAAATCAACAATTAATGTGGTTAATACATTTTTTTAAATAATAATTATTCCTATTTTCTTATGTGTCTCTTTCGCTTCTTTTATCACACATCACTCGACACTTTCCACGAATACCAGAAGATTCTTTGTATGGGATCGGAACCCTTCCACTCACAATTAAATTGGTGATTTTTTATCTACCAAATCGGTGACCATAATATCACCAAAAATTATTGTAATATTTGGAGATGAATGTTACAAAAAACGATAGTAGAAATAAAATGATGATAAAATCAAGAAATGTTTGTTTCTTCGTCCCGAGTACTAAAGGATGCCTGGCAACCCTACTTTATTTTTTCTTTTAATCAAATCATATTTTCAAGACACTTGAGAAATTCAATAGTTGTGTATTTTCTGTAGCTTTCCCGAGTTTAACCTATCTTCGGATAGAAGAAATGAGAAAAGACTCTCCTTTCTTTGTACTCGAGTTTTAATAATATTTCTGAAAAGCACTCGAATTCTGAAACCCGAGTAAGCTATTGAGAAATTAAAATTTAATTAAATGATGATGGAATAAATTTGATCGACAAAAAATTATTTCAAAAGTTATTTTCAAATTAATATCGTGTTTCTTATCATCTTGTCAAATTTGCTATAAAATTAAATTATGTCTTTTATTTGTCTAAGGCAGATATGATAAAGCTCCACACTTCTCTATCACAACTATCACCTCATCCACATTTATACATCTTCGTAATTCATGCTCGACGATTGTTGAGGCCATCCGACAATATCTGGTTAATCACCTCTCTTTCTGGCGCCGTCAATACTTGTGTCATATATGTTTTTCTTACCATTCTTTCCTCATTCATTCGGTCAACATGCCCAAACCATCTGAACGACCCATTTTTAATTCTATAAGTATGCTAAGATCAGCTTCATATTATTTCCTAACATCTTCATTCTATATTCTAACATTGATTTGCCACATAACCTACGTCTATCCTGATCTTATCCACAATGCATTCAGTCTATTTTCATTCCTCTGCCAGCTCCAGGCTTCACTTCTCTCCATAGTCATGGTTTTCTGATATACCTGCTGCTAATTTTGCAAAAAAATATTTATTTTTTTCCCATTGTTTTGTAGACTTGCCGGCTTAAAGATTTTATTCTTAGACCCTCGAATCCTGGCAGGAGATTTTTCCATCCTTCAAATGCTGTGATTTTTCCACACTTGAAATTAAATCTCATTTTTCGCAATTCGATAACAGTCGATAAAACAAAATAAATAATGTAAGCCTTAAAAAGTTATTAGCGATTTATTATTTCTTGGATTTTTTTTTTGCGTTTTTTACTAATATAAACTTCAAGTTACGTACTTCATAATTCGATATATCTAGAAGATCAACTAAAATAAAATAAAATTAGTTCTGTAAAACAATAATTAGCTATTTAACGCCCTCTTTTAAATTCTTTCGTTTTTTTCAACAGTTATAGGCATTTACGAGTAAAATAGGGATTTTCACTATTCGATATCCCAATGATAATAATTTAGCTATCTGTCTGCCTGTCCGTCCGTAACTTTCTGCAACGTTCGCAACTTATTTTATGAAAAAAAAATGTAATTCCTTTTTTTCTCATTTCATGTTTTTGCTACATTAATTAGACGTACTTATGCAGAAATCGTCTAACCCACAAAAAGTCAAAAGTGAATTATATAAGGGTTTGGAGAGCTACTTATACCTATTCTATATGTGCTGAAAACGTATATGGTCTAAATGCTATAAATTTTTGAAAATTCAATATTTTCTAGCTCCCATTATGGCCATGACCGTAAAATTATAATACTTTTCTCTTCAAGCCTTATCATATTCATAAAATGTAGGATAAAATAAGTCCTGTTTTTCGTACATTTAGACATTTTGTAGAAAAGATCCAACCTGTCAAACGCGTCATGACTTCGTAACTAAAGTTTTTTTCTTATGATTACATTTAAGAAAGCATCTCTACAATGAGTTTTATGTAAAAAATGTGCATAATTAATTAAACATCAACGTATTAAGATTTTGTAGCAAAATATTTGGAAGCCATTTTCTCAATTCCATAACTTTTGGATCGAACGCATTTAGCATAACTACGTCCAATTGAGTCTTGTGACCTGTTGTAGTTTAAAAAAAACATTAAAAAAGCTTTTTTCCTTCAAAAATGCACATACATATTAGATTTAGCAAAGTCGCGAACCGTTTCATTTTCCATCCAATCGCCAAGGTTTAGAATAGTACCGTCATTATTGACGGATTACAGCTAGTAATATAATAAAAGTAGAACAGATTTTATTAGTGTGGAACACATTTTTTTGTAATAAATATTTTTTTCATACGGCAAACTTTCTCTCAGTCTCCAATCTATCATTCTCTGTAATCGTGTCACCTTGGTATTATCAGTACTCAATATGCCTATTTAAATAAGATTTTTTTAAATCCCTTTCGGCAGGAATCAAATTTATTCTTTTGTAAATGGAAATAATGGGCCGTATTCCGAAAAAAGCAATATTGGTGTCCTAAGATTGTTATCCCAACACTTAATAGACAAAAATAAAAATAAAAAATAAACGAGACGTAGGTATACTTCGGTGATTTTTTTTTCGGTTTCTACTTAAGAGAGAGAGAGAGTGAGAAAGATATACTTGACGGTTATCCGTCAAACGTCAAATATAAATACGAGCCCAACGCGACAATTACAATTTTGCCATCAGGACTCTGTGGGAGAAGAAATTTATGAGTGCATATGAAACAATCTTTTTTTAATAAGCTTTAAAAAGAGCATTACTTCTTGTTTCATGTAATTTTACTCGAAACATGAGAATTTTGAGGTTACGTTTTCGATAGGTACTTCGGTAATCCGTTTGAAACTCTATCAGACCAGACCGGCTGGATAAGAAGGTATCGAAAAAATCAACACACTAAAGGCATTGCAGACATCGGACACCGCAAATAAAGGTATTTGTTTTGAGAAAGATTTGTGAAAATATACAAATCTCCTTATTTGAGTACAACAAATACCGAACACCGACATATACTTACGTCTCGTTTGTTTTTTATTTTTATTCTAGTCTATTAATAATACTCTTAAGATCCCGATATTGCTATTTTCAAAAAAGGCCGGATTTTCATATTTCACCATTCTTACTTCACAATTTTAACCCTTTCTCTAGGAGCAGTACTAACGGGCTGACGATTTTTTTAATTTTAAACTGCCGTCAGCCATCTAATAAAGTTGACAGGGATGTTTACAGAGTCAATTATTTGGAAAAGTTTGGGCGAAATCTGATAAAAACTACGGGTTTTACCGTATTAACAAACTCCATTATACCCCATCTGTATACCTATTTAGGTTTATACTCATATATCCATGTAAACTTTTTAACGAATAATATTTTCGTGGTTTCCTGTTTATGATCGAATGAAGTGAGTAGAAAATTTCCAGAATTTCGTTGTGAGACCTTCTGCTACATGACCTCAGTCTTAAGAATATCTGGCGAAAATTTCAAGCAAAAATAAAAAAAAAAGTTATAGCTGATAATAGTGGCATCTTTTTTTGACTACGCGCCACGCCGCACGGCCCCGCGCTACACGCAGGTAGCTGCCAGTTGGGCTCTTTCATAATAGAAACATAAGACCAATTCTTATTATGTTTGTGAAGAGTATCCGATGATATGGGAATTCTAAGCAAGTTGAAAGATTTCGCGATTTATTCATCGCTCAATTTTAAAACGCGTTTTACTCGAAACCATTTTTTGAAAATCGGTGACCAAAATATCTCAGCAACTACTGAACCGATCAACTTGAAATTTCTAGTAGTTATTTTATACATAATTATCTAGACATTTTTTTTAATGACTTAATTGGCTTTTTTTCTTATTCGGCATAATAAACCGGAATTTTCCCTCAAAAATGCTATTTTAAATTCAAACGTTAGTCATTTTGACAAAAATTTATATTTTCAAAAACCCCTACGTCATCGACTAAATTATTGTGCCAATTTTGATAATCTTTTTATTTTCTTTATTTTATATTTTCTTTAATTCTGATGATTATAGATAAAATGGGAGTGGCCACCGCGGAGGACCTTTTTTTCGGCAGTCGACAGATCCCAAGAATTTTCCGCCAATGCTGATTATTTTTTTATAAAAAAAAATTAACATATGTATAAAAGCATGTACTTTCATATACATATAATACCAATAGCATAATTTATTTGGTTTTCTTTAAAAAAATCACAAAAATTGCATTTTTTCGCGCTTCTTAGGTAGGTATTTCCCCTTAAACTGTTGTGCAGTTTGGCAAATGAATATATTATGTATATCTGTAATAATCAAAGGAAATAATAAAAATTAATTTTATTGATCATTATATTTTGTTCATATGCTTTAATACATATATTAATTTTATTAATCGTGATATTTTGCTCATTCGTGTATTTATTTTATTGATTATTATATCATATTTGCTCATCGTGTGCTTTTATGTGTTGATTTTATTAAACATTATATCATATTTTGCTTGCTTATATTCATTTCTTGATCATTATATTTGATCATTATATGCTTTCATTTTATTTATCATCATATTTTGCTCTTATGTTAGTATATAGTATTTATGGATCGTTTTATTTTGCATTTCGATATGTTTAGATACATTCTGTAATACTTGACTACAATTTGAAAATTTCATTTTCAATGCACATGGAACCCACTGGAGTATCTTTTGGTGGAAATCCACATTGAAAAAAATGTTTATACTGAGCATTTTTAAATTTTTTTAATCATGTTATTACTTACCTATGCTCTGCATGTTATAACATATAAATATATCTTAGTTAATAGTATATTGTATGCAATGTATTTTCGGGACACTATTTTGTCACCCGCCCTCGAAAGATATACCTCATTGCCATAGTAAAAAGAGAAAAATTACTGGTTCCTTCATACACTCGAGGGGTTGTCATTCACTTTTATTATTCAGACCAAAAAGTCTGAGAAGAATACAACACAATTCCTTGTGTTTCCTCCCCAAAATTTTTCCCGATAGACATTTGCCTGAACTCCTGACTCGATTACCGTCCTGAGTGCATCGTCAGTTGTCGGAGAAGAAGAAGAGAGATGAAGATGGGCAAAGAAAATAAACTCTATTTTGTTAGGAAAGCGATTCTTCGGCGGGATTGAGGTCTCTAGAAAATGTGAGCGAAAATTGAAATTGATTTCGACGGAAATGGAACATTGTCAAACACTCGTTTCACTGACGAGTATTTTCATCAGTTTTGAAAGTGTTTTATACCTTGGATTGTATGTATTTTTTCTTTCGTATTTAAAAACAGTCACTTTTTACCATATTTATAATTAAAAAAAACAGTGGAATTATTTTTAAAAAAATTGGTATACATTTATTTAAAAAACAAAACAATAAAGACAAAAAATTATAAATAAATCATGTGATATTATTAGTCACTAATTTTATAATTGTGTTATTCTTCATTTTATTTTCTATTGTTACTAATTTCTTAATCTTAAAATGTGTATCTGTTACATGTTTTTCATCTAATTGCTATTTAAAAGAAATATGTATTGTACTTTAATATTAAACTAAAACAATCTATCAGGATCATTAAATCTGGACATTCACTGCAAATCAATCTGATTTTAAAACTGCGTCATATTTCATATTTTGTAATTTTAAATTTTAAATTGTAATTAACGCCTTTATAATAAAAAACTAACTTTTAAATACGTGGTTGAAGCCTCAAAGTGCGGGAGTAAATACAATTTATTCTTTAAAATCATCTCTTTATTTATTTACTTAAATAAAAAGCGTTTTAAAATTAAAATCACCAAAAAACGTAAAAAAAATTCCAAATAAAAAATAAAAATATATATTTATATTGAATATTTCTTAATTATTTAAGAACAGTTTATCACCATTAAGCTAGTTTTATACTCTTAAGAAAACATATTTCACGTACATATAAACAAATATTCCGTTTCTAAGACACTGAAAACAATTTTTTTGCCGCAGCCTGTGGATTATTGCTTATATTTTCTTGATTATTGTAAATAATATATGCATTTGCAGTGAATGTCCTGCCTTAATTGGCCCGTTGATATATTTTGTATATTAAAAAAATACATACGTAAATAAATAAATTAAACACATCTCTGGCATTCTTAATGTAATATGAAAATATTTTTTGATATCCTCAATAAAGACGCGTGGGACAGGAATACCAAAAATGAGTGTCCATTACCGGTATGCAGCACTTGGTCATTCTGCTCTGCGTACAAAATACAATACTAAACAAGTTTGCTCCTCTCTACCTCTGCACTGTCCTTTACGCGAGTTACGATACGAAATTTTCCGTGTTCACGCACTCTAATAGAGCCTTGACTTAGTTTGATAGTAAAAATATTACGTGACGTGTTTTTATATCACTCACATGTGACAATAATATATATTCCGGCAGAAATAAAAGTACAAATGAAATGTATTAATTTGGGTAAATCATATAGTGCTTGGACATATGTTGGGTAATTATTATTATGCTGAAAAAAATTATTAATATTTGAGTTGTCGCTATGTAAGCGACTTTAGCGCCTAGCATATGTCATATTTTTAATTAAATTTTGTATATGTGGCGACAACGAGGAAAAACTCGAAGAAGATACGGAGATAATGTAGTGAAAGATGCAAGAAATCTTTCTGTACGACTGGAGGACTTACCATGATGACTGACGGCAGTGTCAAAAATTAAATGGGAAGCCAAAGATCCTCAATGAATCGTAGCTTCATGTTTTTTTTTGTAATTGCAAGATAAATTGCTACATTTACCGTACAATTCATGAGAAGACCTTGTATGGAAGCGATCTTATGCATTCATTAAATACATGATATAATCACTCTGTTAGTCTAAAACTTACACACTACGCGTTATAATGTCCTTATACATCATATCCGTTCTGCATTTTGTCTCATAGTAAGCGTAGTCAGTGTAGTTGTCAAGAAGCTCTACTTTGATTTATACAACTCTGTATGTTTATTATATATTTTATGGGTATGTTTATTATATAGTTATGGGACGAGTCTCATCTGCTACATGTCCCACCTCCTTGCTTTCAACTTCTTCGTTCCATTAGGTTATCACGTATACTGCCGTAATTCGCAACCGTAAACCGTAAGACCTTATTTTTGAAGACCTTCAACTAGCTTAAATATCAGATGATTATATATTTATATGTCGTTTATATGATTATATATGTCGTATATAATCGATTATATTTATATGATTATATATGTCGTTTGACATATTTAGGTATTAAAATATACGTATTTTTCTCGGATTTTCGACGTATCGCTGGAGTCACAGCAACTTAGGAGTGTGCCCCTTCGCCACGGGGTTCGAAGACGCACTCACTGCAACCAGCTATCTTGCAGTTATGTGAGAGGCCACAAACCGGAAAAAAGCGAAAGTTTGGAAAAATATTTAATTTTTATTACATAAATAATTTAACATTAAATATTTTCCAGAAGTGGTCAATCACATAGCTGTTTACTCTAGGCGTATAACTCGTTATTTGTCGATTACGTTTTTTGATAATTTGACACCCGAGCAGCTAACACCTAATGAAGTATATTGATGGATATATGTAGAAATTGATTGGATCGTTGCTACTAATGTGTATCAAAGTCGGCCAATTTCATTTAAATATTTATGTAGCACTTCAAATAAAAATTTACGAAACACGTTAGAATGCCACCAGATGATTTATATCACTTTTGTTTAAATAAAGTGAGACAAAGTATGCATTGAATTTATTTTGAAAATATTTCGCGTTTTGTAATTAAACATTCTAACGGAATTTAGACAAAATGAGAAATCAACGTTTAACGATTGACGAGAAAATTTTATATATAAAGATTCAGAAATATTTTTTATTTAGCACACGGTTCTTTGACGATTAAATCCGATCACTATGAAAGATAAAATTATAATTAGTCTATGATTATTTTACCAACCTTTACCAACCGCCCTATATAAACGTATGATTACATATATGTTATTTTTAAACTTATATGTCTTGTTTTTAGTAAGAGATCTATTGTTTCCTTTGGAAGTAACTATATTATTAGTTGCAATATTTTTCATATACGCAACTCCTAGCCTAATTTTATTAAATAGAAAAAATTAACTTCTTCTACCCCTTATCCAATTAGTTTGGGGTCCCTGCATTGCATAAAAGATTTCAACTTTTCCCGTTATGGGTTTCGCTCTCACGACAGCCCAATTCAGTTGCAACCTCGCTTCGCAGCAGTCCTCCAACTGTTTCGATTCAATATATAAAAAAATTAAAAATTGACGACCACTGTAGGCGAACTGTTAATGGGTTTGCATTGGTTTGGTTTAAACGACCGGTGCGGGGCAAGAACATCTTGCCCGGTAGTATTAAAAAAATTACAACCTGGGGACGAATGAGCAGGATCGATATATATGGGGACTCTTGTCCCTCTAGCATCCCAAACGAACCAATCGCGCTCGAGGGATATTGCCCAACAAGAAGCCCGAGGCGCCGACAAAGTACCAAACTCATTATCTCATCGACCGGCGCCCGCGACACCACGCTCAAACTCGCGCTTCGTATATTGTTGTATAACGCATTCTCCTAACATTTAAAGTTATGTGACTTCAATAAACCAACGAGTTAATTGTGAGTACATCTTTCTATTCATCGTGTATCACATCCCGCCTTATATACACCTTCACGCGCATTCACACGCACGCCTTCTGTGTTCACTCTACATGCATCAGACTGATTGTACATTTTGGCAGAGGTGCACAATCACACTGATTCCTTCGCGAATACACGCACATTACATCAAATCATATTCACCACATGGTGACACCCATGTATTATACAAAACAACCATCTGCCAAAGAACGGTCCAGGGTCGGCGGTGGGTACCATTCACAGTTTTTTATTTCATCAGCATTCAAAGTTATTATGTGTTAAAAAATAATTTTATTATTTGTTTTAATCTACTTACATTGATTAATTAGGTGTAATTAATAAATATAATAGATTGAAATAAAAAATTAAATTAATTTTTTTAAATGTCAATTTACAAAGTCGCTCAACCAATTGCAAAAAAAAAAATTTGTTAATTTGAATTTGTCTCAAGTCATATTTAAAGATGAAGACTAACTTCAAATATTGAAAAAATGTTAAAAATTAAGAATTTTTAAAATTAAATATATGTTTTTTTATGTTTATAGCGTTAATTAGTGTTTGGACATAAATATTAATTTTAATTAATTAAAAACTTTGTATTGACCACTTAGACTAACTTTGTGTCTACTGAACTGTCATTTATATGGGTAAAACGGCAGGTGATTTCAATGTTAGAGTAAAGGAACATATAAGATGTCTCAATAACAATAACTTATCTTAATTTTTGAACCTTTATTTAATAATGAATAGAGGCCTTAGATTGAATTAGAAAAATTAAATCAAGAAATGCCTGAACACTAAAGCCAATATAATTAACAACTAGATAAATGTTATGAATAGCCCGTTATTTGTTATATTCCCATTTCGGTGTTCACTTGTCAATTACCCCAGCCAAAACTGTAGCTACGCCCCTGTTCAAAAATTGATTTATTTGATAAAACAAGCAATGGACAGTTAGCATGTGTCCGTCCTGACAAAGATACAGTGGTTTCGAAACCAGTAGACGTAAAGTTACTCCAAGTGGTTAAGTCAAGTTTTTAATTAATTAAAATTAATAATTTATTTAATTCAGTTGGCAAAAAGAGCATAAACTAAAAATAAAGGTTGTGAAGACACGTTCATAAACGAATTAGCTTATCAATTAAGAGATAAAGAAAACTGCCTTGTGTGATCGGATTCTATTTATTCTGAAAATCATTGCACCTGGTCCAGGCTAGAGATTTTTCCATGTAAAATAAAATATAAATTCGTGCGTATATACGGTGATTTTAAAATTTATTTCTCTCACGAAATAAACCAGGTAAAGAGTCACTCTTTATGCCGATTCCAATCAATAACACCGAGTTAATAATTCCTCCCCTAAGTAACTCAATATCGGGGAATGACTTCCACCGCGCGCCCTTTTTTCTGTACACAATCAATCACCAGGGAGTTCTGGATAACCAGAACACGTGTTTTACTTCCAGAAAAAGGAGGGACACGTATCCACCCCCATTCATTTAAATTCAGCTAAAAACGACAGCTTTGTAACCAATACACAGGGTGTACCAGAGCTAGCAGCAGAAACTTGGCAGATAGATTTCTGACTATGTTATGAGTCTAAAATGTTCAAGCAACCATGGCCTAATATCAATAGTTATGGAGATATGCAATATCAAAAATTCGCATTTTTTTTTCAATATTTCTTACTTATTTTTTGCAAACCGTTAAACTGTCATTACAGTATCTTATGTCGATTATGAAATATTCATTCGCTTTAATATAAGTCGAATAAAATGATAAAAACCTTGCAAAAATTTAAAAAAAGTCATTTTTCACAAGGTTTTTATCATTTAAGTTGTATTGAAGCAAATGAATTTTTCATAATCGATATAAGTTACTGTAATGATAGTTCAACTTTTTGCAAAAAATAAGTCAGAAATATTGAAAAAAAAAACTTTGATGTTGCATATCTCCATAACTATTGATATTAGGTCATGGTTGCTTGAACATTTTAGACTCACAACATAGTCAGGAATCTACCGTCCAAGTTTCTGCTGCTAGCTCTGGTACACCCTTTATATCGAATTATATTTTTGGCTAGTAAAGAAGAATATCAGAAAAATAAAGTTACAACTAAATAAAGCTATGAGAATAATATTGAGAAAATGTATCGAATCGCTACAATGTTGAAAGAAATCAATATGATGATATTCAAGAACACATTTTTATTGTGAAGTTGAAATTTTTCAGAACATAGTTCTGTGATATTTCAAACCAAATTTATTAATCAATTAGAAAGACATGCAGAAAAATCAAATCAACGAGAAAATATTTTAGCCGCTAACGGATTCAAACCCAGATCACCTAACTTTCCGTGCAGTATGTTACAAATTACACCACATCCGCCTGGTTCTTTTTTGCCAATCTTATACTTATCTGTAAGTCTCATTTATAAATTGATTAACATATATATTATCCATTTTTAGAGCAATCTACTTTTTCTGGTGCGGTATGCAAAAATTACTTTGTGTAACTGCCACTAGGGGATGCCAGAATTAACCGTTTAATCCATTTTTTTAATTTTTGGACACGTTTGATGACATATAGTAGCCAAAATATTTTTTCGTTGATTTGATTTTTCTGCATGTCTTTCAAATTGATAAGAACATTGGTTTCAATATAATGAATGACCTTAACAGTTATATTGATATTTAAATATCTCACCAGAAAAGTGTTGACAGAACCTATGCAAATCAATATAAGCTCAAAAAATGTAAGAATGGAAGGAACCTGCCATTCAATGGACACCTACCACGTTCTCAGGACAGTTTTATGAGTGAAAACTCCCATATCTGTCCTACTCATACGTCGCCAGGTTGACAATTTTTTAACACTAAAGCCTTTTTCTGTGCCGCGTCGCGTAAACGAAAATTTACTCTTCCACATTCAACTCTTTAATGTAAACAAAAAAAGTTACATTATTATAAAGTGAAGTTTAGAAGGTCCTAATGAATTTAGGGCTAAACTGGCATTCAGGATATCCGGATATCAAAAATCTATGATGCAATAACTAACCATCACGTCATTTTCCTGTAAGTGTACATAGAGAGAATAGAACGCCACATTATTCTATCTCGGCCCACCGTTTTTGCTTCGGCTAAATTCATACAAACTCTACGGTTGTTAAGGCCTTTAACATTAGCATCCTCCAAAATTTGTAGTATCTGATCGTGCCCGGTCTTTCACCGACGCCTTCATTTCTTGCTGCCTTCAACACTTGCCTTATACATTTTCTTAAACATCCTTTCTTAATGCCATTAACGTAATCATTATTGTGTTAAAATACATATCAGGATAAATACTTAACTACGATGCAAAAATTATTTTTGAATTCTTCTAGAATATTTACGTTAAAAAATCGTCAAAAAAGCCTTAGACACAGACATAGTCAAAGCAGAACTTCTATTTGTATTCAATACCGCAGAAGAATGAAAGTATCTCGATTTTTTGGATGACAAGAATCATATCATTCCATTACCCACCGCTTACGTTATTCATCTTTCTTGACACACTTTCATCTTAAGTGACAGATGAATTTGTTGTGATGTTATTTTTCATAAAATATCTCGTATATCCATCTCAACTCCATCATATAGGACATCTCAATCGAGCCGATCGCAATATTTAAAAAAGAGAAATATTCTCAATAATAAATATTTTTATTTTATTTTTAATATTTAATTAGACAATTATGCAAATAATTATGTTTAACAATTAAGGATTAAGTGTGAAAATGACGGCTAGTCTCCTTGGCTGGTGCCCAGGATTCGGTTATCAGCTAGGCAACACTTCTATTGTAATTTGATTAACTGAATTCGATCTGTCTGGAAAAATTTTATAGCGACGGGAGGCAGGAAAGTGAAATACCTAAAAGAATCGCACCCGGCACTCTATTTTTTTATTTTTTATTTATTTAATTGATAATATATATAATATTTTATTACAATGATACCTTGAAATGTTAATAATTCAATTTTTTTTAAACCTCAACAAAAAGAATTATGATTCTTGTGTGTGGTGAGGGAGAATCACTTACATTATTAAATATAGGTAGTGTAATCTGTTTTAATAAATAATAATAATTTGGTAATATACTATTTATCTAATATATCAAAAATGTTAATTAATTATATAATATATACATAGAATAAGCAGTCAAATAAATAATAAAAATAATAAATTAAGCGTTTTTTCGTTTACAGAGTAGAATTTCATAACACAATGATTTATACACAACGTTTTATTCCACTAATTTGAGTTATATGAGCCTAAGCGCTTTCGATGGGCACAGCCATCATCTTCAGAGGAAATATTAGAACTAGTTCTAGTATTGCCTCTGAAGATGATGGTTGTGCCCATCGAAAGTGGAATAAAACGTTATGTATATATCATTGTGTTAAATAATAATATAGAATAAGCAGTCAAAAGAGACTAAACTCAATCACGTTCCCTATATAGTACGGTGATATGAAAATCCGAGCTTAGTGTCACGAAAAAATTACTGTTTTCAAATCTGTGCACAGGCCCACCCTAAAATATGGCCATCAAATTTGGATCCTGACGGAGAGAGTGAGAGCAAGGATCCAGGCTGCCGAGAGGAGTTTTCAAAGGGGGGAAGCGGGAGTCACACTGATGGACAGAGTGAGAAGTGCCGACATAAGGCACGTACTCGGCATGGAGCTCCTACTCCTACACATAGAAAAATTTCAAATGAGGTAGCTTGGACATGTGCTATGAATGCTAGAGGAACGAACACCAAGAAGAATCCTCTTGGCGACCCTGGAAGGAAGACGGCCGGTGGGTCGTCTTGGAACTATTGACCCTGAAACATGTTGATTTTTTCAATATATAAATGGTGAAAACAAAGTATATTTACTCCCTTTCTTTTAACTCGTAGCGTCTGCTTGCTTGCTTGCCTGTCTGTCGATCCAATCGAGCTGAAACTGCGCAGACAGACACGTGGCGACGATAAAAATGATCTAACAATTTTAGTTCAAAAAAAATTAATAATTATAGTATAATTTTGGATTTTTCGAAATTTTTTATTACTCGCTTTCGTAGCGTCGCCCAACTCGAGCCCAACGCGTAGGTTAAACGCCAAACCTGTTTCCACTAGTAAGTGAGAAAGGGAGTTTAATAAAACTATGTTTTTATGGGTTAGTTTTTTTTATTAATTATATTAATGTAAAAGCTAATTTTGGCATTGATAAATAAATGTTATATATAGTATAGTGGCGATCAATCTCGACTTACCTCTGTCGGGAAATCATTCGTTATAGAATTCCAAGATTTTGCGATTACCTAGAACGATGAATACTTCGTTGATTATTTCAGAGAAGCAACTCAACAGATTACCAGGCGGCTTTTGGCAGTACTCCTCGAAAGTGGATCCTCGCGCAAACAAAAGGGGTTTAGCTCGGTCTCCCAATATATCTTCCCACTATATTTTCTAATATTATATTTACAGTGATGGTGAACTTAGAGTACGCGTGCTGCACATGGCACGTACAGCAATTCAGCTGGCACGTGAATGAATTACAGATTAAAAATTGAAAATTGTGATGTTCTCCTTCTTTGTGACAGGAGGAAAACTTTGTTGCTTCAGAAATCTAGTGAAACTCATTGTCTGCTTCCAGATACGTATTGGTTTACAGGTAATAGGCATTATGACAGATTTCGAAATGATATTCTATATTGTAGGTACACGTCTAAGGTAACATTATTTCAGTAAAAAACTAAGTTTTTAAGCAATTAATTGCATTTTCATCTACATATTTTTAATTTCGCGCAAAAACGCCAGCTTTTTTGTCTGCGTGACGTCAAGCCTCAGTAAACATTGCATTGTGTCTATGGCAATGGTTCAAATACACGGTGATGGGTACTAACCGACGTTTCAGTTAAAATGGTGGATTGCACAATTTTATACTTTTATTTTATTGAAAATCGTATTAATCTCAATGTGTATATTAAAACTGATTAATGTGTATATTAAAATTAATAAATTAAGGATAAATTATAGAAGTATCACAGAGACGAAACTAATTTATATATGAGTAAAGTGGACGGAATTCTTTTATACAATGGCTCAGAGCTTACAACCTGTAGCTGGCTTAAGTGATCACTCTTCACAATGCAACGTTCACACATGTGTATTTATATATGTTTGACATCAGGAATCATTCATATATTTCTATGGTCTCTGCTAGAGACATCGGTTGTTTTTTTTTCTCATTAACATGTTAGTATACATAGCTTTCGTAACTGGTAATGATATTTTATATTATCCTATAAGAGACTTCATTCCTCTTATATATTTCTCATACATAAATTAGCTTCGTCTCTGTGAGACTTTAATATATTTTATTTACTTAGTTAATTTATCATCCTTCTGGGGACAAAATCCATTAACTGTGTTCTCAGTACATACTTTCATATAAAGTATTGTTTAATAAATTAATCGATTTTGGCACGCGCACGTAACAAGATTTGTGATCGCTGGCTGCTATACCATCCTACCTATCAACAATATACATTTCTTTCACGATTACAGCCAACGCATTGCCTTCCTCGTGGGAATATTTGTTATTTTAACCATAAGCATATCACCATATCCCGGTTATTATATTTAAGTGATTCTGGCAGGGTAGATTTCTGGTGAAAATCCTTGTTAAATTACAATTCAAATCTAAAATATTTTACCATTTATTGAAATTCCCTGTAAATAGATTTGTCCGAGAGAATTATTTGAGAACAAAGCCTACGCCCACACACTGAAATCAATTCTTCAGAATAACTTATCACTCCGTTTCTCCGCGGACGTAGGAAGAGAGGATGGTGCGCCACACTATGTTGTTGGCAATTTTTGAGCCTCCATCTTGCAGTATCTGATTAAACTGGTCATACAAAGTCATTCGCGACTGTTTTCTTTTTCTGCTCTTACAGATTAAGTTAGTTAGTTTTAATATCTTTCCTCTCGCTTTCTTGCAATCTGTGGCAGTGATTTCGTGAAAAAGGACGCAAATGCGTACCAGAAAATAAGACGCCGGGGAAGCGCGCGCAATTTCATTTGATCAATGAGCGCGCTCAATGGAAAAAAATATCGTTTATAAACAAATCAATGTCCAGCAAAGACGCTTCCAACATTCCAACATTCAACGCTTCTGATTTGGTTTATATATTGCGCGTCTGGTGTCAAGCATGTGAATGTTGTAAATATGATATATATTGGCTTACATCTTCGAAACTATTCAATAAATACTTAAATTAAACCATAACTTAATGATTTAAATTCTCAAATTTTAGGTAATTAATGTGATTATTTTTGAATATTTATTCAAAGTTTTCATACAATATGTATTGCGGCACACTAACGCCATCTATGAAAATAAATAAAAACATATAATTGACAAAACACATTTCTAAATAAAAATGCACATTTAGATATACGGTACCTACCTAGTCTGGCAAAATTCAATAATAAATAAATGCACATATATTTTCTTTTCTTATATTTACTAATAAATAAATAAATAGGTATTAGCTTTTTAAAATTTTGATGTTAATTTCTGTTGCAGCTCAATTGATATTTTTAATTGTGAGATGTCAAATGTTACATATCATATGCGACTACTGTAAGGCTCACTCGTTTTTTTATTTATAATATTTTTGTTTTTATTAAAACTTACCCTAATTTTTAATATTTATAGATTATCCTAACGAAAACCCCTAGTATTGCTGTTTTAAAATTTTGAAACCGGTATTTATATCAAAATAGTGATTAGATTCTATTAGATGGTTTGAAAATCCAGAAAAAATATAAAAAACAAAATTTAAGTATGGTTATAACAAATTTTTCATTATTTTATTCATAAAATGGTGCCACAAAGTGAATTTGAAAAATTTCAAGTAATAAAAATGAAAGATTAGGTACCATGTTATTATAATATTTAAATAAAATTTTCACCTTGTCTTAGATTCGTGCAGGCTGGAAATAGCACTTCTGTCTCGTCTTTGGTGATGCTATTTTTGACTGGTCCAACCCACAGATCGCTGCTCCAGCATCCAGCCCCCGGCGCGCCATATAATTGAAGTTTTAACCGAAATATGACACCCCGCACCCAATAAATCTCTCCCCTTCCCAATCTACCACTCCGCAACGCGCTCTGTTGTTTGTTTTCTTCTGTTTACTGCTTTTGATCTAAACATCTGCACAGTAACATACACGCAAGCGTATCTTTAGGCTAATCCTAAATAGACATCTTTGTTTTACGTTTATTGGAATAATAACATTACATTGTAATAATCCTCGATTTCAAATTCAACCACCCCGGAAGACATAAATTTAGGCAAAAATTGGGCGCAAAAATTTCTTATAGAAATATGACTACTTTTTAAGTAGGACTTACACATTAGAGTACATATTGAACCATTAATTTATGTGAAAAAAATTGGAAGAGAAAAAAATGACTGACATGCAATTTTACACGGTGCAGGTTTATTATATGTTGTATTTATTTATAAATTAAATTTCTGGTAGTTAACAATAAATAAATAAATTATTTAATCATCTGAACCACTTAATATATTTTTTTAATACTTTCATTGTCAAATGTGATAGACAAATCACTTGTGAAATAAGATTACTTGGAGGTTCCATTTTTGGTAACTAAGCAATTTGAATTCATCAAACCGTTTTGTACCAAAAAACTGGTTATTTGGACTATTTTAAAACCAACAACCAGATTTTTTTTAAACCACTTTGTTTTTGCTGTTTATAGGAATATGTCTACTTAACTTTGGCCATTATATTTAATATGATGGTTTTAGGCACTTAATTTTCCACCTTTCTTATATTCAATGTTTTATTTCTCGCCTTGATATTTTTCTTGAAATAACCTTTACTATGTTTTATTCAAAAAAAAATTTTTTTTCTTGCTTAAATGTAGGTACCAATTAATTACCACGGCGTTTCCCAGGAGGCCAGTTAAAACGCCACACTATTATGACCTGGCATACCACTATTGACTCGTCAACTTGCACCCTCTTTGGTTGTTGAAGCTGATAATAAGGCCATCCCCCAATATTTGATTTAGCTGGTCAATACTCATAAATGTTCTTTACCACCCTTTCCTCACTCATCCGTTCAACAAACCAAACCATCTCAGCGAACCTTTATTTATTCTGTATTCTACGCCAAAGCCAGCATTTCTGAATTTTCAAATCATTTATTAGAAAATGATCACGGTTTTGATAAAAATTTAGGACTTTCTATTTTACACATAAATAATTTTGGTCTGAAATTGAATAGTTTAGAATCATTAGAAATTAGTAAAGCGTGTAAAAATAAACAAAATATTTTTAATAATCAATTAAATTTAACAACTAGTCCATTCAAAATTTTTTCCCAATAACTTTGTGTAATCAAGAACTTTAGCAATAATATTTAAAAATATTTTTTTTAATAATTTAGAAAACCAAAAAACAAAAGAAATCATTCATTTTTGATATTTTGACATTTATAAAGCTGCCTGACGATAGAAAGGTTTTTCCGAAACCCGTAGGTGTAATTAATTAATATAAGTATAAGTACATTAAAAAAAATACTAAAATTATTTTTTATTAATGTCAATGTACAAAGTTGCTCAACCAATTGAAAAAAAAGAAAACTTCTAATTCGTTCATTCACCATTACATCGTAGAAAGATTTCGTACGCACACGTCTAAGTGATACTCCGATATAATAAATTATTAATACATGTATTTTAGACACAATAATAATAATAACGCGGATAAATGTCACATCACATCATTTATACATTTTAAACATATCAACATCTAATTAAATATCATATTTTAATTATTTATTTTTTCAATAAATAACTGTACTGTACCTGTAGTGAAGGTATACCTACCTAATTTGAATAAATAAACAAAGACAAATAAAACATTAAAAAAATATTTAATTTATCAAAATATATGTTTGCTGTTATTTTTAACAAATTACATAGTAACGTAACACAACTCTTATTAACAAAACTTATTTACACAACAAAAAGTGTTATGTAAATAAAATAGTTTTTTTTTTAACTATTTTAATGTTTTATATTTGAGATTGATGACAGTCTGTCAATAACGACGGGCAAAAATTTTGTTTTTTAATTTATATACCTACAATTGGTATCGAATCAAATTGATATTGAACATGTGGGGTGTACTTGGAGGTACGCACATTCGTTGGATACGCAAATATCAATTGATCAATTTACAAAAAAATGTTTCATCCAGAGAATAATATTTTTTCATATCCAGTCGAATGGTAAAGTGCCATACGACATACGACATTATAAATATATATTTTACTCAAAATATCCGTGCGTACACGGCTTATGTTATTAAAAGCTTATTTTAGTATTTCATTGAATTCACAGTGTTATTATTTTTTTAATTTTGACTTAAATCGATTTTAGGGATAAAATAACTAATTTTGTCGCCAGAAAGTTTCACTCGTCTTCAGTAATGCTTTACACGCTGTTTTATATTGCACGGATTCATATTTATAGCTATTTATTTGCCAGGTTATCTGGCTTTCGCTGCTGTCGAAACAGGACTAAACTGAACGCAATTTGCAAGCACTCGATTTCTCGAATCTTCTGGTATATTTCTAGATGTTTTTAAAACATTCTAAAGCTGTTAGGAAACTAAACGAAGCTAAACTAGGAAACTAAAGGAGACTAAACTGGGAAACTAAAGGAAGCTAAACTGTTCGGAAACCTTCGATTATATTCAGTTCTCCTGGATTTTAAAATTCGTGACAGTACGTGACAGTAAATTTGTGACATAAAAAAAATTAATGAAAGATCAAAGAAATGATTGTTTCCGAATCTAATTCTTCGAATATATATACTTAATTGGTTTTATAAAATTTTTCATTTATTTTGATTAATTCTACCCAATTAAGGAAGATTTTAAATGATGGAGTGACTTTGGCATAAATTAATTTGACATTACGTTTGAAAATCTTAGTACATACAAAAAAATCCTTATTTTCTTTTTATACTTGCTCCTTATACTTTAGTTACCTAGAATACAATAAAATTTAATTATTTATTTTATCATATTTAATCATGAAATACCTACATACCTACTTACCCCCAAAATAATAATAATTTCGAATGTCCGCCAGTAATTTCCTATCCAATAACTGAATTCATCCCATTTTCAAAATTATTGTTAATAAAATGAAAACATTGACTTAATTAATGCTTTATAAAAAAATATGCTGAATTAGGTATTTTGGAATTTTAAAATTTCTTAAATATATGTCAGTTTCATAAAAATTAAAAAAAATGATTGCATCTATCACTACATCGCATAGGTATGTCATTGGTATTTATCATTAATTAAAATATATAATTCTTTATGTAACAATGTACGTCACTAACGCTAACAAATGGGGAAGAAAAAAATGGTAAGGTGTATAAAATGAGGTAGAAAAAAATGTGTAATTCTCTATGTAACATTATCCATCACTAACGTTGTCAAGACGTTACGCTATCCTTGACAGCACTGTTCTGACAGTCTTAACTGACTGCTAAAATTAGATAAAACTGTATAGATAAAATAACAACATTATGAATGGTCATAATGTAAAATAATAAATATAATATTCTTAAATTAAGTTAATTTTTTAATTAATCACGAGCATTCACCTTAAATGATTAGCATTTGAGAGAATCGAGGGATAAAGATCAGAATAATTGGCGAAAAATTACAATGACAATGGGAATATTTCTTGCTGATTTTAATACACAGGCAACATTCATTATCGTTATATTTGAAATAATTTTATTTCAGCCCTCCCTGAGTTGAGCGTGATTAAATAATAGGATAGATTATTCATACAGAAGGCCCCCGCATTTAACAATACCCGCAAAACTAAGATTCTCAACTCGAACGCCTTTATTGTAATATTATTTATAAAAATACGTTAACAAAACTAATTATTTGGATTATGTTGGTGGATTAATAAGTAAGTACCATTTTACAAGTAAAACTGAAATTTTAACCTGGTACAAGTAACACATTAAAAAAAACGAGACTTTGATTCGCGTAAATACAAGAACTTGTGAACAGAAATGCATATAAAAATTGCAATTGTGTCCTTAGAACAAACATTTAAAAATACTGCTAAGAATACATTGTGGTCTATAAAAGGAAGTAATATATTAAAAATAATAATTCTAATGCGTATTCTAGAGTATATGTTAAACAATTCGGAAGAATATCATATGCATACATTAAAAAGAATATTGTTTAATATTCCACACTAATAATTATGATGAATACACAAATTAGCTTTCACGCTTGCTGCTAGGCCCTGCGAGTGGTTGTGGTGGCTACAACTTTCAAGTATAGCTTGCTGCTAGGACCAGCGGGCTACTATGGAGGCCGCAGCTGTACTTTAAATAATTGCAAAATTCTTCTTCTTCTGGTTCATCTAGGACTGCGTCCTGTCATTGCTCGGAGCCTGTTCCTGGGATACAGATATCCAGCTATCTCACCATCTTTTATGCGGTCTTTCTGGGAGTCTGGTACCTGACGGCAGCTTTTTCGCTGCTACGCTCACCACTCTCTTGGAACAAGCTCTCTCCACATGATATCTCCAGTAACGTCTTTTAGATCTTCCCCATTGGACAATATCCTCGACGTCGCAAGTCCTTCATATTTCGGAATTCCTTACAATGGGTCGGAGAGTCTTCACCTCAATTGTTCTCAGGAGATTTTTAATTTTGGTAATTTCAGCCCTTGTCTCGATACCGTACGTCATGATTGTGCGGACCCAGGTCTTACATATTTTACATGTGGTCGTTTCTCCAGGCAGCATTTCCCAAGCATCCAACAACAGTTGCGGCTTTGTTGGCTTGCTCTCTTACTTCTTCGAAGAGGTCGTTACTGCTGGAAATCTCGAAACCCAAGTACTTGAAGCCCACTACTTGCTTTATCGTCAATTACAAGCTTGCATCTCTCTGGCTGTTTCGATGTCACCATGCTCTTAGTCTTATCTACGGAGATTTCCATGTTAAATCTTTGTGGATGTATGTGCAGAAATTTTTGAAGATTGTCTTTGGAGTTGGCTATTAATACAGCATCATCAGCATAACATATTATATCTATCTCTTTATCTCCCATGTTGTAGCCTAGATTCATAGATTTGACATCTTCTATTAGCTTATCCATGATGATATTGAATATGAAGGGGCTCGAGCTATCTCCCTGTCTCTGCCTACTGCGGCTGGGATTTCTTTCGGTAGATTACTGTTTACATTTATGCGCATTTTATTGTAATATTAAAAATTGTGAAGTTATCTGTAATATATTGGCTTCAAAATTGAAAATGCATCAAATTTGTGTAAAATACTATAAAAACTGAAAATACATTTGCTTACGATACTTGACACGGAAGGTCGATTTATTTAGTATCTTTAACTGTTTATTTTATTTATATACACGTTTTTTAGTTCCTACTATTCATCATGCATAAACAAATGTATTTTCATGAAAATCCAAAAAAGATGACAAAGTTGTATTATGAAAATCGACTAATAGGTTTCCCCAGGGTAAAAACTTTTCAAGCTTAACTCGGCGCTTGTGCTATGAATATTAGATGATTAGATTTAATCAAGATATAGAAAATAAGCTATTTCTTATTTAAAAATGGCATGAAATTCTTTTTGAGTGATTATAGGGCTTACGACCTATCATATGGCTGGCTTCTATTTTTTATTTCATGTCAGTATCGATAAATCGGCGTTTATTGAACAAAATACAATACATTTCTTAATAAATACGTATATAATATAAACAAATATAGGCTTAAGTGATACCTTTACAAAATTTAACGTTCAGCATGATACAATACCACATCTATCCAAAAAAAAATATTGAACATTCTCAACATATTCTGAATAATTAGGTCTGTTTCAATTCGCGCCAAAGCATACGCCCGATTACAAAGCCAGAATGGCTAAGGGGTGTTTTGAAAATATATTTTATCATATCGTCATATTATTTTTTTACGTATTTTTACCAAGCTTGACCATTTGTTATAGCAGCGACAGAATATACTTTTTTCCATGCTGTGAATCGCGAGTTATTAAACGATTTGAACGAAAATAAGACGATATCTTTCGATATTTAAAATACTATACTACTACAGATATGCACATATAATCATTAAACAATAATGTATTGTAACGAAATGGTTGGCAGAAGGAATTTCGCACTGCCCGAATTCCTTGTAGTATGTCACTTTGAAACAACATTATAGAAAGCTCAAGAACAACCTAAGATTATCTACAACATTCGGGAGACACCTGGAACAGCAAAGAAGCAAGGGAAACCTTCTCTTAAATATTAGAAATTAAAGTGATGTTCTCGAAGATTCGAAAAAGTAACGTGATTGCGTTTAAATAGTGGGTCTAAGGCCCGAAAATGTAAATTTTACTGCAAATTACGCTTTAAAAGTACGCTTTAGCTTTGTTATTGACTCTGTATTCGGGCCTAGGCCAAGGCGCGTCAATGTTGTTTGACATTTCTATCGGTGCGAAATAAGCCGTGGAGGCCAGTCGTTAGATATTCGGAGTGATAGATATTAAGCGAAATAATCGAATGAAGTACCTAACTATATTTTTTATTATTATTTATTTATTAACGATAGAAGGAAAATTGCTAACCTCGTATAACTGTATAAAATCGTAAATAATTATTACAACAAAGCTCTTCTGGACGAATTCGGTCGTTTATAATTGGTTATTAATGTCATGTCTATCTCTTGTTTTTAGATTTTTGAATTTTACATTTCATTTTATTTTACTGTCATTTTTATTGCTTCTTGATTTTTAGATTTGATTTGTTTACAATTATTTCATTTTGTTGTAATTTTGTTGCTTCTTGAATTTCAGACATAATTATTTTAATTTGTTGTAGTTTTATTTATTGTTGACTTTCATATTAGATTTGATAACTATTATTTCATTTGATGTAATTTTGTTATACTTTATGTTAAGTAATGTTTTATTTTTCTTTATATATCACTTTATTAGTTGTTTTTGATAGAATTATACCTTATCTCCTTTTTTTATTATTACCTTTCAATCTAAACATGTTTATATATATTGTTTTTTTAATGGTACGTTGTACCGTGTATTAATTAAATAAATAAATAAATTAACGCCCTATAGGGCTTTTACA
This sequence comes from Agrypnia vestita, assembly GCA_016648135.1. Lineage (NCBI taxonomy): Eukaryota > Metazoa > Arthropoda > Insecta > Trichoptera > Phryganeidae > Agrypnia > Agrypnia vestita. Next base: position 52,879 of record JADDOH010001563.1, read on the forward strand.
ATAAATAGATAGGTAAGTGTACATTAACATAATATATAGATAGTTTGAAGAGAAAAAAACAATAACATGTAAACATAATAATGATATTATAGAAATATACTTCTATAAATAATATAAAGATAAAAATATATAAAGATAATTATAATATAAGGTAAAAAGCAAGTAAGTTGGTATGTAAAAAGCAGAAGCACAAGAAAAACAGTATATGCGAGAGTTGCATTAAATTTTCTAGTTAAGTGATAAATAAAGTGTTACCCAGCGATGATAAAGAGTTCATAATCGAGTGATAAGTTGCGAAATAGTGTGAATTCAAGAATACCGTGTTAAAGTAATTTGTGTTATTAAGTGACTTTGTCCATTTCATAATTGATTATTCATTAATTAATAAATCGCTTATTATTTTACAGCGTTTTCAATACAGCCTCCCGTAGAACTGAGCCACGGCAATCGGTGGGAGCCAATTGCTTTTTGCTAGTTCAAAATAGCTACCATAATCCTTGTTTATTCAACTGTGAAGCTTTGTTGCTTCGCCTGAGGTGTATGAATATACACAGGACATATTGTAGAATGAAAGGAACTATTTGTGTGTATTTATTGAACTGGAAACACTCAAAGTGTGGCCGTAGCATGCTTCCGTCTCTCAACAACCGTTTGGATACAATCACATCACACTAGTGATGTGCTTAACCTTCATTGTGTGTGTGTGATTGTGCGACTGGTTTTCGAATATAACAAACATCGGTAGGTATTTAACTGATGTCTGATGTACATATTGAATTGCGAAAAATCAGTTACCGATCAGAAATATATCTCAAATATCAGTTAAACAGCCAATCCGCTATATTAATATCATGGTTACTTTAATCTATGTACTGGTCTTTTATTCGTCTCAAGATCAAACTATCTATTAGAAAAAAATGGAAACAATGTACAGCAGATTAGGAGCTAGAGCATGAAAAGTTATTTTTAAAAAAGTAACCCATAAAAACCAAGTTTTTATTATACTCCCTTTCTCATAGGTTTCGCGCCTACCGCAGGCGTCGGGCTCATTACTCATTTGTATTGATTCTAATTCGAAAAAACCATTAAAATTTCAAAAATCCAAAATTATACTTTAATTATTATTTTTGTAACGAAAATTTATTAGATCATTTTTGTCATCGCCACGAGTCTGCCTGCAAAGTTTCAGCTCGATTTGATCACGAAAAAAGGATACAAAATCGATCCAAAGTTTATTCGGCAGACAAACGACAAGCAGACAAGCCGACAAGCAGACGCTACGAGTAATAAGAGGCATTTATAAACAGTGGTCGTAGATCGGCAGAAAATAAAATATTGAGGTATTTAAATTAAACGGATATTTTATGCAAACCTAATTACATTTTTTCAAACCGGATATTTTGAACGAACCGTACGAATGTGTAAAAGATTCGATTCTCGACGTTTCGCGGGAGTCATATTACAGCGTCTTCAGGAGAGTGCCCTAGTTCGTATTAAATATCCGTTTTATTTCAATACTTAAATTTTTCAAACGACCGTATTACAAATCTAACATTTTTAAAATAAAATATTTTGATATCTTCATAGAGATTAATAGAGATTTGAACATAATTTTTTGTTACATTGATTAATTTAACGTCAACCAATATAACTGAGTCTTTGTCAGAATTGACGCACATTAACTGATCCATGAAATAAAATATGTAACGAAATCAATAGAATATCTATATATTTAATGCAGAATAACAAAACTTGAGTTATTTTAAAAATATCGAATTGCGGAATGTACCTATTCGGAAATATGGCATATCTGTTCTTATACGATCGTATATTTTTATGTGTTTTATTTCATTTTAATGTTTTATACCCCTTTAAAAAAATACTCTTTTTACTATCATCTATTTTTACGCTTTTTCCTTTGAGGCAAGGGGCTTTTACTATCCTAAAAAATATTGTGACTGATAAAAAAATCGCATGCTTAATCCAACCACACATCTGACTGCGACTTAGAACTGGTAAAATACTGGTACAGATATAATTATTTACAGGAACGACAATGCCTTCCATCCATAATTGAGAATACCTGTTTCTTGGGGTCCTCGCGGGCCACTTCCTCCGTGGACTTATCTTGTTTACGTGAAAAATCACTCTGAATTATTCAGACGAAAGTGCTGGGAATTTATATAGGCGGAGGTATCGCGTGACGTCACAGGCTGGGGAGCAGGGGGGTTGGAAATATTTGTTCATATAAATGTACCTAATCAAATTAGGCGTCGACCATTTTGCGGTTTTTGATTGATCCAGCTTCCAGGGGTCCCGCCGCCGAGCTTTTATCCTGCTCGCCATAATGGAAGGGAATCCACAAAGAAGGGAGATAAGTTCATTTTGTCATTTCGGTAGCCGAGTAGTTAAATATCCGAGGAAATTATCTTTTCTCGTCAAACAAAAATGATACTATTCTCATTTTTATATTTACGCTAGCAATATTTGTGGAAATTTTTGTAATATTTTTTTGTTGTTGCCAAATTTTTTTTTATATTTTACTGAATTTTTTAAAATGTGTATGATGTTCCAATTAAATATTTGATGGGTATAAATGTAAATACAGCAATATACCACCAAGGTTTTTCTGAGAAATACCTATACATAAAACCTGTCACAATTTAAGAAAATTTCTCTGGAATTTACGAAACCTACGAAATCTTATTGGAATTAAGTTTTTTCTTTTTTATTCTTTTGTTCTTTTTTCTTTTATTTTCAGTCTTATTATTCTTGACTGAAACTAAATTATTTTCTAAACAATCGCTTTTCAGTTTTCCTTTTATATACTTACATGTATAAATAAATATTAAACCTTTAAATACGGTATTCAATCTAAAATCGACATCAACTCTCATTTTAGTATAAAATGGCGATTTTGTCACGTGACACATACATGTGGTTGATTGGTTGAAGTGGATATTGCTGCATTTGCACTACGAGGATATTTCTGTCTTTGCTAGATGTAGGCAGTGCACGAGAGCCTATTCCAAGCACTATCGGCTGCGCAGCGGCCAGTACCGGCCGCTTAGCAGCCAATACAGCCGCCCGCAGAGCCTAGCGGCAGTATATCGGCGACAGCCAATTGCTTTATGACTAGCCAAATTATATTATCGAAATGAGAACATTATTATTATGTTATATTTCATGTAAATAGAACACGGTTTTGTCTAAAAATTTATAAATACTTGTAGATGAAGAAACATCTTTAAAATATATTACGTTTTTCCTCCGCTGAGCACGAAAATTACTCCTTCAGCGAAGAAATACATTATATTACTTGAATTATTTTTGTTAAGCCTTAAGGTGTAATCTGATTATATTATTATTTTCAAAAAAATGTATATATTCAAATTCTGCGCTATAATAAAGTAATATTAAAAATGCCAATTCGATCGAGCTCAAAAGAAATATTCAAAGAATTCGTTTCGAAAATCTGGAAAATATATGCAAAAAAAAACTTATCCACAAAAATTCAAATAATTATCATAACACAACCATCTAATCCCATAAAATAAAGTAAAAATAAATAAAAATATCAAATACCGAGTACAAAAACTACATTTGGGTAGAGCGTCATTAAATATTACTCTACTGTCTACTACTCTATGTCTTTATGATTATAATTTCGTTATAATACTATTATAGAGTAGTATTATAATAATTATAATACTACACTAAATCCTAACAATTATAATTTTGTTGTCTGTCTGCAACTTCCTATAACGTCCGTAACTTTTTCATGAGATATCTATTATTTTCAATAGTTTTTTAAAGCACTGTTATTTTTATATGTAAGTAGGTATATGACATTCTTCCGAATTTTTGTGTTTCAGATTTAAAATTTGGTGGTCTATCGTGGGTTTAATTGTGTAAAGTGATCACTTAAGCTAGCCGGACGAGGTCGCAAGCCCTATAGACACCCAAAAAACACTTTCATACCTACCTTCCCATGTAAAAAAATAGCTTCGTCTCTGTGAATAATATATTAGTAATATATCATGAAAAATTATTGTATTTTTGAAATACGAAAAAGACTCAAAAAATTCTATACCCGATAGTTTTGTAAGCACAAACCATAATTTGGCCCTCGTAGCCCAGTGGGCATGGCACTGGCTTCTCACGCCGCGGGTTTCGGGTTCGATCCCCGGTGAGGTCACAACACATCTATGTGATTTACTCCAGCTTGAGGGTTTTTGTGACGTAACGACTTCAGTAATTGGGCCTTCTGGCCTGTTGAATCGTTTAAAATAGAAAGAAAATTTGTAATGAATTATCAAAATTTTAAACCTGTAAAAATATTCACTGCTATTTATCGGTAAAATATCAAATTATAATATAAGTTAATTTATTCTACGAAATATCAAAAAATAGTTTTCTTCAAATATTTTCTACAAAATATATTTCAAACTGTTTTTGTGCGTAAAAGTTAGCTACCGAAATCGCTTATTGATAAGGTGTACGAAATTTCATAAAAAAATACGGTGAGTTTTTGTTTATCTAAAAAAAAACGTTATTCATCCATCAATATCAATTTTATTCCCTTCTCCATTAGTATCAGAGCCATTAGATATAATACGCTTGTACCGGTGACTTCAGATTTTTGAAACCCTTATGGATCGCAATTATTTAATACGGCGTTTAGATCCTTCGGCGATTCTGTGGCTATCTATCTTCTCAATGTCGGCAAAATGTTTTTTTCATCTTCAGTAATAAGAAAACATTGTAGGTAGCTATATGTGGCGAACACAGAGGCTGAGTATGGTATTTAACCAGAAATTTTAAAATATAGGTATGTTCCATTTTTTCCATAAGTGAAATGTTGTCGAGCATACCAAAACACATGTATTATTGTCGATTTCTAACTATGCTGTAACGAGATGATAACAGAAATTACGTAGTACACGTAATTACGGAGTACACAATAATCCTGATGAAGAGAACATTGTTCTCGAAACATGTAGATTTTTTAATCTAATATAGTGGTGAAAACAAAGTAATTTGTGTTTTATTTTAGAAATTAAGTATCGCTTCTGTGTTAGAAAAACAGCCACCCGTGTCCATAAAATTTCAAGATGAGCATTTAATAATTGGTTATTAACCCGCGAGCACTCGCGCTATGAGCATTGTGCTCTCGGTAAATTTTTAATTAATTAAAGTCCTCGTACATTCAGTAGCTGAGTTTTATACGAATTATGAGAATACGTTCCCCCTCCCGCGCGTTAAATTGCCCTTGCGCCAGTGTCATCAAGTTGCTCACAGGAGGAGGTTCGTTCGCCGAGTTACCTTCGCACGGCGATTTGCTCATCGCGCGAGAGACGACGTAAGTACTTAATAAGGGTGGAGTAGATGTTGTAGAAAGGTTAAAAGAAAACTATTCAGTGGCTTCAGATGGCCATTGGGGCTATTATTTTCGATTCTTAATACTGCAGAAATCAACAGCCAAATTATATACAAAGAAAATACACAATTGTAATGTTTACTCGGTGAGAATATTTGAAGAAACTGGCCCCCATGCTAACTCAACGCCAAATCAAAAGAAGGAATACCACGAAAAAATTTTCGTATCCTCTTCAGCAAATCTTGAAACGTTTTGCTAATGAAACCGAGGAACCAGACCCCGAAAAGCCTAGTGGCATCTGTGCAGTGTGTCCAAGATGGAAAAATCGCACTACAAAAAAGCTCTGTATTTACTGCCAAAAATATTTGTGTACATAACACTCAAATACATTATGTTATATATTTATATAATAGTTGTATTAACGATGGAGATTAATTTTTCTTTATAAGATTGATAATAAAGTTGATTTACGTTACATTTTTTCTTTATTTTCTTAAGAGTGCCTTAGAAGACTGACTAAATTAAAATTTTTTTTTGTTATAGAAATGAAAGTTTGTAATATTTTTAAATGTTAAAAAATATAAATATTACAAAATTATAAGTTTTTTATCATAAAAACCATAATTACAATCATGATGTTTTGGATTAAGGCACATTAATCACTATTTAATATTTGTGAGCAAAATGCTCTACATGCGAGTGCCCGTGTGATTTTTATTTGCGCAAGTTCTTGTGGATTAATAACAATAGATATAGTGTTAAAGGACTTTTTGGTTTCTAACATTTTTTAATAATCTAGTCTAAAGCCTCTTTTACGTACGTGCAAAATATCAATATTTTTTAAATCATTGACCTGTCTCTGAAATTGTTTTGAGAGTTCTTAGAAATTATTATTTTAAGCCATCTAGGGTGTTCTTTTATTATTTTTCTAAAACCACATGCTGTTTCAAAATATAGATAATATACTAGCTTACCCGCGCGGCTTCTCACTATATTGAATAATAAGGATAAGGACGCTTTGAAAAAAAATTAAAAATGGATTTGTAATGTTTTTTATTTATATATTTACACACGTAGATTTTTAGTAACTTTCAGTCATATTTAATAAATTTGTGTATTAACCCTAACATAGTCAAGTTATTTATATAACTTTTTGAGTTCTACAACTTCTCTAAAGAAAGTATTTAAATATCTCTTACCGTTAATGCAGCGTTCGTAAAAAACGCGAAATCATCATTCATCACGAAAAGTCCTTTTATTTAAACGGGATAATATATAATCTTTGTCCACCTTGAAAGTTTATTCTAACATCCAAACTTACAATCTTTACCGATAGATTTCAAATACTGAATAGTCATTGCAATAAATGTAGGTATGATATTATATTCGTATACCGGAATGATTAAACAGGTCGACTTAATATTTAGAGATTAGAAAAAATATATCAATGTATATTATTAGTATAAAATGTAGGTCAAATGAAATTGGTAAATTTTATGTGCCTTTTTGCGCCACTTATTTTTTTACGATATACTTCATCTACTATAATTTTATTTTGAAGGGGGAAAAGCATAAATATTTATGCAAATCGATTTTAGATACAAATAATCATAGTGTATTTTAGAAACTACAAATGTTATTTTGAAAATAATATTTCTGTATATATTTTTTAATTTTGTTACCTTTAACTTTAATATTAGCTTGTTAGAACCGCTTTTAAGTAATTAGAATATGTATTATTTCATGAAATTTGTGGAGTTTGGTGTACTTTATATAAAGCAGCTACATGTGAGATCAATTACAATTATTACCATCAAAATCAAAACACACACATGCTGGAACAACTATATAAGAAACTAAACTAATCTGATACTCAGGAAAGTGCTCAGAGTTAGTTGTGTGGCAGTACCAAAAAAAGGATTTAAGTTGAAAAAAAAATGGATTCTTTATAATAATAATAATAATATAATTTTAAAAATACTGCGAAGAATTGACATGCAATTTAACATAAAAAAAAGTCATTGATATGGATAGTATGCTATGTTTAACAAATTTTTATGCTGTATACATTATGTTTTCAGATATGAATGATAAATTTCTACGTTCTTTACAAGCGAACCTTGTGTAAAGATCATCCGTGCATTAATTATCACAGAGTCGTGAAGAAATTACGTAAAGCAAAAACGTAAAAAACACGACCTCTTTTAAAAAATGTTGAAAGTCAGGAAAATGTGTCCGTAAAAGGATTAGCAGATAACCCTATAAACCAGATAGGTATTTCTCAGAAATCAGGGACAAACCGGTCTCCCCACAAAATACTCCAAAAGATGAAAATATCAGGTATCCGCCCTACAGTGTTTCTGTAAAGTATATCCATTATGGTATCGCCTGTATTTAATACATTTTGTAAATTATGTCTCACATTAAATTATTATTAATACTGTAGACAAGAAGCCTAAAATAAATTAACGATAGATTTTTATATTGCAAATGAATGGCTTTTATCGAACCTTTGAAATAGATATTATAAACAGAGAATTGAATTATTTAACACATTTAAGGGAAAGCAATACCGGTTTTCGGCAAACCAGCTTACCGGTAAATATTCCTCAACTCTAAAAGTTTTTTTATTATATTACCTACTAGCTGTAAACCGTCAAAAATGACGTAGGTACTTTTACATGTGGATTGCTAAAGAATAAGTATGCAAAATTTGGGTAAGATCTGTCAAATGTACAAATGTAGATTTGTACAGAAAATGTATCGTGGGTAAAGGGGGTGGCGAAGAAATTGTTAAAATAAAATATTTAAAAAAAAAAATTAATGAAAAAATAGAAGAAATTTTTTTAAATATAAATTGAGGAAGTTACGGGAAGTTATGGACAGACAGACAGAATACAATCATTCTTATTGGGATGAATTTAACGTTGTTATCGTGGAGATCATTAATTTCTCCTTCAGTTACTACCAAATTTTCCAGGTTATCGTACTCTCGGCAGGAAATGCATCCGATAAATTGGAGAATGCACTTAGAGAGACCGTGAACCAATTATTTAAAAATCAATTGTATCAAAATTGAGGCATTAGTATGGATTGTCATCCAAGGAATTCTTAGCATTCGCCTCTATTACCGCCTATCCATTTGTAATGATACATAGAATATGGACCATATGTAGTGACATGGTTTGCGCTGACGCTACACTATATATATATATATATATTATATATATAGATGTATAGATAATAAGATAAATAAACCAAAATAGGTATATATATAGATATATATACTATTTTGTTTATTGTGCTTACTTGATCCAAATCAGTGTTACAAATAAAATCCAGTCAAAAAAACATTTGCACCGTGTATTCATATATATACGTGTATATGAGTCATGTTTGACGTCAAGCAGTATTTTTTGCTGTAATAATATTCATTGGTCAAATGATATAATTTGGTTAACAAAACGTGAACGCGGACTATTAATAATATGTTACGACTGTATCAACTGGTTCTATTTATAATTGAGTCGCAGCTCGAATGGGAGAAAGTTTTGGAAGGATTAATGCAAGGATCTGGCTTACCTTATTTCCTCTATGAGTTGGACGTCTTTTTGCACCGTCGCTACTTCTTTCGTGGAAGCGGCAACAGTCTCCGATTGGTTGGAATCACGCACTTTATCTGTTGAATAGCACGGTCTTCACGGCGACGTATCACAATCTATCTAATCGAATCTATGCTCCTTGACACAGTATGTCAAGGAGCATAGATTCGACCGTCAACGCGTTTTACAGATAACTGAATTACTGATTCGCCTCTGTCCACGACTCTGCGCGGCGCCGCGCCGTCCTTCGTAGGCCAGAGTGGGATGGAGCGATCGGAACATGAGCGGACAAGAGAGATGAACATATTAGGTCTCAGGGAATTTTACGAGCTGCGCATCAAACAGGCGCTATCATCAGATGCGTCAACACGGACATTCTATACTGCAAACACAGTCAATGCCTCACCATTGACCTTGAGTCTCCGCAAATGGCTGACCACCAGTCCTCGCTACGCCTCGAGCAGATCTCCACTGCGCATTCCCATACTGTTTTGTAATTTCTACATGCATACTACTCTTGCCGCCGGAGCTTCTCTCCGGTGAGAATAAAAATCCACACGTAGACGCAACACTCTTCTAAATTATCATTAATTTTAAGTTTGAGATGTTATATGTTTTAGGTATATGAATAATAAGCCTTTTTTTAAAAAAAACTATTTTTTTACTCCCTTTCTTTTAACTCGTAGCGTCTGCGGTTTGTTGTCTGCCAAAAAAACTTTGGATCGATTTTTAACCCTTTTCCCGTTATCCAATCTTGCTGAAACTTTGCAGGCAGACTCGTGGTGAAGATAAAAATGATCTAACAAAAATTTCGTTTAAATTTTTTAAATAATTGTAGTATAAGGCACGAAACCTGATTAAATGAGAAATGGAGTATAATAAAACTCGGTTTTTATGAATTACTTTTTATTATGCTTCTTCAATGTTTCGTTTATTACAAAGTTGTAGTTAGCTTGTAAACACCCGGTGCACACGCAGTACACGTCTGCACGCGTGTGTGCGTGGAAGGCTGTAGGTGGTAATCTCCTCCCTCGCGGAGAAACCTTTTCAGTATTCTAAAGGTGTGAAATGAAAAATACACAGTCATTCTGGATCTGGGGTGCGGATGATAGGTTGAGCTCAACATCGCCTAATGGCCCGAAAATAATTGGGACATCACTTTTGCCACTCTCTATAAGGAGGTTTGAATAAAAAGAGCAACAAACGCACACAGTACATCACTTACAGAAGTGTAAAAACATTTTATTTAAATTTTATTAAGGGCAGAAGCAGTTCGCAATAATGTAAGAGAATTGGAATCTATGACCAGAGAATTGCAAGAAGCATCGAAAGAAATAGGTTTGGAAATGAACACACAAAAAACAAAAATTTTTACCACATCCAAACACAAATTCAAAATAAACAATTGGGAAATATAAACAGTTGATGAATATGTGTACCTATAATAAGATAAAGCTGGGAAAAGAAAACCAAACAGCAGAACTACCAAGAAGAATAGGTCTGGGCTGGGCAGCATTTGGTAAATTAAAACACTTGTTTGAAAATAAAGAAATCCCAATTTGCCTGAAAAGAAAAATGTTCAATACATGTATCCTACCGATGCTGACATATGGACTAGAAACAGCAACACTGACAGAAAAAAGCATATAAAAATTAAAATGTACACAGCGGGCCATGGAAAGGCAGATGCTCGGCGTAAGCCTTCGGGATAAAATCAGAAATGAAGAAATAAGACGCCGAACAAAAGTTGCTGATATTATGGACCGTATTGCAAAACTAAAATGGCAGTGGGCTGGACATATGGCTCGACAGGAGGATACTAGATGGGCACCCAGAATCCTACAGTGGAGGCCCTGGACAAAAAATAGAAGCGTCGGAAGACCTCCCAAAAGGTGGTCCGATGACATAGTCCAGCAAGCAGGAAGAACCTGGATGCGAATGGGGAGAAACAGAGACGAATGGAAAAAAATGGAAGAGGCCTACATCCAGCAGTGCAGGGAAAAAGGCTGAGGAAGAAGAAGAAGGAAGAAGGGCAGAAGGGTTTCGTGAAATAACGAATGAAACTATATCATCCTTAACCCGATGATTCGGAGTGGGTAATGGATACAAGAATTTTTTTTTTTATTCTCTACCAATTCCTATACATACACGTATATATGAGCCCTGTATAAGGACTATATAGGTCTTCTTCTTCTTCTCTTTGTGGCGTATTTCAGTCGGTTGAGCCTATTGACCTTTATGGTCCAGGTTTCAACCCCATACAAAATTACGGCTCATATGGCCCATACGAAGGAATGTTAAAGAAATTACAAATAGTACAAAACAGAGCGATGCGCATAATACTGAAGTGTAATAGGAGAACTAAAATAACAAAAATGTTGAATGCCTTAGGACTGGAAACTGTAAATCAATGAATAATATATAATGTAATGGTCCAAATATTTAAAATTAAACATGGATTAGTACCCAAATACTTTGATGACAGGATGAAGATGAATAAGGATTTTCATTCCTACAATACAAGAGGAAGCGACAACATAAGACTACCAAAGAAAAAGAAAAAAACCTCACAAAATTGTTTGATGTATAAAGATATAAAAATCTTCGATAGCCTGCCAAAGGAAATTCAAAGCATGGAAAATATAAGGTGGTTTAAATTGAAGTGCAAAAATTATATTATAAAAACTTTAAAATGTTTAGATGGAATGCAACATGTCCAAGTGAAATCATGTATTAGCCCACACAACATTTTGTGTGGAACTAAATTATTAAGAAAATAAATAATTAGCCCTAAATCAGGCTCTGTCGACTTAATATAAGTTTAAGTAAATAAAAAGGCTTCAAGATTTCCATATGGAGGTAAGTTATTAGAAGGATACGCAACGATACTAATAATCTGCCTTCATATTACTTAATTTTTTAATATTGCCAAGTATTTTCCATCATTCTGGAGTCCGAGTAAAATACTTTGGCAAATGAAATAGTGAAAAATTTTAAAACATCAGAACTTTCTAGAATATTTGCGACCTAAAATAATAAACCTGAAAAATAGCTTCGTATTATGTCGCTGGCTGATCGCAGTTTTTACTTGGACTTACCTAGCGTACGGTGTTGAGCTATATATAGCTATGCCACCCACGCTCATGCTAGTTCTTAGAAACTTCAGGCCACTTTCACACTTATCTAGATTATTCTAGGACGCAACAGATTTTCCATAAGTTTCTGCCTACAGTGAGGAGTGAATTAATTAACTTCAACAAACTAAACACGCTAACGAAACAAAATACACGATCAATAGCAAATTAATTTAAATGGTTGATAGCAGAGTGTACATTAATGGAATAAGATTGGAAAAAATTCATAAATTAGTCTCACAAGGATACCAGAAAATGTTATCACTTAAGGCAATATTGCCAGAAGCAGAGGCATTAGAAAACGGAGAAGAATCAAAGGCAGTGGTTGGGAAAGATCATACGTCCAGCCATTATTATAAATGATTAAAATAATGATAAATGACTGTTCAATTATTTTTGTAATAACGAAAATAATAATTAATTAAAAATAATTTAGTTCCTGTCAAAAGCGGCTATTCTTTCTGGGTTGCAAGAAAAAAACTTTCTTTGACAGTTCCTGACCTTCCTTGAGCGATACATTATTTATCCAGCGTAGCACAAACTTTGATTGATTGCACTACGCTGACGTCATCGTACAACGCGTAGAACTCTCCTTTGCAATGTCTCTGCCAGGTACCATCAATATCACGTGACACGCAAGCAAAGCTTGATTTTTGTTTGGAAAAGTATTAGGGTTGAGTAGATTTTTTTGAGATAGAAATAAAATATGAATAGATATCGAATTATGTTTTTCTGCTCATTGAGTAACATTTATCTTTAGTCGTTTAATAGTTCTATGTAATGTAATATTGCGAACATTAAAGTATGGTGGATTGAATTCGGTTACTTGTGAGGTAGAGACATCATCTAGAGATGATAGTGCATATCACATTTGATAACTGTTTTCCGACCATAAAATGCATAAATAAAAACAAAAAAACATGTGCACAACCAATAAAGAGTGAAATTGTAATTTAACTAATTCAAACAATAATACATATATATTCTCTAATATAAACATCCATTTTCATACATACTTATTATAAATTATAGAAACGGAAAGAACTACAAGTAAATGAGTATTTTACAGCACTGCATATTTATGTAAATTAGAAATTACTATTCCTACTGTCTGCAATACACAGGAATACATTGGAAACTTTTATAAAACCGAGAATAAACACAAACCAGAGACAACAAGCGACAAGCGGGGATTCGGTGGGAAAGGGTGGAAAGAAAATAATGACTTTATTTTCTGCAGGGTCCTAAAGAATAATTATGCGAAATTTGAGTCAGATCATATAGAAAATATACTGAGGAAGGAGGGGAGAATGGAGCGTATGTCATAATTTTTATTATAAAAATCTTTAAAAATATGACTACATTAAAACGCGTATGATTTTTCGTTACGTATCGTGTTCTATATTTCGTCCGATTTGTTAAACGATTCTAATTTATATGGAGCATATATCAAAAGAGGGGGGTGGGGGGGGGGAAATTCGGATAAAAAAGGAGAGAAGAAATGATGCCTACATTGTCCTCAGGGTTCTAAAAAGTAAGTATGCAAAATTTTGATTAGATCTGTCAAACGGTTTAGATTTGTATAGAAAATATATCAGGGAAAGGGAGTAGAGTAGAGAGAGAGAGGATAGGATAGAGAAGGAGAGGGTAAATTTCGCCAATGCTATACGCCAGGTCCAGAAAATAAGTTTGTTTAATTTGAGTCAGATCGTTCAAACGGTGTAGATTCACCATCTGATAGCATTAGCAATGGACATTGTTACAAAGAGAATAATGTTTTTTTTTACTTTTTATACCTAATCATCATTTGCGCCATCGTGCAGAGTCAGGGACGGGCATTGTTACATAGATAATTGTGTATTTTGAAAACGGATCTATTGTAAGCAGGAACTTCAATGTGTTTATGCTTGATGTTATTTTTAATCGAAAAGCGTGCATCTTTATTTTGTAATTTTATTATAATTTTATAAATCTATTTTTATAGAATTGTTCCATATATTGGCTCACTAGTTGACAAAATTTGCTTTGGTTGCCTCAAACTAAATAATCAAATTGCCAAAAAACTGCTGAGAATTTTTTCCCAGACTTTCGATAAATATATTTATCGTGACGTTAAAGCATCCTCGTAAATCAAGATCTTTCTTGCTCGGGGATGCATAAAGTAATAAAGTATAAGTTTCGTGTAACGACACGTACATTACAGAAGAAAAAAAAATTACACGAAACATGTTTTTTTTTCTTTGCTGCTCTCCCGTAAATTGTTGAGCATTGAATAAAATGGTTAGAAGTTTCATACATTCCCAGGATAGTGTTATCCAGGTAATATGTAGTATATGATGCCTATATATAATAACATCTCCTGGAAAATTCCCTCTGATAAATGAGGAATGTTTTCCGTGCTTCCTAAAGAAACTTCTTCGTATCCGATATTCCGGGAAATAAATATGATTTTAATCGAATTTAAAAAATACTTTGAGACTTGTTATAATATGATCTTAGAAGTTTGGATGAATTATTTCCGCCTATCGGCATAAATTTGTTGATATTAATGTCACGATGTTCACATAAACTAATAAGATGGAAAAAATCTTTAACTTGTTTGCTGACTTATCCGTTTGTATAGAAGATACAATAGTTCCAAACAACTTTTTAGCGCCTGTCAATAAAAATATAAATATTCCAATTATTAAACGAAATGATATTGTTTGTAAAATAAAATCATTGGAAGAACATAAATCTGGTCTTGATAATAAATCCCCAAATTTATTTAAAAGATGTGTCTCAGCAATATCCGTTGCATATCTTCCTTATCCAGTCTCTGTCTGAAGAGAACTTCCCTATTTCATGGAAGTGCTGTTATATAAACCTGTATTAAAAAATATGTAAAGAGTGACATCTTAAGGCAATTGTCCAGCAGAGTGAGCAAATTTCACAATTTTTTCTTATATCTTCTCTTGCGTTTTTTATCACATTTTTGTAAGGAAATATCTCATTTTAAAATTTATTCATCAGGTTATATATATTTTAAATATGGATATCTTGTTAAAGTGTCAAAAACTAAATTATATAATTGATTAATAAATTACCAAACCTTCGATGTTTTAAAAATGAAGAAAATTTTATGACTGAATGGCCTCGTGAGATGTCTTTTTTATTAAATAATTTTACAAAGTTAACGATTATCTAAAATTTATTACAATTATTGCAAAATCTGTTAGTTTGTTTACTTGCAATTTACGTTGTAAAAAATACTGTTTTTATTAGTCTGTATTTTATTTTTAAATTTTTAAACTATAAGAATGTCAATTTATTTTTACTATTTTTTTCAATGGTAAAATAAGGGGACCTCTTAGATAAAACTGAAATTCTTTAAAGTGTGCTTTCATTGAAAAATTTTCCAATAAAATAATAGTTTTATATGTACCTTAATAAGTGTCAATAAAAAATTTAAATAATTTAATCACCTTCAAAACAAAAAATAAAAATAATTAACCAATTTCTAATTAAGATATAGGTATAATAAATGTCTCATCGAAATGATGCTATTTTTTATATGGAAAAGTAAGTATGGAAAACTTTTTGGGTGTTCATAGTGTTAACGACCTGTCATACAGCTGGATTAAGATACCAATTTACACAATGTAACTTTCATCAATTCCATTATAAAATAGTAAGAATATTAATATAACACGTATTCAATGTTCACATCTCTATTTTTATAAATTAAAAAAATTTAAGTAAAAGTAAAGAACATATACACAACTTCCAAAAAATATTTATAGCTCTGGTCGTCTATTATATTAAAACATTGAATACGTGTCACATTAATATTCTTACTATTTTCAAACTAAGCTAAAAAAAGATTGTGCTCTGAAAATAGAACCAACTTGCTGGTGTCCTGGATTGGAGCTTGATCACTAGACTAGATCACTAGTTGAATGATATAACCACTACACCAACGAGCTTTTCGTTGCTATTGGATATTACTGTCTTTGTTTTTAATAGTAATTTTGGAACATTATTTATAAGGATAGAACTATATTTCTTATGAAATCCCAAATTCAGTACATTTTTAATTAACAATCCTCGGTGACCACATTCAAAACATTATTTTTTGGATATTGCTGCCCTTGCTTTTATATCCCTCATATGACGTATCTTGAGTATCAATAAAAAATTGACCAAATCATTAAATACTTGAAGAAAAATCATAAAAGCTTTTAGTTTTAATAAACTCTAAGTAATGTTCCCAACGACCATTGGCTTTTTATTTGAAACGACATTTGATTGACATAAAAATACGATATAGAAATGATTATCACAACTTTTTTATCATCTGACAGTCAATAAATTTCTCCAGATATAAATCATAAATAATGATAAAAAACACATTGCTTTGAAAAAAATAAACAAAATGTTAGCGCGTAGTAGAGAAAAATCAATGGCAGTCGCGGACCAAAACAAAGTTTCTTTATCTGATGCGATAATGCCAACGGAACGAAAAAAATACTGCATCGTCAATTGTACTTCGTAACTCATAATACCATTATCTTGTTATATTTTATTTTAATTTATATTATATTATATTTTATTTTAATAAAATGTAACAAGAGAATGATATTAAATAATGCATATAATAATACATACATCTACACTAACATTGTAAATAGGTAAAGTTTCGAAGTTAGTATGTATGAGGTTATCTTCAAAACTACTTATCCGATTTCAAAAATTCTTTCATTGATACTTAGAATGCGCCTTCAGAGTGGACATAAGCTATGTATTATCCCGTTAAATTCAAAAGACTTTTCATGGAGACCAATTTTGCAACCTGAGTCGACAACAACGGTCGAGGAAATGCGTTTCTTACGATCGCTGCCTAAACGTTAAGAGATTTATGAATGCTTTCTATAAAAAGTTGTAGAACTTAAAAATGCTTAACTAGAATATATATTCAGAGCATCTTGTTGGTCCTGTGGTTAGGATTCTCGCCTCGTGATCCAAAGATCACGAGGCGAGAATCGAATGGGTTCGAACCTCACTCCAGGCTAGCAAGTTAGTTTTATTTTTATAGCACAAGCAGTTAAGCTTAGTTTTAAAATAGTAAGACTATTGATCTGACACATTTTCGTGTTCGCATTTCTATTTAAAAATATATATACATATTTAAATCTAAGTGGGTAATTTTTTTTTTTTATTTATTTAAAATATAATGGAAACCTTAAAGGTTTCTAGATAACATTTTTACATGATTTAATATAAGAAATAATAATTATATGATTTAGATACAAATTATTTTTTTATAGTTGGCCGAGTTTTAACATTTTTGTCACATCTGTTTTGAATTTGTCAGTGGTCAGTTGTTTGGTCTGTTGTGACAGGTCATTGTATAGTTTTAATCCGTTGCAAATTAGTCGGGATTGTCCTGTTTTTGTTTTGACGTGTGTTACGTGATAGTTTTGAGCCATTCTAGTGATGTGTTAATGTTTTTCATGTATGTTGTGTAATTTTATGTAATTTTAAGTAGGTAATGTTAAATTCTTATCAAAATAAATTTTTTTATCGTCGGGGAAACTTTATCTAGATAAATTTTTCTTTACGCAACATTATTATGATGATTATTTTCGATTTAACGATTGTTTTTTTGCAAAAACAATATAAAATACGCGTCTGCCTAAACATTTGCCTATTTGTCGCTTAAAATAATGAATATCTTTTGTCCCGTATGCGTTTCCAAAATATTAATATAAATTATAAGATAACATTAAGGTCAGCATTAAATTTTTGGTGTTTAGAGGTAGCAAAAGGCAAGACGCTTACGTCTAAGAGATGAAAATGAAAATTTATGCGACTTTCGGATAAAAATACTTAGGAGAGTGATAAAAATTTGTATCTTGATTTTTCACTGATACTCTTATAGTTTCAAATTGAATTCCAAGCTGGCGTAGTCCCAGGCACAGCTAATTCACTTATTGACTAACTTATCTGTACGCCGCTTCGCTCGATGATCGATGATAGAGTGCCACAGCTTCTGTTCTGAAACAACTCTGGCCTCATAAACTCATGCATGTTCATCTATTTACTTCCAACAAAGACCAGAGATAGATCTCTATCTAATAGATTAGACTCTTCCAGGGAGTACTTGGTATATTTGATCACTTCAGGTATTTTGTGAAAGTCCCCTATTTTCAGCTTCGTTGCACTCGCTTCGTATACTTTACTTATAAACTTTCTTCATTTATTGGATTCACACTCGATCAAATCACCTTATTTATTAATCTTGCCCAGATAACCCCTGAATTATTCCATTTTCCTGTTTTAATGATGATCAGTAGAAAAAACATTGTTAAACACCTATTACAAAGTTCATACGCAAGAAATACGAGCATCATCTTGTGTTCGAATGCGAGCGAAACATTGTACAAACAAAGTTTGAGCTGAAGGGAAACATTCTGCAAAGTTAAAGAATCCCTAATTGAGATACGAGCTTCATAATATATTGATGTATCGCAGATCTTCGCAAGTTACTCGGAACTCTTTCAAAGTCGAGAATATACGTGTAACGGTAGGGAACGCGCGGGAGAGCGAAATAACGCCAAATTGACTTTAAAACACGTAAGTTAGTTTCTCTGAGTGACGTGCTCATCTGAGCGAATGTTCTACCAGTCTTATTTATTTTTAATTTTAACTTTTTTGTTTTCGTTCCGCTTTTACGTGATATTTAGAAATCAATTTTGAAATGTATTGGCATTTTGTTTGTGAAGCTGCAATTCTTTTATCAAGTTTCTTGAAAATTGAAACAAACAAAAAATGTATAAATCTACTTATATTATTTGATTAATTACACCTACATGTTTCGGAAATACCTCTCCATCGTCAAAGTCTTATATATATGTCAAAATATCAAAATGAATAATATCTTTTGTTTTTTGTTTTTCTAAATTATTTGAAAATTTATTTTTAAATATTATTGCTGAAGTTCTTGATTACTCGCAATTATTTGAAAAAAATTAAGAATTGGGTATTTAATTAGGTATTTCCGAAACATGTAGGTGTAATTAATCAAATAATATAAGTAGATTTATACAAATAAATCAATCAATATTTTTTTTAAATGGCAAAAAATGTATATATTCTGAGAACACAATTACTGGATATCGCCTCAGAGGGATACTTATTTATTCAAATAAGTTATTAAAGTTTTACAGAGACGAAGCTATTTATATGGGAAGCGTGTATGGAATTCTTTACAGGGTGTCCAAGGGTTTATGATAAAAATTATAAGTGTCATAATATGCATATAAAAATATTGTTGATATATACTGGTGCATAAAAGGTATTAAAAAATGAATAATAATAATATTCAGGCATATTAAGTGTATATGTTAAATAGTTCGGAAGAATATTGTATATATATGAAAAAGAATATTACTTAGTATTCTATTAAACATCTGTGTATACTAGTCATGGGAAGGACTTTAGATTTCTCCAGCATAGTCTATTCGAATATATGAATGAAACTGATGTATATACTAAACACGGGAAGGACTTTATATTTTTCCAGCATAGTCTATTCGAATATATTTATAAAACTGATGTAGAACATATAATACAACTTTAAAAATTTGATAATGTGTGGATGTTCTAACAGTGGAATTGGTGAACATTGTCACTGAAGCCAGCTCATACAGGTTATTAGCCCTGGGCCACCCTTTAAAGACTCCATATACGTTTTTCATCTAAATAGTTTCGTCTCTGTGAGACTTCAAAGATTTATTTGAGTTAAAAATAACTATTCATAATTCATACGAAGATCCACAGAAAAATTCTCAGGATTTGGTGTATAAACATGTATGCTCTTGAATGATTTTTATGACTTTTACTTTAAAAATAATAATTAAAATAATAAATTTAATTTTTTTGGAAAAAAATTGAAATATAAACCATAAAAAACTTTATGATTTAAATTAACCTTAACATCAACACTTACTCGTCTCATCAGCCCTGATGATGACCATGGAGGTCTGATGTACACGGCAGAATATCACAGACAACTGCACACAGAAAGTTCTGAACGGACGTGAAAACCTGAGAACATGGTCACAATCGTAAAAATAAATTAAGAATCCAGTAAAACTGTGTTCTTAGAACAAACATTCATATTAAAATATTGTTTAATATTCTGGTGCATGATGATAGGACTTTAAAATTGAAAATATTGATTTTCAGGCGAATTCTAGTAGATATGTGGTAATTTGTAACAATGTCATAAGTTAATAAGGAATATTGCTAAAAAAAACTCCACCTTGAGAAATAAAATATAGAGGTATCATTACCAGATGCGAAATCTATGTATACTAACTTGAAAATGAGAAAAAATAACAACAGATGTCTTTAGCAGAGGCCAGTGCAATGAATTAAATGTTATTGATTCGAACTCGGTATGTATAGAACTTTCAAAATTTTGATAATGTGTGGATGTTCTTATAATGGAATTGGTGAACATTGCGTTGTATAAAGTAATCACTTAAGTCAACTCATACAGGCTGTAAGCCTTGAGCAATCGTGTAAAAGACTTCCATTCACTTTTCTCATATATAAATAGCTTCGTCTGTGATGAATGTGAAACTTCTATAATTTATCCTTATGTAAAATTTAAATTTAATAAACTGACAAATCTTTCCTATCAAAGCATCTTAACCTTAAAGTTTAGCGTTGAGAAATTATTTTAGTACTGTAGATTGGTACTTTCTGATTGGTGTTTAAAATAGCATTAAATATCACACACTTTTTTTATTTAATCTTCAGTATTTTTATTTATGCTACAGGTACACGTATTTCGTGTAAGTATAACTTTTTTAAAAATTTCATCATCTTTGGGCATATTTCACTGTGCCAATTTTTTGATAATACATATATTTGTTTAAACATATACAGAACTATGGTTTACAATTACCGAATAAGCCCGAATACCGACTATAATACCCGACCCTTTTTTAAGGATTCTAAAGAAAACACAATTGAAGCCTAATAATGAAAAACTTCTTATAATAGGAAAAAATATCAAAACATATTTTTGATATTTTTAAGAAAATTGCTCCACTATGATGGCCTTATGTGGCTGTATAAACGCATGAATAAAATTACATTTCTTTTTTAATAAAATTACATTTTAAAACGTCGAGAAATTGTGAATTTTTCTCACTTTTCAGGACGATCGCCTTTGGTCCAGTGGTCGGTAGTTCGAGCTGCATTTCAGGAGACCAGCAAATTAGTCATAATATCAAAGTACAATCATTTAACTTATGTAGTTTGATGTTAGACACATTCCGTGTTTGTATCTCTATTTAAAAAACAAAGGATAAAAAAAAAGTAACCCATAAAAAACAACTTTTTATTATACTCCCTTTCTCATTTACAAGTGGAAACTGGTTTGGCGCTTAACCTACGCGTTGGGCTTCGGTCGGCGACGCTACGAAAGGGAGTAATAAAAAAATTCCAAAAATCCTAAAAATTATACTATAATCAGGTTTCGCGTCTATCAGACGCGTTGAAATATTTTCATGCAACAATACCTTGTATGAAAAAACCATTCAAAATTTGAAAAATCAAAAATTTTTAAAATTTGATGACCTTTTTGATCGTACCACGAGTCTGCTTGCAAAGTTTCAGCTCGTTCGGATCACGGGAAAAGGGTTAAAAATCGATCCAAAGTTTTTTCGTCAGACAAGAAGACAAGCAGGCACCAAGAGTTAAAAGAAAGGGAGTAAGAATTATATTTTTAGGGAATACGGCATAAAAACGAGCCGACATGATCATTTCTCATTTTGGCCCATCTCGAGTGATGGAAGCGGGCCCTAATTCCTCCGATATTTCAATATTAAATTTGTATTATGGAACTTCTCACTTCGGACAATTTATTCGTCCCGGTGAGGCGGCAGCGATTTGTACGGCTAATGCGAGAGCATCGCTTACGCGCGGCTACAACTTCCCGAACACCCTGTCGATCCGGAGTTATGATCGACTATTCAGGAGGCGTTTATTTTCCCAAAATTACTTTGCGTCGAGTAAAAAAACGGCATGCTAAGCGCAGGTGTGTCCGACTTAAGAATATTATTAAGTAATACATTTCAGAAAAAAAAAGTGTTATATGAATAGGCGTGTGGTGGTCCAGAGCCGTCGCGACTCTAGCCGCACACGTCTATTGAAATCAACCAATCAGGGGATCGAAGCAGCTAACCAGGTTCCAGTCATCGATAGGTACATTCACTCTGTCGCCGACCGCCGCAGCACACGCGTATATTTTTGGAGGTGGATGAGCCCTCCGGTTTAGGATGAGTTGAAGTGGAGTTGATGATATAAAGTCACGATAGTTTTACAGAATTTATTGAATTGCAAAATCACAAGTTATAAAGACTACAGTAGTTACAAGGGTTACAAGTTCAAGCGTGGCTTGGGCTGGCGTGGCGAGGGCTTCCGCTATATGAACCGTTCACTGGGGAAGTGAGATAATCTGTTTTGGAGATTACCGTTTATATAGTTGGTCATGGACAAAGGAACTGCGGTGCCTTGCGGGTTGTGTCTTCGATCTGCAGTGTCCGCTGTTTTGGATTGCGATAGTTGTAAAAGCATTTCTCTTGTTCGCGGCCGTCGCTCCCGTTATACTGTCCTACTTTCGATTGTGCTCAGCGTTTTCAGTGAATAGCGCTCGACCTCTGTATCGAGGGTAACGGCCTGCCGTACTCGATGTCAGCATCTGTGGTAACTCGTTACACGGGTGTCTGTGTGTATGTGTCTCGGGCCACCACATATTTCTGCACTCATCACCATATCTGTGAATTATTACCAATAAAATAACATAGCTAATCGTGAAAATAATTTACACCCTGTATCTAACTACTCATCTTGCCTGTGCTGAATCATCTCATACATACTACACGTCACTCGTACAATACATGTCTGACAATCACATCACATTGTCAATTGCAATAAAATGTTATTTTTGAATTTTGATTTGCTGCCTGAAAATATGTCTGTATTGCTTTGTGAATGAAGAATATATATAATACATTATAATGAATCGCAGTAATGAAGAGAAGTGTCTGATATTCATAAAAAAATGAAATACACCGCATATTGCGGGGATTCTGATGGGAATTTTTATTTTAATTTCGCAATAAATATTTTGTACATCGAAGTAACCGTTAATAATTTTATATAGTGTCATCAAATCAGTGATTATTGTTATATTAGATATAAGATAAAGAGAGTATGATTCAAATCGATTGCTTGTACCTTCTCTTTAAATAAAATATAATTTATGATTTAAAGAAATAAATGATGAAATTATTTGGATGACAATATTTTATAACGTCATGCACAAAATTTATGAGAATATCATGCTTGTGTTTTTTTCTAAACAAAATAAAATAAAATATCCAAAGAAATATTATATAAATGTAAATGTAAAGTAAAACAGCTAATCAATAAAAATAATATATAAGAATTAAAAAAATATATATTTGAGAAAAATGTCACACGTTTAAAAAACGGTGCTAAAATTTTAAAATACAATATAAAAATCGTTTGATTATTATGTAATACAATTAATAATAGTCATTTAAATTAAACGAAATCCATTTAAAAATCCTCGTCAATCTCCTCCCCACACGTGGGCCATCCTATGGCGAAGTTTTATGATAATTTATTTATTTCATTTTATGGATCAGTTAGTGATCGTCCATCCTGATAGCGATATAGTGGTATCTAAACTGGTTGACATTGAGTTTATCAATGAAGTTTATATATTTTTTGAATTAATAAAAAAACAAAAACTAAAAAAAAATATTTATACATCTTGCTTTTTGTTGAGTTTCTTTAATAAATTAAAAGGGAAAAACAGGCGAATTTCCTGCTATCATGGATAGGTAATTCTGATACTGTTAAAATAATTAAATACAAAAGGACTGCAATTAAAAATCAATACATTCCTATACTCAATAGCAGTTGCGTGCAGTGGGTATAAACTTAGGTTATGCTATGACCGACTATATACCTATATTAAAAATACGCATATACCTATAAGAGTATATACATCTAAAAAAAAATTTAACTATATATAATGAACTATTTTGAGTAGCTTCAATCCACAAAAATAACTGCACTATAAAAGAAGTATTGTAAACAGTATTTCCTAAATAAATAAATATTTTATATAGGTATAGCTAATACGGCGAAAAATTTCAATACATTTCGAAGACGATTTATATATAATTAAATCGAGAAAAATACCAATTTCAGATATACGTTTCTTTTCACAAAAATAAATCAAACATTTTATGATATCATTATGGTATGACAGATAACACAAGGTATTTGTCGTATTTGTATTTACATTTACCATAGAAACGACATAAAATTGACACCGAAAGTTTTGGGTGGAATTTGTAAAAAATAACATTTCTGCATGACGTGCGCCTGGCATAGGACCTTTCGAAGAAGGACGCTATTGCACAAAAATCGCAGGTTTTTTTCTCGACTTGACTATATCTGTGGAACAAATTGGTTGGCGAAATAAATGAAGAATTGACATGAAGTTAAGCACAGAAAAGTCGGAAATTAAACTTCTAGCCGTAGACTTACGGCTAGAATTTTAAATCGAAAAACAAATACGTCACGTTAAATGGAAACTTCAGAAATAAAACTTCTAGCCGTAGGAGAATTACGGCTAGAATTTTAAATCAACTTTTTCTTAAGATAAGGATTATTTAATTAATATTTGTTTCTCAGAATCTTTACTAATGCACAGCTTTTTTGCTTGTATGCGCTGCACGCCACTGCTCAAAAGTGATACTTTAACAATATACAACCACAAGATAAGCGAGAAATACCAAGACAACAAGAATATAAATACAGAAATTACCAGATTAAAATAATTTACAAATATTTTTAAAATAAGTCCCCGCATTTCGCTGACAGACGTAATTTAAAATAATTCGTTTTACCAAAGTGCGGGATATTTTAATATTGAAAATATTTTTTCTATTTAAAAAAGGGACTCGCGGTCGTACATAAATTATTAGCTTTTCCTTACGCCATTAATGTATCACAAACTCACTGAAAAAACAACAATACCTCACGTAGCTCCGACGTGAGCTGATGGTGAGACGATGACAACGATAAAAGATTAGCTTACAGAGGGAGATATAAAAAGTTTCCTTCGCATTATAAGCGAAGAACATTTTGTTGGTTTTGATGTTTCGATAAGTGATTTAAACATAGATCAGCGTACATGTATACGATTTTGTCTACACTAATATTGAGCAATTTATATTTAACTTCTAGTAGAAATACATAATACACCTAATGAAACCGATTGCTGGTTTTTTGAACAGATTGACATTCTCTTGAAACAAACCTTCACAGCACTTAGTTTCCCACAAATTAAATAGACGGCGCTAGGTGTAGCATATTAAGTATTTTGTTATCATAAGCTATTAATACCTACCTATATCGACAGTCCCTACGTTTACTGTCGAATCTGCGAAAATTGTTTTTCCGTTTTACATTTTTGGGGGTTTGGAGGTACTTTGGAGCAACTGCTTTTTGGTCACCACCGTCATGCGACGGGAAAGCTCCAAAGGCGTAGAATGTTTGATGATTTATTATCTCTATAAAACAAGTACGAGTTGTACATGAGTATGACTACAAAGACAATGATAGATACTCGAAGGGAGATAGCCTTCGGCCTCCCGCCGGAGATCGATGAAGGATTGACGTGTTCACATAGGATGTGGACCGCTTTCTATATGATTTACGAACAAAGGAGTTTCCTGAAATGCGGCTGTGTGTATGTGTGGAGAATTAATCAGAAATGCTGATGGTGCAATGAACTGCAGGTCGCGCGCTTGTCTTGCTCGTGCCTCGATTTACTTATGTGGTATTCCTTGCCACTGTGTGTGTATGTAGCCTAGATTGGTGATTTCTATATTGCGGCATAAAATCCACACATTCTTAAAGCATTAAATTTACTTTATATTTTTGGGAAAAATTTAAAAAATTGAATTTTTGTGTCAAACAAAGCATGTAGGTTCTAAAGGAAAATTAAACCATTTTTTAACATTTTCCGAAAATATAGAGTAAATCGAATGGTTTAAAATAATAAAACAAAAATTCAGACCAATAAGTTAGTCCTATTTTCATAGCACAAGCGTGTTTAGCTTAAATTGAAAATAGTAAGAATATCGATGTGATACGTATTCTGTGTTCGCATATCTATTTTTTTATAGAAAAAAATTTATCACGGGACGTGGTTGTTGAAGACAACTGAAACACTTTTACCACCAGAAAGTTTTTGTTAATTTCACAAAAAGTCACTGGACACGAACTTAACAAGTGCAATATTCTTAAATTCGCAGTCACTAAATGTTTCTGGAATAAATTAAACAACAATTATTCAATCTCGTGATTCTTTCTGAATAACTTGTCTCTCATATACTAAATAATAATCGTAACTTAAATTGCTTAGGTCCGCACTAGAAAACTTCTCGCTGGTCGGTAGGTAATTGCGCAGAACATCTATCACTCGGTTAAACATGCGCTGGTCACATTTTTAGTAATGTCAAACACGTTAAAAGTCAAACTAAGACTGTTGCGCCGTAGCAGGTCGTTCGCTTTATATAGATAATTGTCGTATCGCGATGGTTCCAGAATTTATGAGAATAACCCAGTCGTTTCAAGATAGTGTAGACCGTGCGAGAGATTTCGATAGTGCGATATCATAAAAAAAAGAACTTGGATCGTTAACGAGTGAAATTTTGCGTTCATTGTTTTGCGAAAAACGAGAGAAAATTTGTACTTTGCACCAAGTGGTGACTAAAAAACTTACCAGTACCAGAGGTACCATGTCGAATCTATTTATTTATTTTTGAGTATTGCACAGCCACAAAAACTTAAAAAGTACATAAAACAAATGAACAATAAATTCATAGAAAAAAATAAAAACAAAAGACGAAAGAAAAAATAAATATTTGATTCATTGGTAAACAGAATATAGATACAGGGCGTCTCTTAGTTTTTAGAAAATACTTCAATCTTGACTTCTGCCTTTATAGTGAGTCGAAAATTTCCAAGCAACCATGACCTGATCTCAATAGTTATGGAGGTATGCCATATCAAAGTATGCATTTTTTTAAAAACTTTGACTTATTTATCAGACATGTTGAAAATTGTCAATTCTGTTAGAAGATGTCTACTGGACGAAGTCCCTTGAATAATTGAGTCTGTTCATTGAGACTTCCAATATTTATATAATTTCATTTCCGCGCCGACGGAGTTTAAAAAAAAACTTTTGTAAACAGTAAACTTTAATAAATTAATTGCCACAAACTTTTACCTGTTACTTCTAGATCACAGTCGAATAATTGCTCGCTGTAAATGTTACATTATTTTATGTTGCTCCGTTCGCACATAGTTAGCTTCGAACTTCAAATTGGGTCATTGTCCGGTGGCGTGATATTTATAGCTACATCGGCCTTTTCGTACCCGCACAACCCGTCTCTTGCATCGGAAGTTTTTGGGCTGTTTCTTCTTCTACTTCTTCTTCTTATGTACTATATGTTCATCTGACGTTGGCTATCATGTTAGCTATCATATTATTTACTACAACCCGAAATAACTCTTCAGCTAAACTAATTAATTCAGTGAAACTAAACCATTGTCTTGCCTTTTTCAGCCGTGATGTTCTCCTTCTTCAAGGGTCCCGTCTTCTGGCAATCTTTGCATTATGAAGTACAAGTAATATCTTTAATTCTCCAATGCAAAGGTTTCCTAGACTAGCAAACAGATACGAGCAACTGGACGTCTTTGCCAATAACTGTATATTATTCAAACATATATTAAAAGTTGTATTGAAAAATTACTAGTTTTTGTCGAATTGGACTTAAATAATTGATTTGTATTTGTATGTATATTTTTTATTATATTATGACTTTCTAAGCTTGTGCTATATCTTTTCACTCTACATTATTACTCTTTTTTGTCTTTAAATTTCTATTATATTATTTTTTTCTTATGCTTCTGCTTTTTATATACTCGCATTTTGCTTTATATTATATTTATCTTTATATATTTGTATCTGTATTTAAAGTATTTTCATTCCACTTTATGTCATTATTATGTTTACATGTTATTATTTTTTTCTTTAAACTATATATTCTGTTATTGTACACTTTACCTATCTATTATAAAAGCCCTATAGGGCATTAATTAATAAATAAATAAATAAAAATAAAAAAGATTTCGAACTTCTCTGGGTGTCTCATCACATTTCCGAGATATTGAAGATTTTCGATTTTTATTGTTCTAATTACTTATTTTTCTAAAAATTACATCTTCATTCGTACCTCTGTCTATACTTACAGCTTATTTAGAGTATTTTTAGTAGTGCATATATTATCAATTCTTCGGTATGTAACCACGCTTTCATTCCAAAAAACAATATTGAGAACTCGAGGCGTCATCAGATAACCGTTTCTTCTTTTCCAATTATTTCAAAACCATTAACCTTGAAGCTTCTGATCGCTGCCTTCTTTATCAATAAATATATTTTTAAATTTTATTTCTTATTTTAGCACCTTATTGTTCTAAGGTCACGATTTGTTGACGCCGTTTACTGTTGACAGTGACAGTGGGGATACCCATTTCAGAGAAGGCTGGTCCAATAATCCTAAACGTTGACATGTCAAATTGCGGTTTCGATGCTGTATACTGGCGTTGTAAAAATCCAAGTCGTTCACGATACTGCCTATACGTGCTTTCAAAAATAAATAGTACAACATTGTGCCTTTATGTAGAAATCAAAAAATATAATTATTTATGTAACGTATCCGAGTGACTGTCTGTCTGATGAATGAGAGTGACAGACGGCATGAAAAAACGAGAGAGCGAATGCTAAACGCCATTTTGCGGGCTTGCTTTTTCCGTAGCCACCGCGGTGTGAATAGTACTTCTTTTGTATTATAACCGAACTATTGTCACCCGAAATAATTATAAACCAATAAATATCTGGAAGCCACGACAACGAGTCTCATTGGAATTCCGGACATCAAGTTTCTAATCCACACACACGGGGAAGAACATTACTGTATAAATAATTATAGATCTCTCACAGAGACGAAGCTATTTACATAGAAAAGCATGTATAGAAATGTTTATTGGACCTCCACAGGGCTTAATTATTGTCTTGGATGGCTTAAACTTTCGACAATGCAAACTCACCTATATTCTCTCACCAGACAAACAACCATATCTATAAAATTTTTGAAATTATAATGTATGTTATTTATGATTAGATTCATTTTACATATATGATACAACTACGCTATCGCTATGGTTGAAAATTTGTCATTAACATGAAATATTATATAAAGATGTCGCTGCTGATAAATGAGACTCCCTTATTTTTGATGATTATTATTATTATTGATGAAATCTAGTTATTATGTTCTAAGTATAAACTAATAAAAATATATATAAATACAACCTATAAAACTGAACGTCCGTCTGTCTATCTGTGTTTTTTTTCTAATCCACACCGTTTGACCAATCTGACTTCTTATTCTTTAAGACCCGGCGAGTATTATCTGTACAAATCTACACGTATGACCGACCTAACCTAAATTTTGCATGCTTATTGTTTTGAACCCTCCAGGTAACAAAGGCGACATTTCCCTTTTCTCCCTTTACCTTACTCCTACTCACTTTTTTCTGTACACATCTATACCCTTTGACCAATCTGACCCAAATTTTTCATAATTATTCTTTCGGACCCGGCAAGTAACAAAGGTGACATTTTTCTCCTCTCCCTTTATCCCTCTCCCTTTACTCACCCTCCTCCCCTTGATGTATTTCCAATGCAAATATGTATGTACCCTTGGACATATCTGATCCAAATTTTGCACACATATTCTTTAGGACCTATATAAAACGATGGCTACATTTTTTTCCTGAACATCCTATTCATCCCGGCCTTAAAAAGATGGAATTGTTGTTTTTATTAGAGGCTTTTCAAAACAATGGAACCTTCGTTTCCTTTCGCAAAATTTAAGGGGAAATACCTACCTAGCGCGCGAAAATAGGCAATTTTTATGAATTTTTTTAGAAAACTTACATGAATTATGGTATTAGTATTATTTTCACATGAAAATACATACTTTTAAGAATAAGTCAATTTTTTTTTATTAAAAAATATTTGACATTGGCGGAAAATTCTTGGGTTCTGTCGACTGCCGAAAAAAAAGATCCTCCGCGGTGACCACTCCCATACAGACTCCACGTCTGTAATCATAGAAATAAAAAAAAACGAAAAGATTTCAAAATTGACTCTTTAGTTTAGTTTTTGATTTACAGGTTTTTGAAAATATAGATTTTTCACAAAATTGACGTCGTTTGAATTTAGAATAGCAATTTTCGGGAAAAAATTCGGGTTTATTATGCCGATAAAAAACAAACTAAGTCACTTAGAAAAACATCCTACGACAATGACTAGATAATTATGTATAGAATAACCGCTAAAAATTTCAAGTTGATTGATTTAGTGGTTGCCGAGATATTTTTTTTTCACCGATTTTCAAAACACGGTTTCGAGTAAAACGCGTTTGAAAATTGAGCAATGAATATATCGCGAAATTCTTCAACTTGCATAAAATTATCGATTCCAGTTTCATAATATGAGTCCTCCACCTTGCTTAGAATTCCCATATCATTGAGCACTCTTCACAAACATAATAGAAACAAGTCTAACGTTTCTATAATGAAAGAGCCTAACTGGCAGCTACCTGCGTGTAGCGCAGCGCCGTTTGGCGCAATGCGTAATCAAAAAAGGGATGCCACTATTACCAGCTATAACTTAGTTACTTTTTTAAATTTTCGCTTGAAATTTTCGCCAGACATTCTTATGACCTCAAGCTTAAGAAGATGCAAAAATTTTAAAATCGATTTTTTTTAAATATTTAGGTAGGTATTCCCCCTTAATCCTTAAGTCATTTAACGCTGGGTACGAACAGCTAGTAATAAGTTAACCCTAATTTTTATTTATAACAATTCGATACTGAATATTGATTTGGATTAGGACACGCCGGTTGCTGTGGTCCAACATGGCAGCCTCTCAGCCAAATACGGTTAACATGGAATATCATTAGGCGGCCGTGTAAGCCTTAGGACTAAAGCCTTTGTCGGTTTTATTTACTCTTTGACTGTTTTCATTTTAAATTATATAACCATATATTGTAAATAAGACCACGTTGCTTTCTTTGAAATCTGCATACATCGTTATCTTAATTATGATGCGGAAATGTTGTTTGTGAGAAGTAGCGAAATCTCTCGAACGGTGCGTTCTAGTGCCATGGTATTTAACAGAGTTTCTAGGTCAATGCGAGTATTTTCAGCTTGGAAAGTCATTTTCATCATGAGGTATGAAGCTTTGAAATATCTTTCATAGAGTCTTTTCAGCCAGATGGAAGGCTTCTTTTCACCGTTGTGGCAGTCTTTTCGATCTTATTTGGCCCAAAGTTTGCCCTGGATAATCTTTTGTTCTGCGATATATTAATATGACGTATATATTTTTTTCTACTTTATTTATCAAGATAAGTCAGAAATTTTGAGAAAAATGCTATCTTTGATATCGCTTATTTCCTCCTTTGACATTACACTTAAAGTTTAAAGAACATTTTCTGTTATTCAATTAGGAAGACTTAACTTACCACTAAAGTCGAAGCCATAGAAGATGCACGAATCGACTAGCGAAGTGGACCCGAAAGGGGCGCGAATTGATAGACATACTATAACCCGAGCGATAGACAAAGTGCGATGACTACAAAAAGTACCCGCATGCGGAATAATCAAGTAGCGAATTTGTGCGATAGAAACGGTGTGAATAAAGTGTACCAGAGACGAGTGAAATACTCTCAAGTGACAATTAGTGCAAATTCAGAGTAGTGTTCCAATTATGTTGGTGTCCAGTGACTTGGTAATTTAAATAAAAATTTCGATGATTCTCTTTGCCTCCCACTGAGCACAGCCGTGAATTCGTGACAATATATTAATAATAGTTTGAGTTCGTTCAAATTATTCAAGAAAACAGTACTGGATTTTTATCCCAGGGGACATCATTAATCAATATATATTATAGATGTCTCATAGAGATGAAATTATATTTTTTTATGGAAAAGTAAGTATAGATTTTTTTTATGTTTGCACGGCTTACGACCTATCGTACATCTGGCTTTTTATAAAAATATAAAAATATAAAAATGAATATAATAAAATTGATCTTTTTAGAATGAATCTCACTACACATATAAAGGATATTGCTTTAAAAATTGTCCCTCCATGATTTAGGCGGTCTTTCTTAGGTGTAATTTCGTTAGCTGCAATGTAAGGATTTTTGAAGTCGTCCATTCTATTTACATGATCTATATCGTCTTCCTTAGGTCTTTCTTTCATAAATCTGCATACAATGGTGGGTGGTTCTTCATAAGAGGAGACAGATCACTCCGGTCAATACCTACCACTACCACCAAATCGGTATTAGAAAAAATGTTAATGGGTCCACAATATATGTCAAGTTTATTCCATGTTCATTTATACTTGAGAAAACGTGGGCGCACAAAAGGTTCACAAATTACGGCTGGCGTAAATCGAGCGTATTAAAGATTCGGGGGTCCAGAACAATAATTCTGGGTGACATCACTCGTGGATCACCTAAATATTGTAAGGCAAACCGAACATGAAGATTGGGCTTAAACATCACCTTTATTTAGCATAATACTCCGCTTCACTGGATTATTCGCTTTCGCGAGTACACATGACTGCGTCACCAGCAGCTTATGCACGTTTACAAACCATAGATTTTAGTATATTTATCAGAATGTCAAAATATCAAATTAACAAGAAATAAATATGGGGAATTAAATCTTCAGCTTCTCAATGACAGAAAATTTGAGTTTATTTACTGTATATTAACATATTCTTGCTATTCTTCTACTCTTGCTTGATTATGCTGATGAGTGTTATCTGGATTTCAATGTAAAGCATCCCAGAAAACTGGAATGCCTCGAAATGTATGTAGGTAATCGTTTACTTTTTAATCTTCTTCTTTGGCCTACGATCTGAAAAGGTCATGATATTCATGTTTTATCTCTACTACATAATGTTATTTTCAATCTCTCACTTACCTCAGTGTATGTAATACAAATTCATCTTTCTGTCTAATAATGGCTTTCCGCTCTATAGTTCTGATAGAAATTCACTATCCATCCCCATTAATTTTAGTGAATTCTTCAGCTCTTCATTCGAAGTGCAGTTGGCTAGGCAGTGGAAACAACTACGCATAGACCTCACATCATCATAGGCCATTACTATCTTCAAAAACAGACCAAATCAATTTTGCCTTTCTCAAATCTATCCATCTCCTACACGTCTCGTTATCACGGTGCTAGTTTTTTTTTATATATTTTTTTTAATTCTTCTACTGAATTGTGCGGTTCATTGGAAGAGACCTATTGTACGGCTGGTAGACAGAATATAATACCCATGGTAGATAGAATACCCATGGTAGATAAAATACCACATCTATCAAATTTTGAAGTTGTATATTTAAGTTTTACAACCTGTTTCACATATATGTGTAGTAATTATCATTTTGCGCCACTAGTCATTCCATTTATCAAATACAGTTGTCACTAACGAGGTATCTATATTTTATTCGGAATTTTTAAAGCAATATCCTTTATATGTGTAGTGAGATTCCATTTATCAAATACAGATGTCACTAACGAGGTATCTATATTTTATTTGGAATTTTTAAGACGTTCTAAGAGTAATTGCTAATAAGTTCAAAAGTCTAATCAAAGCTGATCGTTCCAGCGCTTGTCATATTCCGATCCCTTTGACTCTGATCTTTCAAATTTATTAATGCCTCAGTCCTTCTATTTCACATCCTATCCATTTGGACCCGCAGTTTTTTAATAATATTGCAACATAACCGGAACTAAAAGAATCTCAAATAATATTATTTATAATTATCATTCTTCAACATAAACGTCAATTACTTAGCTTTATTTGCTCATAAATCGATTCCGTGGGCAAAGAGTGTAGTGTCCTAGTGACTCATTGCTAACGCTGAACTTTTTTATTTTTATGTCTGAGCTCATACTTAATTAAGATGGTTATGATTAATAATAATGTCTTATACTTAGGCTACTTTTACATCCTTTGCTTATGATTACGTCGTGTATGATTACACTTATTTGGACTTAACTGTTACCATAAACCTTAATTCTATACGTTAAAAATATATTCATAATTTATGTTAAATAATAAAGGCAACTTATAAACGTAGGTTACATTTGTCTTTATAATATGACATCTCGCTAATGTAAAGTAATGTAAAATCATTGTGAATATGAATAAATTTTTAATATTTCGAGTTAAATTTTTCATTTAACTCGAAATATTACACAATACAGAATTTTATCCCCAGGGGTACATCATTAATCAAGATATATATTAGATATAGATGTCTCATAGAGGCGAAGCTGTTTTTATATTAGAGAGTAGGTATTCAAGTTTTTTTTTTTTGGTGTTCTTATGGCTTACGACTTTTCGTATGGCGCATCATTAACAATGGCGACATGTGTACTGGATTATGTGAATGACAAAGTTTTCGACTGCAGATGGCGCTAGTAAAAATACAACCCACTAACGAAACTGTTCATAGGTGAAATTGCGAACGTTACGTTGTGTAAAGTCATCACTTAAGCCAGCCGTATGATCGTAAGCCTTCCATACCTACTTTTTCAAATAAAAACAGCTTCAAGACATCTATAATATATATCTTGAAAAATAAATTTGTTTTAAAGATTAAATTAAATTTGTATAGATTAAACTAAAAATCTAAATTTCTTTCACTTATAAATACAAATATAATAATTATGTTTTCATTCGTATTATATGATTTATTTAAAGAAAAATTTACCAAAGTTATTTTTATTTGATAAACATATTTAAATTTTTACCGCAAATTCAAATTTAAAATAAGAATTAATATTCTCAACTTACGCTTCGACATTCTCTTGTTTCATGCGTGAGCCAATCATTATTAACGCACTTCCATCCCATCGCACTATCGACAGGTGCTACTGGTGAAAGATTGCCTCAAAATCAAAGCTTCTCAAATTGTTGAATAAAATCAGCCAAAAATACAATTTTCCTGTCCCAGAACAAGAAAAAAATCGCATCTAAATATTTTAGTGGTTTTCTTAAGATTGGGTAGATCTTATTTATATTATTTTTTTATTCTTAAAGTAGGTCATACAATAAATTTTGAATTTCCTAATATATACAGAATAATATATAAATAGGTATATTACGTTTTTAATCAAAAATAAGTATCACGTATTTTATTAATTTTTTCTTTAAAGTTTTTATATTGTTTTCATCCCTTATATCCCCTGGTAGTATTATATATAATTTCATCCCACTGTACATCATAGAAGTTTGCGATCTTTTTTTCTTTCTGAATGGTAATCTTATTTCATATTTTCTTCTTGTACAGTGGTCATGTTCATGTAGGTTTTTTTATTTTTCTTAATAATTCAGAGGTATTTTGTGTCCATTAATAATTTTATATATAATTCTTTTGTATTTGAGCCTCCTAACCTGTTGAAGCGTAAAAAAAAATAGAAGTACATTAAATTTTATTATTTGTCTAATGTCATTATTTGAGTCTTGGTATCGATTTTTCATTATCAAGTTTTCTAACATCATTTTGAGTCTTGGTATCGATTTCTTCTTAGTACACCTAATTCTTAATGCTTTATATTGGATTAATGTTAATTTTTTCAATTCTTTTTCATTAGCCAGAAATAGTACACTGCTGCAGTATACTATTTCTATGTGGGGGACTATTATTGCATTTTATATATTTTTGCACGATTCGGTTTTAATATATCTTCTGATTCTTCCCAAGAGTGAAATTCGTTTTGCAATTTTTTTGTTACACAATTTTAGTGTTCAATGAAAAGTTTAATTTTTATCTATAATTATTCCCGAGTATTTTATATCAGCTATTTCTTTGATCGATTTCCCCATCGATAATTATTGTTGGTGCATCTGGTATTCTCTTATTTCCGATGTTTATTACTTTTCATTTTGTTCACTTTTAATTTCAATTTATTTTCAGCCATATTGATATTTGATTAAGGTCGTGGTTTAGTTTATTAATGATTTTTATGCAATTGTCTCCTGTTTGTAATGTAATGTCTTATGTAATATATACTTGCACATCGTCTCCGAATAAATTATTATATTTGATTAAGACGTTATTCAGAAAAACCATGGAAAAAATGATAGCGTGCTAACTTTAATTCAAAAATAGCTTTGTATCAAGACACATATTATATTATACAGATACCTCAAATATGAGGTCATAACAACTTTTTCCAGATAATCATGCAATCCCCATGGGCATTTCGGCGAGCAAACTTCGTGATTTCCAAATACGAAAACTTTTTGACAGCCTATTTGTATTCCGCCTCGCTGCGAGTATCATTTCCTAACCGCACTGTAGCCGAGGATATCGCTTTTCGCGCAAAAAATATTCGCGTATTATCCTTTCGCGGTTAATCTTAATCACGGAGAGTGTTTTAGTATCTGTAATGTAAATATTTCGGGCGAATTTACGACCACGAGTTTTATTAATTTGTAATCGATTTATCTCTCCGGAAAAAAAAGATAAAGCTTCCTCACACGGATTTCGAACGTATTTAGTGAGATTTATTTATACGGCACCATTAGCCAAAACATTGTATTTTTATAACCACGAATTTCGAACATATCTAAAAGTAAATACCTCAAATTGCGAGCATATTTGTTCCGGAAACGTGATCGTAATCCGAAACACGAGTATATCATAGCGAAATTTTAAAGAAGAAATAACGGAAGTGATCCGTAATACAACGCAAAAATATTAATATAAAAATAATTTACTCATTTCATTTTATTACCGATAAATAGGCATTTATTGGACAAAAGACATTTAATTACTTGATACATACACGTATAATATATATATAAATATAGGACGATATGTAGTAAGCCTCTCAGCGACTATTTACCTCGCTAGATATATATAAATATCTGTTCTGAGATATGTAGCTTTTTTTATCATTTTGCCACATTAGATCGGTTTCTAATATGTATTTTGAAAGAAAGTACACAGTAAAAATCAAGAGTAAAAAAAAACAAAAGTGTTGTGCGAGATGTAGGAAAAAAACTAACCTATAAAAAATAAGTTTGTACTCTACTCCCTTTCTCATTGAAACATGTTTCGCGCCTACTCCACGCGTCGGGATCGAAAATTAAACAATATGTAAATCGTTAAAATTTCTAAAAGTCCTAAGTTATACTATAATTATTTATTTTTTTAACGAAAATTTGTCAGATCATTTTTGTCATTGCCACGAGTCTATCTGCAAAGTTTCAGCTCTATTAGATCACGTGAAAAAGGTTAAAAATCGAACCAAAGTTTTTTCGGCAGACAAGCAGACGCTACGAGTTAAAAGATGGAAATGGTAATTTTACGTTGCTAATCAAAAAAAAACAGCGTCTTTCATATGGATCCACAAAAGAAGTGGCAAGCTGAAATAAAAATAATTAATAAAAATAAATAGAAATGTAATAAAATGTTATACATAATATGTTTTATTATAATGTTATGTTGTTATTTATTTTATTTTAATGAGTTATTTCTTTCAAGTAAATTGACGATTCGTTTCAGCATCTAGTAGTTGATAATGACCTACACAGCCGAACAGATAATTTATAAACGAATAATAATTCATTTATTTGGAAAAAATCAAATTATAGAACCAAAAAAATCCTGTTTGATTTTTATTATATCAATATAATAAAAATACATTAACAATGAAAATCTACAAAATGAATATCATATGTATTTAAAAAATAAAATAATTGGTGTGTACTTTGATCTAGATAAAGATAAATAATAGATATCTCATAGAGACGAATCTATTTTTTATATGGTAAAGTAGGTTTGGAAGTTTTTTTTACTTTAAGTGTTTTTTATTAGACATAATTTTTTTTTATTATTTCGCAGAAATGTCATTGTGTCAGAAGTGTCATTGCATTTGCATGAAACAGATTCTTCATTGACACTGCGTCTGACATATTTAGGTGCTGCTTTTTTGCAAAATTTTTGTCGGTTCCCATACTTTACACATCTCCCTAATTTCATTTGAAGTGAATGATTGCTGAATGACTGCTGCACCTGGGTGGTGGAAAGTGGGGGAGACGGAAGACCCATTGCTCATTTGTGATTACGTGACGCTCTATCAAAACCTCACTCGTATATAAAGTCAAAAAATATTTTTAAAAAATACGTGCATACCAAGTAACTCAAAATCCTTTACTGTATAAATAATATTAAATCTCCTAATTCTAATATCTGTCTATCCATAGTTCGCTGGAATTTAGTAAGAATTACAACAACACTGATAATGATTAGGGTTACACCACTAATCAGGCCCGGGCGCCCGAGTATGACACGTCAATCAGCGCGCGGCTCATGTAATATCATTATAAATTATTACTGTTACTAGCTATAACCCATCGAAATGAAGTACTCTTACAATAATTAGGTTCCTAAAAAATAAGTCTGCAAAATTTGGATTAGTTCTGTATATAATTTATAAAGAATATATAATGAAAAAATCCAAATAAAAATAAAAAAGCAAAGAATTTTTTTTAAAAAGAAGTAACAGACGTAACAAAGAGTAAAAGACGGACAGATAACGGAATTATTATTATTGCCATGTTCCGTGATTTTTCACGGGTTTACGGCTAGTTTAAAATATTTATATTTCTTTTTAGATAAACAGAGATGCGACACACAATAAACACAGTGTTATTCAGCAAGAAGTGACATCAATTTCAATTTAAAACTTGCAATTAGAATATAAAGCAGATTTGTTCCCACTAAACTTTGAAAACCTCAAAAATCGACAAAATCGACAAAATCTAAAATATTGTCAAGCCTTTCTGAAATATGACTACAAATTAACTGTAGGTACTCATTGCCAAGTCTATGTAGTGGGCAGTGCTGAACGAATGTGAATGATGAATCTAAAGTAATCTATAGACAGTTCAAAGTATAAAATATACAGAAACTGTTCACCAAAGTTATATCAATACACCTACACAACAATAAAACTGATACATATTTTACATTAAATACATAACTCATAAAATTAATATGTATAACTTTGATTATTCCCGTAAATTAACTTTATTAAATAATGATATAAAATATTAATATACAATAAAAATATTTTAAATATGTACACTTAATTATAATACGTACTGTATAATCTCCTAATATGATGGTTGCACAATAATAGATTACGATTATACATTACAATTAAAGATTTTATGAATAGCCAGGAAAAATGAACAAAGCCAGTATAAAAATTTATCTCTACCAATGACTGTGATATGTAAAGCGGGTAGGGAAAAGAGGACAGTAAAGAGAAGAGACAAGGACACTCCCTTTGAGGGAAGGACAGTACGATAAGATGGAAAAAGCTGAGTTCAGATGTTTAAAACTGTCTAAACTGACCACGTGTCTAAAACTGACATATCATTATCCACGAAGCAGCTCGCAACGCGACGCCCACACCGGTATGAATTCCCTGAAAAGCCCAAGGTTTCTTCCTTCACGTATAAGGTCATCGTTCTGATGCTCCACCCTTTCAAAATCCTCTAGAATATTCTCATTTGCATCCCTTAAGATCTCGCAGTTCTGACGTACGTGACAGCAGATGCACCAGGGTGACACAGCGAGTCCCAAGTCGAGTAGCTTAACCCGAAACTCGCCATGCCCCAAGACCATCTGCATCGCGTAGTGGTCAAGCACTGGAGGACCCCCCTGACCTTTCTCCCTCACAGCAATTCTGGGGAGAAAGACAATGTCAGAACAAAAATAAATGT
This sequence comes from Agrypnia vestita, assembly GCA_016648135.1. NCBI lineage: Eukaryota > Metazoa > Arthropoda > Insecta > Trichoptera > Phryganeidae > Agrypnia > Agrypnia vestita. Next base: position 93,060 of record JADDOH010001563.1, read on the forward strand.
TTTCTCGATATGCTAGATCATTGGTATTTCATCATTTAACAATAAAATAATTTACTTTTTCACTTCAATCAAACGTTGGTGACATAACTATCTCCGACAGCTGTGTGCGTTTTGAAAAACAGCACTTAACTCCATCACTTAAAAAATTTCAAAATAATTTGCTAATGGAAAATATTAATCAATGAAAAACATGAATCAAATTATACTATGAATAGAAGTGAAATTTTAAACAATTTTGATGTAAGAATGTTATATAAAGTGCCTACCTCGACACAGGACTATTTTTCTTTATTTATTCATTTATTAACGCCCTATAGGGCTTTTACAAACAAATAAGTAATGTATACATTTATAGAATAAATAGTTTAAAGAGAAAAAAAATAACACAATAAAATAATAATGACATAAAGTGGAAAGAAAATACTTAAAATACAGATACAAATATATGACTATAAATATAATATAAAATAAAAATAAAAAGTATATAACAAGCAGAAGCATAAGGAAAACATAATATAATAGAAATTCAAAAACAAAAACAAGCTTAGAAAGTCATAATACAATAAAAAAAATACATAACAGTTAGTTCTCATTCAACCAACAATCAAAACAAATACAAATTAATTATTTATGTCCAATTTGACAAATATTAGCAATTTTTCAATACACTTTTTTAAATATGTTTGAATATTATAAAGTTATTGGCAAAGACGTCAAGTTGCTCATATCCGTTTGCTAGTCTGGGAAGCCTTTGCAGCGAAGAATAATCATTAATAAATATATAAAAATAAATACAGATACTAATTTATGTCATAAAGCTGTGAAATAAATAAATTTTGTGTTAAAAAAAATATATTTTTCATTTGAATGTATTTTTTAATGGCTCAAGGTGACGTAACCGCTTAAAACAAGATGAAATTAAAAACAGTGCTAGTAAGTACTGTATATTAACAATTTATTTTTAAAAACGCCTTGTCCCCATCATCATTGTTATCCTTCGGAGATGAGTAGTGCCTCGCGGGCAGAGGAAAACTCATTCAAAATGGCGCCAGATAGTTCGTTCCCGCGCCCTGCAGATGTTCCAGAGATTATTGCCGTCAGGGTGGCACCGGCGGGGTAGCGACTAGCAACCCGTCAGGCCGGCCCGCATGGCAACATTTACTCTAACTAACACCCCGTGGCGGAACGTGAGCGGAATAGGGGAGGAATAGATTTTTAATAGAGGTATCTTCTGGTAATCTGAAAGGGTTGCTTGATTGCGAATACGTGTCGAAATTCGTATAGACACAGTAAGAAAAATATATGAACCGTCCACAAATAGAATGCTTTCGTGGTTTTTCTTCAATACGGTCTTTTGAATGATTTTCTTGGGCCTTCTGAAATGGTTCTTAGAAATAATGTTTATTAAAGAAATACAACTGTGTATAAATAATTGAAGAATGAATTTTTCATTACATTTCCAATTACAGATATTTTTTATTAGTTGATAAGTTAATATAAGTTAAAAATATTTTTTATAAGAAAGTTTGTTAGTTTTTACCTACTAACATTTTTATCTTCACTTTACATTTATATTTTCTTTTCTTTTAGATTGCTGTATTCTTGTGCTTGTATCTACTACTAAATTGTTATCCTGCTTTTATATTTATTTTTACTTTTCTATTACTTTACTATTGTTATTTATTACTATCCTGTTACTATTACATAACTTTTCAGTGAGAAAGGCTGCCACAGAACAGGTTTTACCTAGTGTCGAGTTATTAGTAATTTACGTTAAATAAATGTAAAATAAACAATAAATATATATAAAATGAAACCCGTGTTTCCCTATCCGCCAAGTTTTCTCCACAACCACAACCACCCACCGGTGGATATGGTGGTGGATAGCCCTTGGTGTCACATCGAAAATATGCGAGTTTGGTGGGGGTGACGAAAATGCGCTTTCTAGCGCATTGTTTTATTATGGAAAGGCCGCAAATGCTTCAGATTGTTTCAAAATAGGCGCGCCGACTGTGATTGTGAGTCCAGAAGGTTCCGGAAAAACCTGCTCTGGAAATTTCTGGAAGGAGAAGGTTCTAGAAAATTTCCGAAAGTTCTATAAGATTCTAAACTGAGTGGCGGAATGTGTCGGTGTGTCTAGAAGGTTCCTGTATATTCGACAAATTTCGTGAAAGTTCTGAAAGGAGAATGTTCTAGAAGGTTCGCGAAAGTTTTATGACGATCCAAACAGTGTACTAAAAATATACGCGTTCAAAGCCGCGCGGGCACAGCTAGTAAAACAATAAACAATAAAAAAAACAATAAACAATTAGCTACATATCATACACCTGCGGTCTTTTTCAAATGTGTGATACGATAATGCATTCCTGCAAGAAAATGTGATATTATTTTGTGACGTGTTATTATTTTCTGATTGTAAGCATTTTGCGCTACATAATATACATTATACGAATGAATATTTGAGTAATGAGCACACTAAATAGAATTCAGCGAAGTGGTGTGTTAATACGTAATTACGCCGAGAGCTTTCTCGCAGTCGGTGTCAGCGGATGCTTACCAAGAACTGCCGGCTTAGTTCTGTCTGACTTGATACCTCAGTTCTGTCTGACTTAATACCTTGACGACTCGCCGGCAGCGTTAACGAGCTAACTTACCTCGGCATTGAAACATAACGCAACCGCGAAACCGAATATCTGCCGAGTGCCGGTGTGTGGGCCTATTGATGTCTTACTCGACTGCTTTTTACCTCCAAGGTAACTAATATGTATGAATAAAATAAAATCAAAAAATAATTTTCACTGCAGAATGAAGGTACGAGGAAAATATTGCGAAGAAATTGTTTTATGTACTTGGTTTAGTAAAATGTTCAAGGAACTCAATTTAATACCTTTCAAATATTTAATATTAAAATATAATAATTTTATAATTTTCAGGCATATTCTAGGTACATGTTACATAATTCGGAATAGTTTCATATATACGAGTACATTAAAAAGAATATTTCTTAATATTCCAAATTAAAAATACAGATGTATTAACTAATATAGATATTACTAGCTACGATATATATATATATATATACTATGACATAGTTCAATTAAATATATGTAAGAGACTGATTTAGAAGATACATACGAATTTCAAAAAAATGATAATGTGTGGATGTACTTACGGTGAAATTGATAAACGTTAAATTGTGTAAAGTGATCAATAAAGCCATCTCATACAGGTTATTAGCCTTGGGCCACCCTATAAAGACGCCCATACACGTTTCCCGAGACGTCTATGATATACCTCAAATAATGATGTCCCCCTGGGGTAAAATCTAGTATTGAGTAATTGAAAAATTTGAACATATGTACTTAAAATATTTTAAATGTATAGGTACTTTGGCAAGGGTTAAATTAGTCAATGTTCCTAACAAAAATATAAATGTGATCGTTTCAAAGAATTTCACTACTCCAATAATTTCTATAAAAAAACACAATTTTCCTAAAATAATCATCAATGTTTTTGGATTATTTCAAAATGTACGGAACTACCCTCTCGCCCATAAGTCTTTGGCTTTTGGATAAAAAAAACTTATTATGAGAATAGTTTTACAAACCAGAAAAACATATTCCATGCAATAGCGATGCGAAACAAACGTATACGTTTTATTCTTTAATAAAGGGTTTTCCATCCGGCTTCCCTAAAGGTGATAACATTGTCGGCTCATTCACACTTTATCCCCCCTCACGTCAGGAGTGACGTCACAAGTGGATTTTAGGCCTTAAGCAAGGATTACTCTGCTTACTAAGCTTACTTATCTTTGGAAAAGATAATATGGGGATGGATAAGGAGAACGGCGTGGGAATATTATCTCGATTCCGGACCTACTGCTTGTTACGTATTATTCGATAGTCAAGATCGTTAACACGCTTAAAGCATCCGTGATAATAGACTGGATTAAATAATCTATTTTCGTAGAAATTTATGCTCCAGCAATGGGGTATAAAACACTGACTAGTAATTAACTTTATTTGAAAATGTATTACACAATTTTTTTGTAACAACTCTCTAGATTTATAGCACTTGTAAAACATCGCTTTCAGATTGTACTCTGTTCATACTTGAACGTTAAATTTTTGACTGTTTGGCGGCGTGCTATTTATAGCTACGCTGCGCCTCTCGCCACCAGGGAAGAGTGAGGGGTTTATAGGATAACGTGAATGGGATATTGACGGGTTAAAGAGGACGATAAGTGGACTGCATTAAATATTGAGAGGAGACTGGAAGCTAGACTTACTTGCCAGTCTATTTTATCCTCTAGTGACGATACGAGGATCAAACTCCAACGAGAATAAGTGAATTGGGATCCACCACAGACCCAGGACAGTACTATGAGCAAAAGCTCCCATATCGGCCTTACCCTATCGCCGTCCAGGTTAGCATTTTTTTAATGCTATGGCGACCTCCTCGCTACCCCGCAAATGATGCAAAGACACTCATGCTGCGCGGCGAGGAGTCCGCACAAACCACTTCACTGTCTCAGGGATGCAATCGGGGATATTTATTTAAAGAAATATATAGGTATACATAAATATAATAAAGTAGCATACACACTTATCCACCCAATAGTAAATGCTCCTTACTGGTTGAACGATACAAAATTGTCTACAAGCCATCATATGTGAACCCATTGGAGTTACGAAAGAAGATGCTATGATTCGAATGAGTTGAAAAAATGAAATAAATAATTAAAAGGAAAAAAATTTAAAAAAAACCTCAATACCTCAGGCATTTGATGAAACATCCATGCCCGGTTTATTTACGGGATCTTGCATCTCACAATACAGTGAAAGATTTCCAGAATTCGATACTCTGGAAGAAGAAGAACCTCATAGCTGAAAAATCTGTGGTTTGGTCTGTCTTCTGTGTAGCTTTTCCGAGCCGCGGTAAATAAAGTGATTTTTTTTTCATTTATTTACGCCCTATAGGGTTTTTACAACAGATATGTAAAGTGTATGTTCATGGCATATATATACTTTAAATAAAAAATAATAATAACATGTAAACATAATAACATGTGAACATAAAATGGAAAGAAAATACTTAAAATACAGATACAAATATATAAAGATAAATATAATACAAATAATATAAATAATAGAAATTCAAAAACAAAAAGAAGTAAAAAATATACATACAAATACAAATCAATTACTTAAGTCCAATTCGACAAATACTAGTAGTCTTCCAATACATCTTTTAATATATGTTTGAATAATATACTGTTGCAAAGACATCAAGTTGCTCGTATCTGTTTGCTAGTCTAGGAAGCCTTTGCAGTGGGGAATTAAAGAAATCATTAGTAGCTGCAGTTTCCACGGCAAAACCTGAAATGTTCGTCGAATAGATAGGGCATAATATGAAGAAGTCGAGACATACCGTGTGTCGTTGCTTTTGATGATTATAATCATGAGTCGCAACTGTAAAAGTTTCGGGTTTATAGGCAAAACTTGGCATTGGATTGTCTCCGAAACTTCCGAATATTCCGCGAGCGCTGCAGTTCTTGGCATGGAGTCGCATCGAGATACGAAGAAAGACTCGCCGTAAATCTCGCTTGCGTTGAATTTATCCCCGTACTTTGCATCAAATATCACTTGGTTCGCTCGGTGCCTCACTCCCCATCTGCGAAGTGTATTTGTTTGAATTTCTGGGGGCGCTCTCCCCGAGATAAACGGCGAAAAGCCCGGAATAATGGCCGTCCCGTCAAGAGACAACTGAGAAAACTGTCGACTTTTAACGGATGGCCTTGGCTTACCGTTCAATTTTAACTGGAGTAAAGCTATCAGACTTTTATATTCGCTCAAATGCCATTGCGCGTTTAACAACTAACTGACATCACCGGGTATTTCAATATCTCCCATTAATTTATATTTTGCAAAGAAATTTTAAAATTTTTGATGTTTGCGGCAGTAGATAGGAGATCACCACAGACTACCAAATGATACCAATATTAAAAAATGTAAATCTCTTATCCATAATTATTGCGGTGCGATGCCGCCCGACGCCCGACGCTCACCGGATATGGACACTAAACGAACGAACACGCTCTAGAGTCCAAGCGGTCCAAATGAAACTTCAGGTTTGTGTTTTCAGGGGTATTATGCCATGTTGTTGCAACACATCAGCACTGATGATACACCCTGCAATGGGATCCGAAACGTCGGCCCAAAAGGTCGTAACAATATGGAATAATACCCCAGAAAACACAAACCTGAAGATTCTGAGTGGCCGTGAAAACCTAAGAACATTCATTGCCCAAATGAAGTACTTGAGAGAAGTGGCGGGGGTTACGAAATGGGATCGAATAAGAAACTCGATGATCTAAACAATGAATCATTGCTACTTCATAGAAAAATCGTAACTGAGGTGGCTTGGGCATGTACTAAGAATGTCTGATGACCGAATTTCTAGGAAAATACTGAGTGCGATTCCAGTGGGCTGCCCCAGACACAGTTGGGCGAGGCAACTCCAGAGACTGTATGAGGAAAGGATGGGACTACAATGGATGGAGGCCGCAATCAGCGCAAAACAGGGAAGAACGTAGACGCCTTGCCGTGGGTGTCCGACCCGAATAAGACAAGGACAATTTTTGTAAACAAGGCTAACGTATTGGCACCAAAACGGTGCCAATATGTTCGCCTTGTTTACAAAAATTGCTTCGAGCTTGTTAATTTTGAAACAATCACAAAAATTCACCTACCCATACCCTCTTTCTCTCACCTAACGTCCACCAATGTTGACCTACTGTCTTTTTTCCCTTATTGCTTTCTTGATTGTGATTCTGTTTTTGATTATTTATATTCAACCCTGACGAAGGGTCAACTATGAGCTAAAACTAGTTGGTTTAAAACTCAGTAAAGAGGTGTTTAATAAAACTTTATTTTATTTAAAGACATTATGTCTCACCACAATGTGTTTGCTTCGTGTGAAAATTTAATCACACAAACCTTAAACAAAACACTCTTCACAATGCCTTAATATTCTGATTCTGTCATTTAAATATATGATATATAATTATCACCGTTATGTACAATGTAATTAAATAAATATAAAAATATCTTAGTACATAAGTCACGCTTTATTATAAGAAGACGTTTTTACTTAGACTCGATTTGGAACAAACATTTTTAAAAATACGTCTATGGTTAAAAATACATCTTGGTTACTTTTTTTTATCTAAAAACTCATGTATTGTAATTTGAGCTGCAACATAAATGAAAGATGAAAGATGGACACTTCTGTTGAAATCAAATACCGCATTTGCAAAACTCGTGCAACCTTTGTCCGTACGAAAAATATGTTCTGCAGTCATGATCTCATCTCTTAGATTATGAATGCGAAAGGAAGCATGATGCCTGTAGTACACCTCTACTGTGAAATCACAGCAGTGAAACCGCACTAGTTTTGCCATGATTTGTCCTTTGTAGGAGAGGCGGAACAGAAGCGAAACTGCCTGTTCTAGCGTATAGATTTGACTATAATTCTATCTCTTTCGTGCGTGGTTTCGTCGATCTACTCCGACGCCAGCTACATCTCAACACACCGGCCGCCATTTACTTGCGGTACCGCGGTATTTCCGCATGTGTTTGTGGAAGTCGACAAAATTTAATACATTTTTTTGTATATAATAGATGTCGATTTTAATGAAAAATTAATACAAGAGGTCAGAAATAGACCTATTCTTTATTTATTCGGTCATCCAGACTATAAAAGTAATACGAAAAAATTACAGGCATAGAGAGAAATCCAGAAGGAATTAAATGAAGAAGGTATGTAGTTATTATAATAAAAATAGACTGTATTACATGTATTTGTATATTTATTTATTTGTACTTAAGATAACATTAGCGTCAAAATGGTGGCACCCATCATTGTATGTTAATCTTTCATATTGTAATGTACACTACTGATTGATATCGCTACTGTTTGATATCTTAGCTAAAAACATGTATAGATACGACCTTTCTAATTAAAACATATACATATCAAATGTTTTTTTTCCCATTCTTCAAGTTATATTTTAATAATAATAATTATTAGTAGAAGTAGTAGTAAGGGGCGACATTTTTCTCCGATTGCCACAATTCAACTCTCGTGACGTTCCGCGCCCAGTTCCGCTACTTGAATTACACTTGATCGCAGCGGAATTCCTGCAGCGGTTTCGCTACTGGAGTTTCGCAGCGGAGGTGTGCTACGGGCATGAACGCTTACCGAAAAATGCGACTCTAAGCACTCTAGATGGATCTCCAAAAGAATACTGAAAATAAGCTGGATGGACAGAGTTACCAATAAAAATTTCATGGTTCATTCATCTAAATAAAGAAAAATAAATAATTACAACAATAAAAGTCTAAAATCTTCAATATCCCGGATATGTGATGAAAAGTACGAAATCTTGCACCTCACAATGCAGGGAAAGATTGCCGAAAGCCGGAAGTCATAACTGAAAAACCTAAGACACGGGTAGGGTTCAAAAAGAAGAAGAAGAAATTATTTTTTCATAATCCTTTGCATGTTACTGAAAAATCCTAAAAAATGATCCTTGCGAGAAAGAAAAAAGTAAAAAGTAATTTATTTATTTATTTATTTAACGCCCTTTAGGGCTTTTACAAATGTACAGAATATAATTTTAAAAAAATAACATAAGGCAGATAAAATAATAATACAATTAAGGGTACAAATAATAATAGTTAAAAGGTAAAATAATAATACAGAAAAATTTATCATCCGTTCCAATTATTTATTCAAACATTTCTTCTTTTGACAGAATAAAGAAAGGAACCTGAGATGGTTTAGTCATGTAGAACGTATGAGCGAGGAAAGGATGGTTAAGAAAATATATGGGGCGAGTGTTGAAGGCAACAGGTATAGAGGGCGTTCGCGAAAATCCTGGCATGATCAAATACTACTAATATTGGAGGATGGCCCTGTTAAAAGCCTCAACAACCGTAAAGCTTGCGTTAGAAGATGTATGAATGTAGCCGAAGCAAAAGTGGTGGGCCAAGATAGAAGAATATGGCTTCTGTCCTCTCTGCCTACCCCTACGGAGATACGGCGTGATGGTAAGTTGTTGGGTTTTTTCTGAGTGTTCTTTTCAGTTCTACGAAGACAACCAACCAAGTTTTTAAACAATCAAAAAATATGGGACAAATAATATGGCGCCTTGTTTCATTGATTGATAGTCAACGGAATATTTTAAAACTTCATACCATGTGAATAAAATGATGTCGTGAACTGAAAACAATCACGTTGATCTAGAAATTCCAAAAATAATAAGGTTTTTAAATAACACGACGTTCGTGGGTTTTTGCTGTCGACCGATTTTCCGCTGCCATCCGTGCTATCATTTCCATGTTTATTTTTACAGATGAATAAACATCTAGCCCCCTCTCTGCGAATTAATCTAATTGATAGATTCGAGGAAATTCTATTCATGTATGATTCTAGTCTATTTGAATTGTGTTAAGGTCTGTGGCAAACATTACTTAATGCTTTCCTGAATTGAGTTATTGAACTCGAAACTCTGTTTCCCGAATGTTGGCATTGGATTGAAGAAAGTTTATCAAACATAACTCGGAAGCTAGAGTATTCAGGGTGCCTACTCACGGAATCGCATTATTGCCATCGTATTGAGGAAATTAACCTCCCATACTGTTATTGACGAAGTTCCAACGCTACTGGCTTAATAACTGTGGAGTATTGACTTACCGGTTAATATATTCTAATGCGAATATCCTTGATATTAGAATTATACAATATACACAGAATTTATGCACCTCCGATGTGATACTTTTAAGAAAATTACGCTGACAAAATTTTCAAATTTGTCTATAGATTATGATTTTGTATTTTATTTTTATTTTATTTTCATTTATTGGTTTTCTTACAGCCATATAATTAATCAATCTTGAAAAAAACAATAATTGATGTACAGAGTTTTGGGCCAATTACAAGAAAACACATATATACAATCGATAAAAAATAAGAAAAAACATGTCCAATAGTGAGTTTGTGTGAGTGTGTGTATTTGTGTTTATTTATTTATTTTGTTTTGGGAAAAGTTAACAGCAAAACAATCTTAAAAATTTTCCACTGAATTTAAAAATTTAATTTAACATACATTAATAGCGAATGGAGGGGAATGTGGGACGGGAGTAGAAGGGAAGATATAATGTACAAATTAGTTTGGGTGCGGTAGTGTAGATATTGTTTGTTTTATGTTTCTTATTGTTGCGTTGAAAATGTCAATGTGGTGATAGTTTGTGTTAAATGTATATTTATATTGTCACGTATTCACCGCTTTGTAATATATACTTTATTTTGAAATAGTTAACAACACTTTTAAATCTAAAGTCACTAGAATGTTCGCTCACTTATAACTTATGAAATCGCTTCGCTGGTCGCAATTTTGTACTTAGATTGGGGCTCGTTGTCGAGTTGCACGCATATTGAAAGCCATTTAGAGGCTTCTTTTTTCTTTATTGAAATAATAATTTGAGATTCAATTATTCTAAAATTATCAACTTATTCAATTTTTTTATATGACAAGGACAATGGTTTATTCGAATATTAAATCTATAAATCTATAAAAATAAAATTTGATCACAATTTTAATTAAAATTTTTGGGAGATAATGTAGATGTTTTATTTTTATTTATGATTTTTTATTTTTTTAATGTAGGCTTTCGTACTATTTAAGTGATAGCAAAAAAGATCACCATTCTGTGTATTCATTAGACATTTTGAAAATAATCTGTTATACTAAAATTATCGAATATTTAGGTATGAAGTCAAACTCGCAGTAAACAAATAAATACCATGCTACGTGAACCGAGTGAAAATCTTCCACTGCCGTTGTATAGGTCTTTTCATATAAGTTTTTCGTATAAGTTTACAATTGATTTAGTGTGGGTAATACGTGCATTGTTTCGTTGTGTTGAATTTACGGATACGAAAGGGGCGTATCCGTAAACTTAACACAAAGAAACAATGCGTGTGTTATGCACTTTACCCACACTAACTCAATTGCAAGCTTAAATGAAAAGACCTACCTATACAACGGTAGTGGAAGATTTTCACTCGATTGACGCGGCATAGTATGTATGGTTTCCTGAATAGTTTGACTTTGACTGAGTTCCCGAGTTTGACTTCACACCTTAATATTCGATAATTTTTGTATAACAGACTATTTTCAAAATAGTTAATTGCGCGGAGGAACTATTTTTGAATGAATGAACAAAAGAATATATTTTTTGCTTCGTAGCTTTATTTAATAGACCTTTTATATTAATGAAAGATTTGCTATTATTTATTTGTCTGTTTGGACTTTTGTTTATGAATTTTATGTGAAACTTGCGGCTGATAATATACTTTATATGTGAGTTGCATTTTGTAAGTGACTTTTTTTTTTTTTTATTATTTTTAAATAGAGATGTGAACACGGAATACGTGTCACATCAATATTCTTACTATTTTCAAACTAAGCTAAACGCTTGTGCTATGAAAATAGGACTAACTTGCTAGTCTGGAGTGAGGTTCGAACCCGCAACCTTTGGATCACGAGGCCAGTGTCCTAACCACAAGACCAACAAGCTACTCGTACTTACTACTTATTACTTAGTATTCCTTTGCAAACACAGTAATGATTGAATATTTCCTCCAATTCTATTTTTTACGGTTTTATTTTCAGTTAGCTAAAATTAATATGGCGATTGTGAAAATCACACTTCCATTAATCTAGAATACAATCTCAAAAAGATATTTAAATGGAATAAATATTTTAAATAATTTTTTTTTTAATAAACCTTTGTCACGGACGACCGAACAGTAAATTTCTCTCAGAACCAAATAGACAATTACATTTTTTTCTCCTAGCACTCAAGAGATTAAAATAAAAATTATCAAATACTAAATTTTCAGTGCACTTCATTTTTGAGTACTAAGTATCTCGGACGCATAACATGTAAGCATTGGTCTGATAAACCTTTCGTATACAAGTATATTGGTGTTTCTGGAAAACAAAAGAAATTTTATTTCATTTTGAAAATGCAAAACGACAACTTTTCGCATTCACTATGCGTTTATGGACCTTTTCTGGAATACGAGTACCACTGTTACCGTCAAAATGTATATAATAATCATAAAAAATTTGATCAATTTGACAACAACATTTGACAACAAAAAAATTGAATCAAAAAAACATGAAAAAAAATTATAATAATCATGAAAAAGAACACAATGACATCTATTTATCATAATTTATCCATTTATAATCCAAATTTAACTCGCACAAAAAATATTTTTGAAGCTTTAATTTAATTTGGATATTTTTGTTGCTCTCTAATTACCTCTGCATTTCATTAAAGATCTTCACATCATATATTCCACATCTTTAAATTTTGGCTTCTCCCTGAATGGCTCTCGTATTATCTCTTCCTGTTGTATGATATTCGTGCTCATGTTAATTTGCATAAATTTTGCTATTAAATTCATTCAACACGTTTACAGTAAGAACCTGGTCCATTAGAGATCATAGATGTATGAATTTGTATACATCAAAGTTTTGGTATCTACATTAGAGCATTTTGGCGGTTTAGGTGTATGAAGGTATTTTGAGAGAAAATGCCCACCCGTCCAAAGGCACCTTCTCGAGTCGGCATGTGACCTTTAATGTGCAAGTGGCGCATTGTATGTGTGAGATGATTCAACAGAGGTAGGATGAGTGCATGGATACAGGGCGTAAATTATACTCACGATTAACAGTGTTATTTTATTGGCAACAATTTACAGATGTGGCGTTGAGTACAGAAATATTTCTTGCTATTTACGTATATACAGAAAGCTACGGCGGTCGACGACATATTGAATGTGTCTACCGGCACTCGAATCCGGGTTATCCGTATCGGACCCCCGATTGGTTGTATCGCTCGATGTTGCGGCTAGAGTCGCGATGGCTCTGGACCACCACAATATATTTGGTAGTCTGCTGATTTAAAAAATAATTTATTTATTTATTACAATGATATAGATGTTTTATTTTTACATTTAATAATACAAGAATTTCTTAAAACATAGATAGAACTCAGAAGTCCAACGGAAGAGATGTATGTATTAAAATAGCAAAGAAAAGCGAAATAAATTAATAGACGTACTACATCCAGTGCGGAATTGAAAAGTTGGTTCTAAAAATACCCTTAATCATTTTGTTATATGAAAAATTCTAATATTTGTAAGGGCTTCGTTGTATAAGCACGATGACCAATTTCAATGTCTAACCCCAAGGGTGCAAACCCCTCAATACGACAGAAAATACAAGTCATATATGAATATTCTCGTATATTAAATATCATCGTGTTGATTTAATGATTATTTTATCATACCTACACCGGCAGGTCCTTAGTGATAACGATTTCAACTAATTTTGGTCCAGGTAGGAAGGGGGTGAGATGTCAGGGGTGTGAGAGGAAAATATATTCGTCAGGAACCAAAAGGTGCCCAATTATCATTTCGGTTAGGACAACTCATGATACATTCACTCCATTGTTCGCATATTTATTATTATTTTATAAAATGGAAGACTTATGACTTGAAAAATTCGAGTTGTGGATTTATAGAGGAATGTTCTCAGGTTTACACGGCCGTTCAGAACCTTCTGTGTGTAGTTTTCTGAGATAGTCTGCCGCGTATATGTGACCACTCTGGCCGACGTTTCGGATCCATGCCAGCCTTGATGATGGCTCTGATCTAATCGTTACGGTCTGTGAATGGTTTTGTTTTTGCGGCCGTGCCGCCTTGCACCGGTTAAAACGACCAATGCGGGGTAGCACGGTCTTGCACTATAGCTAAAAAAATGACAACCTGGAGACAAATGAGAAGGGCCGATATGGGAGCTTTGATCATAAAACGGTCCTGGGTAAGCGGTGGGTACCATTCACAGCCTTGATGATGGACCCTGCAATTGGATCCGAAACGTCGACCAAAGAGGTCACATATATACGGCAGAATTTCCCAAAAAATTGCACCCAGAAGAATACTAAAAAAGTTTTTATAAAATAAGTTACGGACAGACAGACAAACAAATTATTATTAAAAATATTCTCAGGTTTTCACTGCCGGCTGTTCAGAATGTTCTGTGTGTAGTTTTCTGGGATATTATGCCGCGTATACGTGACCTCTCTGGCTGACGTTTCACATCCCATTACTGGGTCCATCATAAAGTCTGATGTGTTTAGTATGTGTTGATATGTAGGTTAAGTGTGGCTTGAAATACCGTACTGAAATCAGGGTATGTCCAAGTTTGTGTTGGTTAAGTACTGGCTTACAGTACCGTGTTGAAAGCAGGATATGTACATTTTAATGCAGTGTGTGGTGATTTCATGTTGGAGACAGGTTTTGTCAAGAATTTTTATGGCGTTATGTCATTGTTCCATCTACAGCTGAATATTTATCTGTTCGGCGTTGTTGATTCAATTGATTCTGCATTGCAGGATACCACGAGGTTTTAAATTTACGATCGTTATCCCTGTTAATATTCAGTGGAAGGTGTAGCGACCACCATCTGTGTCTCTTTTCACTTGTATATCCAGAAACGGTAGTTTATTTTCTTTTTCTACCTCTATGATGAATTTCAATTTCTCGTGCAGCGTGTTGAGGTGATCAAGAAAATCCTGAAGTTTTGCTTTCCCATTTGGCCAAATTTCAAAAACGTCATCAACGTACCTCCACCAAACTTTTTGAATAAAAGATACTGTGTCTAGAGCTGTTTCTTCGAGTTTCTCCATTAGAAAGTTTGTAATCACTGGGGAAAGTAAGTTTCCCAACCCTAGATATTGATCTTATGCATAACAATCGCAACATTCCATAACTTTGCGATGTTCATTTTACTCTGTATCAATATATGTTAATTTGATTTTGTTTGCTTGTTCACTTCTGTACTGTTGATATACATGCCTATCGCTGTGCAGAACATGTCAATTCGTATATTAACATTATTCATTATCGTAAGACATCATTCAATTTGATATTTTGACACCCTGACGATGGAAAGGTTTTTTTGAAATATGTAGGGTAATCAATAAATATAAGTCAATACAAACAAATAATAAAAAATAAAAAAATTAATATCATTCTACAAAGTTGCTCAACCAATGAAAAAATAAAAAACGGATACACTAAATTAATGGTTTTCTTTGCTAAGAGGAATTGATATTAGAGTAACCACTCCTCTAACAGTTCCGTTAAAGGGTGAATACCTTTCGTCTACATGTAAGGCGTTACATCGCAGACAGTTAAGTGAAAGAAGAACCATTTCAGATTTAATATGCCTTTTTAAAATTCTGCGTAATTATTTTAACATATTTAAATAATTTTAACAGCCCTGACCTGTTACAATTAATAAACATTCGTGTACCTAGAACAGTACAACCGTACTACTGTAACAATACTGCGACCAAAGCAAAAAGGAACTCTCCAATGTCTAGAATATAACATAACATACATAGCTAGTATTTTTGTTATAAAGCAGGGTTAACACAGAAATATAACATATACGCGCATGAACATAATATATTTCTTTGTTAACTCGCCTTTTAATAACATTATTGTTTCTAAAAAAATATTTTTACTTTCTATTGTTTTCATTGAATTAATATTTATTGTTTTATTTATTCTTTTATAATTTGCTATATTGTCTATTGAATCGCCCGCTATATATTTTTAAATTTCATTTAATTGATTTATATTGTGTAAATTTAATATTTATATTTCTGATTTTGTCGAATTACTGTTATTGTTTTATTGTCTCCTTTAATAAGCGAGTGACTATGTTTAAATGTTTACTTAAATGCTATTAATAATGAGTTTCATGAATTCTTTTACATGCCTCTAATTGAATTTTTATTCGTTTATGATGACACTTTTCGATCACTCAGTTTTGCTACACATATACATCGTTCGCTATATCTTTAATAGCTCACGTTACGCGGATTTATTGTGCCGGTGGGAGCTCAAAGCAACAAAACTAGATATTTTTTCACTCTTTAAATTTCATTTTGTCTGTAGGTTATATAGCGGGCGTCGTTTTTCGATTGCCCTTTTGCACAATTTTATTCTTTTAGTTCCACACAGAATATTTCGAAACATGTAACATTAATATTTTTATAATATTATACTAATTTTCAGAAATTTCTTGAATGTATATATATATATATATTAAAAAACGTAATAATATAGTTCCTTTCTCAGCCAGATAAAGACAAATTTTCGTTAATTTTATTTGATCACATTTACATTGTTATATTATTAGACCAATACTAGAATTTGATACAGTTGTATGGAGCCCTCATTATACAGTTCACGTGAGTAATATATAAGTCCAAAATAAGTTTCTTAGATTTATCAATTATAAGCTTAACATACCATCAAATAACATTGATAACAAAATTCTTAGTTCTTTTAGCTTTCTTGATAAACTAGAGACTAGAAGAATAGTGACGGACTATCTCTTTTTACACAAATTAATAAATTGTACTATCGACTATCCTCAAATACTAGAACGTATCTGCTCGCGTGTTCCGTCTCGCGCAACTAGAAGTCGTGCAGGTTTTGCCGTGGAAACTGCAGCTACCAACTACATCTTTAATTCCCCACTGCAAAGGCTTCCTAGACTAGCAAACAGATACGAGCAACTTGACGTCTTTTCCAACAACTTTATAATATTTAAACGTATTTTAAAAGGTACTAGTATTTGTCAAATTGGACTTAAATATTTGATTTGTATTTGTTTTGATTGTTGGTTGAGTGAGATAACTAACTGTTATTTTTATTATGTTATTACTTTTTGAATTTTTATTATATTATGTTTTCCTTATGCTTCTGCTTTGTTTATATATTTACTTTTAACTTTGAATTATATTTATCTTTATATAATTGTATTTGTATTTTAAGTATTTGATTTCAATTTATGTCATTATTATTTTTATATGTAATTATTTTTTTCTTTAAACTATCCATTATATAAATGTACACTTTACCTATTTGTTTATAAAAGTCCTTTAGGGTGTTAATAAATAAATAAATATAAATAAAAAATTATGTTTTTTATCAACATATTCAGATAAAATACTTAGAATTATAGACAGAAAATAACTATAAATTGGCGGCCTTCATAGGTCTAATAGTCACGGTATTAGGAGGCCTCACCGACTCTCGATAGGACCACATTACGATTTTCTTACACAACAATAATCAGTTCTCGTGGCCTGTTCTGGTATTTAAAACTTTTATTGCCGGCAGACAGAATTGTACGATGACTCTTCACAGTTTTGAGCAGTGATTGGTGATTGGGTACCCACCACTTTCCCAGGACCGTTTTATGAGCTTACGCTGACATATCGGTCCTTCTCATGCGTCGCCTAGTTGACAGTTTTTTACTCTAATAGCTATCTCCATGCCGGACCGTATATAGGGCGGCCCAGCAGGGAGATGCAAGCAAAGCCCAATCACTGTCCCACTCTCGCAGAAATAATATCTTTATTTGTATATTCAATTCAGTTACATGGTAGTAAAGATATATAAGATACAAAGATTTATGCATACAGGTTACAAAGGACATGGATACAGTACAAGAGCAAGAGAGACAATACTAAGACTCATACATATAGGGAGAGGGACAGCGAAGGGACAGGAAGCCATTTTGACACCACTCCCTATAGGGGATGAAGACGTTACAGTTTTGAGCAGGAAAATAACGGAATATCTGTACCTTACCTTTTGAACATAAAAATGCTGTAACTCCTTCAATGCAACTGGATGGAAAAACATTAGCCAACTGTGACGAATTTAAATATCCGGGCTCACTCATGCACAAATACGGAGGACGTTAAGCGGGTGTTGACCATAGAATAGGTGTGGGATGGATGAAATTTAGATCCGTAACAGGAATCTTATTTGACACGAAAATGCCTAAAGGGAAAACATAAAGGGAAAATGTACCAGACTAACTACTATATCCCCGCGATAATGTATGGCTCCGAATTCTGGACTGCGTATAACTCCTACTCTAGGCAACTTAAAACAGCAGAAATGCGAATGCTAAAATGGTCGGCAGGAGTAACACTAAAATATAGGATTAATAGTTGACGTGTTTGTGATAGCCTGGGTGTCACGGACATAAACAGTAAGCTGGAGGAACGACAGTCGAGATAGTATGGGCACATAAGACGGAGACCACCAGACCACACGGTGAAGCAGGCAATATCTATGGAGCTTCATCGACAGTTATCCATAAGAAGACCAAAAAACTCCTGGATGAGTCAATGCTCCCAAAGTACTACAGAGAAACGGCCTGGCTGAAAGCAATATCCAGAACCGAAGAAAATACAGCCTGAGAACAAGAAGAGCCGACCTCGACAACCTACTTAGGCAATGAGTTAGGACAGTGTACGGAAGAAGAAGACCTTTCATAGTTTTGTTAGTCTAGTAGTCGGAGGTTCGAGCCTCATTCGAGGAGACCACCAAATTAGCCTGAAAATTTAAAAAATATTTATTTTACAAGATTTCTGTATACACATCTCTATTTTAAAAACTTAAGATAGTAGTCAATTTTCATTTTTATATCTTTTTATGCGAGACACTTTAATTTTCTTTTGGAAATGATCATATTTTCAATTACAATACAATATTTTTCAAAACCTTTGAATCTACTACCTACTCTTTGGTGACAAGACAATCTATCAAAGCTATTCAATAGGTAGTTTTTTCTATGTATATTTCTGGGTGATTCTAATTTGTTTTAATATTTATAAGAGTTGCTTAAGTAAGCTTGTTACATGATATTCCGTTTCATTGCAAGTCTTCTAGTCTTCTCAATTAAGAGATAAACTTGATATACGCGATAAACAATACAATCATTATCAGACAACACAGTAAAATAGTCATTGAAATATCTATCTACCTAATTTCTTTGAATAATAGACTTATAATAACAATAGTGTAAAAGACTTGTTTTATCATGGAGAATTAATCATCCATTGAAGATATAGTTTACGTAAATCAAATGATTAATCGCCAAGAATTGTAAAATAAATAGGAATCGATTCCTGGAATAACAAGGCCAAGTGGATTAACAAGGACTTAATAATGATATTGTATTAGTTAAAGTTTATATTCTATTAAAACATAGGAGTGTTGAAATGAAGAAATAAATGAAAACGCTGGAATTTAATTACATATTTATTAATTACAGATGAAATATCTATTCAACGTACAAAGTCATTTAGCACTATTGAATAAACCTAACGCTATTCTTTAAATTACACTATTTCGTAATATATCACTCGTAAATAGACACTTGATTATCGCTTTAACACTTTATTCAATATTCACTAGAACATACCATCCAGTTTATTATTAGGTTTATTTCGCTACGTAAGAACTTGCTAGATTATTTGTCTGAGTTATCGCATGGTTGGCCACCCTGGCTTCCGCAGCCCGCGGCTGCCTTCGCTTTATTATCGCCTGCCAAGCACGTTCAACAACAATAACTTGCGCACGCGCATGGCCTGTATTTATATCCGTGTATCGAGGTACTTTGTACTTTTTGGCTTTTTCGAGTGTTAAAGAGACGATTCTCGTGGCTTGTAGATTTTTGTCGATGTTTCTCGAATGTTTTAGATACTTCTCAAAAGCTTTAGAACACCGTAGACCATTCGTGATTCTTCGATAGTGTTGTTACAACTTCAAACAACTGTCACTTGACATTATTATCACAAAATTGTGCATGTAGCCAAATACAATCATCTACTTCAATGAATCACAAGAAGTACTACTTAAAAACTGTACTAGGTACTACAAAATTTTCAAATCCATGGAGAGGGGGTTATTTTGGTTTCCAGACTTCGGCAATTTTATTCACATCAAATCCTCCATCAGTTATTTCTGACGATGAAAATATCGGCCAAAAATTTCACTATTAAAAAGTCACACTTGAAATTTGAGGTATGCGAAATATGTAGTTTGTAGTGTGCACTTTAAAGTGTGCAATTTCTGTGGAAATTGAATCACTTAGACGTATGTAAGACAAATGCATTTATAATAGAGAAAAATGAACAATTCAGGAAAGAATGTTAAGCAGATCTTAGCATAGGGAATAGAATTAAAAAAGGGTCGTTCAGATTTTTTTGAGCGTGATAAGCAAATAAATGACAAAAAAATTATAAGAAATGTATATAACGCTAGTGTTGACGACGCAAGAAAGAAAGGAAGATGTGAAGTTATATCCTCTTTGCCTATCCCCGTGGGGAAACGGCATGATGGTAAGTAAGTAATTTAACTACTTAACTATAATGTTAGGCTTAGGAATATGACAATTTTCAAATGGTTAAATATCAATTTGTAATATTTGAAAAGGAACAGGAATAATATTAATGCAAGGATTACGGATAATAGATGAAGGTATGTGAAAATTGAAAAATACATATAAAATACGTATTCTTTGAAAAAAATTTTTCAAAAATTCTGATGCATACATACTGTTCTTTGAAAACTCTCTATTTTCGCGTTTGAATAATATCATAGAAATCCAAACTATAATACAAAAAGCTTTTACGAGTTTTCCGGTGGGAATGCGAATCAATTTAAAATAATAAAACCTACTGGATTTTCCATCAGATTCATAAAAACTTTAATCAGTAAATTTTTTATTTGTACAAAATTTAAATATATTGTGCAAAAAATGAGTTTACTTAATTAAAATGTTTTTTAATGTAAGCGTAATTAGGAGAGATGCGCAGCGTAGCTAGAAACGACACTCCGTCAAAGAATTCAAGGTCAAACTGCGATCAGCGGGCGATGTAATATAAAACTTGTTAGAAAAAAATTGTTATGTTAATTGTGTCCAAGTAATGTTTATTATTGTTTGACGTATTTTATTTCAATTTCATCGCGGTGAATATGTAACAATATAAACTAAAACTTCCTAATACTGATAAAATATAGTATAGTGCATTCTATACAGTCAAGAGTCCTTTGGTCTCTCTCCGGAGCGAATTCTGTTTAGTAATACATCACCACGAATCAATATGTAAGCAGTTTGAAAGCGTAAGAATCGATGCAAACAGAATATTTGATATTGCAGTGAAACCGCATACAGGAAGGAAATGTCTGTCCCCGGAGACGCTCTAAGATACGAGGATGCTCTCAACGAACCAACTCGTGATATAATAATTCTTCGAGTCTAGTGAGAGCAACCAACCAAGGTATTCTCTAAGTTGAGTGCCTTGTCGAATCAATGTGCTCTTGACCTTCCTAGGATAAGGGAACTGAAGATTGTGATGATGGTGGATTCGAGTGGTGATAATTTTATTTATTCGATAAATAATTTTTTGAATACCTATCATTCTTGTGCCTTATATGTACTTTACTTATGACTAAACTAACTTACTAACTAACCATCACGCCGTTTTTCGTAGGCGGAGAGGATAGAACGCTTCTTCTATTTTGGCACACCACTTTTGCTCCGGCTTCATTCATACATCTTCTCATACAAGTTCTACGGTTTTTTAGGCTTTTAACAGGGCTATCCTCAAATACTTGTAGTATCTGATCCTTTGTGGTTTTTGGCCAGATCTTTTGTGGGCGCCCACGACAACTCTCGCCTCATGGATTTTCTTAACCATCCTTTCCTCGTTCATTCGTTCCACATGACCAAACCATCTCAGCACTCAATTCTTTATCTACCACACTACAGCCAGCATTACATTCACTTCTAATTTGTTCATTCCTCACTCTACCGATCAAATATTTTCCACACAAGCGTCTCAGTGTCCGCATTTCCACCGCATTCAGTCTACTTTCATTCCGTCTTTGCCAATTCTAGGCTTCACTTTCGTACATCAGGGTGGGCACTAGAACGCCATTATGTACCGCTAGTCTTGCTTCCTTTGACAGATTCTTATTGGCCACAATTGCATTTAAAGCACCATTAACTTTCTTACCGTTGTCACTCTCCTTTCGATATCCTTCCTTACTAATGTAAAGATATTAATTTATAATTTTTCATACTGTTTAATTTTTAATACTATATTACGTCTTGTGTGGAAAAAATAGCACTTAAGTGCACACACAGATAGGAACACTTTGACAGGTATCGGGATCAATACTAGATGCCCCCAAAACCTTTTTTAACCAATACGATCCATTCCGCTACTCTTCAAATACTCAACGAGTACTCTTCCATATTGGTATCCCCAATAAGTGTTTCGAATCAAATATTCATAGACTTTTTGTACTTATTCAAAATTGAATATACTAATTTTTATTTTGCTAGTTTATTATTTATATGCTATCTTAACCCGTCAAAAATTACGGTAATTTTACATGCAGGTCACTGAAGAATGAGTATTTACTTATTTATGGCCGACACTTATGAAATAATAAAAACGAAATTGATGAAAATATTTGAACTTTTTTTTATATTTCCACTGCCGACATTTAACGTTACTATTTTAAACCCTGGCAACTTGCGTAAAACTAAACGCGATACTGTCTTTTGATGACAATATCACTCTAGTGACAATGTAATCAAATAATTTATATTGGCAATAAAATAGACATTTAAATAATGTGAAATTAAAAATAGATATTCCGGTACCGGGAACTGAACCCGAGCCTCCTGAGTGAGAGCCAGGTATCCTAGAGACTGCACCATATCGGAGATGTCACTGGTCTCGGAAAAAATGTTCATAAAACGTATACCTAAATAAAATATATTTAAGAAAATATACTATGCGCCCTATTATATTTTTATAGGTACAAATGGTTCGCGTCTTTGCTAAGTCTTGTGTGTAGTGTATTTTGACGGGCCACGCAGGCTCGGCGGTAGCAACATCGTCAAGTTGCGGCCGGTTCGGGTTTGCTTGCCCGGGGTTCAATCCCTAACCCCGGCCGTTTGATTTCGATTTTTTAACAGTGAATTCGAATGAAATTACGGATGTTACTCGAAATTACGGACAGACAGGCAGACGGATAGACAGCGAAAATATTATAATTGGGATTCTTTACACCAAATTTGAATACTGATCTTACTTACTTACTTACCATCATGCCGTTACTCCGTGGGGGTAGGCAGAAAGGATAGAGCGCCACACTTTTTTGTCCTGATATACAACTCTCGCCTCACCACATTCATATATCTTCGCATGCAAGCTCGACGGTTGTTGAGGCCTCTAACGGGACCATCTTCCAGTGTCTGGTTAATCTGGTCATGCCAAGACTTCCGCGGTCGCCCTCTCTTTCTGGCGCCATCAACACTTGCGTTATATATTATCTTTCTTACCATTCTTTCCTCATTCATTCGCTCTACATGTCCAAACCATATTCTGATAATACTGATCTTGTGGTTTATAATAAACTTAATTATTAACGAGCTTGTTAAGTTAAGAACTTTATATATTTGTAAATATATATTTTAGTGGCTGTCGTGTTAGATTCTCTGCCGGGGAGATTTCTATAATTTTTTGATGCAGAGGGGGTACGATATACGTGCCTGAGGTATGAAAATGCGTGTTTTTCATATTTTTAACTGTATTGTATAACTGGATATATGTTAAATTATACTCATTTTTATCCATCGCTATTAGTACTGTAGATATAAATAAAAATACAAGCCAAGATTTCCAAAAAAAAAATGATGGAGAAAATATTAAAAAAAAATTATCTTATATTATTTGAGATATCAAACGAACGACTTTTAATTAGTCGGAGAATAAAACCAGTTCAATATTTTTTGGGTACGTGCTATATCTTTTTTTGCTTTTTGTTTTGCTCCGAATAAATTTTCTCCGAAATTATACATTCTAAGAACAGCGCAAACCGAAAACAATTTAATTTTATTATCAAATAGAAGCCAAGAATTAATGAGAGTAAATTCGTTTTCTCTTTAAAATTCTTTGAGTGCTTAATTTTAATATTGAAATTATCATCCCGGTAGAAAATTCTCTCGGAAGCTCGGGCTTAATTAATTAACCGTTTAAACTGTTGACAAATCAAAAGATGTTATAAAATGTCCTTAAGCGCTTAAGAGTTGACTTAATATAAAAATAATATTATTAAGAAAATATTCAATATTTCCTCCTGGTCTTTTTACCACTGCTAAGACGTGATTATTAAATAACGTAAGACATGTTATTGGGCAGCGATGGCAAAAATGTTTTAATTTATGATGAGCAGTTCCGATCACTATCAGTGTAACTGAACGCACCTGGTACTGGCAAGTGACTACACTCCCTTTCCGCCAGACCTGACAGCTGCATTTGCTTCGACTTTGGAAATAGTTTTACTATCTTGATCTTCATGACCTCCCACCTTCTTGATTATTCTCCTGTATCTTTCCCAGCATCCTAAAGATCTTAGCTAGAAGTACCAGTAGTTTTTTCCACTTGGTGTGTCCATATTCTTCTTCTCTTCTTCCTCTTCCTCTTCAACCTATATAAGACAAAGATAATAATATTTTCCAGGCTATCTTACCTTCTAGCAAGATATCCAAAAAAATAGTATTTGTGTGAGACAAGTAACTAAGAGTCTTCTTCTAATGTCACACAAGAAATGTGAATATTCCATGAAACAATTTTTAACTTGAAATCAACCAAAATATAAGCCTTTTGTACTACGTGTAAACTAATAAATAACACACAAAACATGAACAATATATACTACACGAAATTCTCTATTCGTAGAAATGATCTCTTTCTGTTCCTTATTTGTCTGTATCCAAATATAAAAAATGTTACTAGAACGTAGATCAAATCATATATTGATGAAAAATGCCTTAAAATAGCCACACATATCACCAAACTTGTTATGCACTGCGATCCGTCCATATCACCATATAATATAGCATTTAACAAAGTATTTTTAAAACGCATATAACATTTTCTCCTCCTTTTTGCTAAAACCTTTTAACTCGTTCATTAACTTGTCCAATCACTTAATGTTCGAGTCATACTAAAAACCTTTTGAAAACCTTGATGGGTTGCTGGGGGCTACCCATGATTTTTAATGTTTATTTATTTTAGTAAGGGGGACATACAGAGATGTCGATAACACATAATATATTAAATACAACCAAAATAAATGGATATGTGTACTTACAGGATATAAAAGAGGTGTTGCCAGCGACAATAAAATTATTTAATTATCATATAAAATAACACTATATGGAAGGTATACATAAAAATCAGTTAAACCCTGTAAACCCTAATAGCAGGGTTGTTCAATGATACAAATCACATCACTTCTTCAGATTTTCGTCATCAAATATACATTTCTCTAAAAATTTTGACACCGACGGGGATTCAAGAATCCTTAAACTAAAGTAAATTAATTTTATTTTGGAATGCCGAATTTAAAAAAATATATACTCAGATGGAAAGTCGTTATGAATTCCCCCTTCTCTGTTCTCGAGAACGCAATGCCTGAATTAATATAATTAAATTATCTCAGACGGGGTCCCGTATTGACATTGTGAAGACCCCAAGTTATACACGGAAGTTTCATGTCGGGAGCTTATGCAAATTATTCCCGGAAACAGGAAGTGGGTTGGACCGAAGCCCCCGTCAAACAATGTAATGGTTTAATCTTTTTTTCAAATTTAATAATTTGTCATGCTAATATTACATTATAATTCGGTATTTAGGTCCACGAATTATGTATGTGCTCGAAATTTTCCTTTTCACGAGAATCTGCGTAATTTATTAATTTTGGTTATTCATGAAGGTTCTCTAGAATTGTGTTGTTGCTAATGAAATCCGTTCACAATGCCCATGCATTGGGCATTTTTCGTCACATCTCAAACTTGAGTCTTGGTGGAAAATATCAGATCGTGTTGTGCTACAGAAGATTCTTAGTGGAGCTATTGACTCTTTTTCATTGTCTTAGATAGATTTGCATTTTAAGCCCCGTATCAGAAACTCCGAGTTCTTTTTTTTATTTATTTATTTTATTTAATATACACGGCTTAATAGCCTTTTACCTACTATGCACTTATACATAATATTAATACAACAACATACGTGTGTAAATTATAGAAATAGAACTATCCATCAATGTTGAAATAGACAAAAAATAAAATATAAAAGAGTAGAGATAAAATACAATAAAACACATTAATCATAGAAAAATTTGAAAACGTAGAATATAAAATAGTTGAGATATAATATAATAAAACACGTGAATATTATAACATTTTTAAAACCTAAAAGAGTTGAGAAGTAATACAATAAAACACATGAATAATAGAAGCGTTTGAAAAGATAAAATATAAAAGAGTAGAGATATAATTCAGTAAAACACATGGATAAGGGAAAAATTTGAAAACATAAAAGAGTGAAAATATAATACAATAAAACACACGAACAATAGAAAATTTTTAAAAAACGAGTAAGTAAGTATGCATGCACTTAACATGAAAGTGGCAATTGTAATACGTCAGAATTCTAATTTTTCTCGCATCACAAGAATGTGTCATACATACAGTATTTATTATGCATTTATCACTTGATGCTGATATTCTCGCAGATGCACCATCATCATTTAAAATTTCACTCCTACACAACATCCATTTTCTTTACAATAACCTTTACAAGAACCTACAGAACACATTAAATCAATTATTCATTTACATATTCTTATATGATCACAAGCGTGGGGGAAAAACTACGGGTATCGCAAGACAGAGAGACGTTCACAAGAGTGATGTATGACCTGATAGGGCATACAAAGAAGAAAAATACGTTAACACTACATGGATCCGCTAAATATACATATCGAGGATGCTTAGCTAAAAGAGCGTAAGTGATCATTTTGAACACATCAGGAGAGCAAAAGAAAGTTTCGTCAATATGATTGTGCCAATATATCTTTTATTTTTAAACGATGTTTTTGTAAAAAAAATATAGAAATTATTTTTTTATTAGTTAATTATTTTCTTGATAAATAATTAATAATCATATCGATTTTTTTTTGCAAATGAGATGTTTTAACAAAATTCGTAATAAACACTAAAAAATGCTACAATATGATAATTTTATTGGTAAGATGTATGCAAAATTTGATCATTATCGGCCTCATAGATTTTGAGATATTTTCTCCACTAATCTGAAAAAGGACGTTTCAAGAAAAACACAAATTAAAATAAAATTTGATTAAAAACAAATATAAATATTACTTCGAAATTCAGTGACTCGGCCAAATTCTAGAATTTTTTAATGAGATACTTCACATTGTTTTTATAACCTGAAACTATATGATGAAGTAAAATAAATAAACATTTTTTTGAAAATATCGAGGTGGTGTCGTAACCCTTTAAAAGAAAACTGAAGATCTTCTAAGGAGAGTGTACTTATTTGCTTCTGTATAACTCTTGTAGAGCTCTCGTCTCCTAGATGATGTCTTTCCTCTTTTCCCGATCTATTTTTTCTGCTCTCATACCTCCTCCAGATCAGCCAGAACATGGGTCACGAAGAACCGTCTGGATCTGCTTAGCGGTCTTTACCCAGTTGGTTTAGCCTTATGTACTATTTTGATGGCTCTGTTACTGCTTGCCTGACATTAAGGTCCTATCCAAAATAGTCGAATAGATCTGAAGGTGTTAGTTACGAAAAGTTGTTGTGACGAGACCCTTTCTACATTGCTCTGTAATACCGGATCTAGGTCCTAGTATTGTCCTAAATACTGTAAAACCTCCTCGTCCATGACTTTTTCTATATATTATTACTGGTTTAATGATAGTTTTGTAGACACGCAATCTATTGTTTCTACCCAGGAGTTTTGATTTAAGGAACTTGCTAATGTAGGCTTCAGCGCTTAGATCTTTTTGGATACGATTCACAATTTCAACATATAAATTGTTTTCTTCGTTAATAACTATGCCAAGGTAGTAAATCTATCCACCCTTTCTATAGTATGGGTAAAAATAAATAAAAAAAATGAGAGCCATTGCCAACATAGCCGCGGATCCAGTAAAACATTCACAGGACTGTCGTGAATGCTTCAGTGGACCAATTCATGGTGCCGACCTACAGATCACGTCTCAATGAACAGGATTAATGATCTTCTGCTGACGGCTGCTCTGGTCCTCGAGGGATGAATCTGACTGCACGAGAGGCTCCACAATGCTTCCATTATAATGATGCATTCAAAGGGGTATTATTTTCTTATTACGAGCGCCACAGATTTCTCGGAATAATCACAGTGCTGTACCTATGTCTTTATGTATACAAGAAATATATTTTAATTTTCTCAACTTACAGATTATCAAAAAGTGTGCATAAAAAGTGCATGAATTCCAAGATCTATGGAATCGAATCAGGTGACACGCAAATGTAATCGGTGCAAATGAATTTTGTTTATGGTATTGTCACATGTTATTTAGACGAATCAGCATTTCTTTTATGTTGTCTTGATATCATAAACTTGTTTTAAAAATATTGGGTGCGCGTACCTACATATGAATACGTATAAGAAAGTATACTTTTTTGGCATACAAAAAAAAAACACGTGCTATATTGTATACCTTAAGTTGGAAAGAAGTTTTACAGAATGCGTCCAATGGCATATTTATAAGCAACGAAGGAATGCTAAAGAAACTTTAAATAGTACAAAACAGAGCGACGCGCATAATACTGAAGAAAAATAGGAGAACTAAAATAACAAAAATGTTGAATGCTCTAGGACTAGAAACCGTAAGTCAATGAATAAAATATAATGTAATGGTGAAAATATTTAAAGTTAAACATGGATTAGTACCCAAATATTTTGATAACAGGATGAAGCTGAATAAGGATTTTCATTCCTACAATACAAGAGGAAGCGTCAACATAAGACTACCAAAGGAAAAGAAAAAAACCTTACAAAATTGTATGATGTATAAAGGTATAAAAATCTTCGATAACCTGCCAAAGGAAATTCAAAACATGGAGAATAGAAGGAGGTTTAAACTGAAGTGCAAAAAATGTATTGTAAAAACTTTTAAATGATTAGATGGAATGCAATATATCTAAGTGAAATCATATTAGCCCACACAACATTATGTGTGGGACTATATAATGAAGATAAATAAATAAATAAATATTTCTGTCCAATGGCATATTTCCCAGAGTAATTTTCATAACACCATTTTCCAACAATTAGGTGGCGTCACTTATAAGGATTGCTATTGGTCAAATATCACTCGAAAAACCATAATCTTAGCTTTTGACCGGTGACTTTATGGTGTGAAAATATTCCGTTACACGATGAGCGTGCATTTTGTTACATTTTTAATTTTCACTCTAAATGTGCCTAAAGAAGAATAACTTCAAAAATTTTCAGAATCTTGTGGTTTTCTGGGATATTGTACCGTATTTCTACTCCCTTTCTGGTTAACGTTACGGATCCCATTGCATGTGATGACCCATCAGCCCTGAAGATGTAGCCTGCAATAGAAAACTCAAACCAGAAAAAAACTCAAATTATATTTATATTTTATTTTATACGGAATCCTTACATAGTTTAACTCTTAAATCCAATATTATAATTTAAATATTGGTACTCGTACCTATACAGGTACAGAATCGAGAACATTTTTTTGCTAAATTACTTTTCTATTTTTTATTTTTATTAAAATTATTTGGTAAATGTACAAAATAATTAATACACATTTATTTTACACGCTTACCCACTATTAAATGAAAATTTATTCTCGTGTTTAAAAGTGGGGGCATTGTCATATATGTATATATCTATTGTTAATGTAACCGTTAGTGTAAGACATTAGATTAAATAAGTAAGATAAAGACAGAGAAACATTAGATTAAGTTATAAAAATTAAGACATTAAATAATAATATTAAACTCTAATAATAAAACATTATAAATGAATACTATGCTCATTATACTAATTACAAGTGTCTTCGGCGTGCTCTAGTAACATGTATTTTTGCATTTAAGTACATTTTACAGGAACATTTATGTGTATTGTATATTTAGTGTTTGAATGTAGTGCGATTATTATATTTAATAAATAATTGATCTAATGGATCTATAGGTTCAGATTTTCATTTAGAAAATGAATGTTGTGTATGAGTGAGTTTTTGAACGATGATAAAGTATCTGCAAGAATATCAGCATCCATGTTAGGGTGAGCACAATACATATTATATGTGCGACACAGCCTTGTGATGGGAAAAAATTAAATCTTAACTAAATTAAATTTTTTGGAAACTTTTGACACAACACATATATTTATAAATATTATTTCGATTGATAGATTTTTTCTATATATCAAATCAATTTTTTATTTAAAAAAAAATATTTATCGCATGATTGTTAATGTTCAATAACTGCGCTAGCTCTTAAAAAAATAACAGATACCCTATTATGTTTAACATCAACAAATGTTGAGAATATGCCTTACTTTTTGCTTCACGATCTATCGTCAAAGTTGTGTCGGAGATACTGGTAAGCCTTGTGTACTTTACGAGAGCTTAAATAATAAAAATAGGATGTCCCACCAAAATGTATCCATATTTGTGAAGGATATTTTAGTCCCTGGACTGAATTTCCTCGCCGCATCACGTACAGCCTCCCAACCCCACCCCCCCGAGCCGGAGACAGAATTTAAATATTAAAACAAGATATCCCTACCGCAGTTATTTCTCCTTTTATTCTCCTTAAACTACGACATACCTACGTGAGAACTTCGCAGCCTGCTTTATTTCTCGCCACAGTTTTTCCAAATGATATTAGGCACAGTGCGTCTGAAAAATAATTGATCCAATAAATGGTATTCAGTCACAATTCATAATAAATATACAAATTTTTAGCAAAAATTATTTGAAAACTAGTGAAGATTTTCAATAAAAAAGTACAATCTACACTGTATCGAAACTCTGCGTGGTCGGAAAATCTCCTTGAAGCAATACTTAAATAAAAAATCTTCGAATCTGGGTGATCGTATGTGATATTTGATGCCCAGTTTCCTAATCCACGTTGTGGTTAATTTTGCGATCCGGCTCGAAGGACCAATTTTTTATCGAAACAGCGGGACAGAAAATCTCAATGAAGTAACACTTGATGCAAAAACTAAAAACTCGAGAACTGGGTGATCGCTTATATATAGTAATTTACTTTCACACTAAAAATTACATTGTTTTATCAATAATTTAGAAAAACAGCACAGAATCAACACGACGCTTAAAAAAACAACAGAATACTCTTTTTCACGGAACTCAACACTCGTTTTCTCTTGTTCAAAAAATTATATTTTTTAAATTTCAAAAAATATGAAAATAATAATATGTAGGTAGGTACCTACTTTTAAATGAGTTGATATTCCTTACATTTTATAACATTGTAAATTCAATCATAATCTTAAATCTATTTATTTATGGAAGGTAAGACATCATATTTCAGCTGCTAGGCATGTTTATAAATACTTTTTGTTCTTATGATATTTTATAAATATGATTTTGATCGTAACGTATACTTTACCAATACCTTGGTCCAGTAATAAGTAAGTACGACTCTCACCTAGCTATCCAGTTGAAGTAGTTTGAGCTCCATAGCAGAAGACCAACAAATAGTATCTTTTTTCAAAGCACAAGTTTTGTTTCAAAATAGTAAGAATATTGATGTGACACGTATTCCGTAAAAGCTGGTTAAAAAAAATGATATTTCTGATACTTCCCTAAAAGCACCCTTCGAGGCAGGACCTGACAATTTAAACTGCACTAAGTAGCACGCCGTGTCCGACAGTCAGCTCAGGCTACCGCATCACTTCGCTTCGAGCACTCACTGTGCCTACTGCCGTTACCTTATGCGGCAGCATCGAACATCGGATCCGATCTTACTTAGTTCGCGCCTTTTATCCAATTTGTAACATTATTTTATTTTTTTATATGATTTTTCTATAAAATTATTTTCATTATATTATTTATTAAATCATTCAACCTATCAGACCTATTGAAATATATATATATAATATATTCGGCTGTATTCTGAAAAATATTGGGATCATAAGATTGTTATCCTTACACTTAATAGACGAGAATAAAAATAAAAAATAAACGAGACATAGGTGTACTTCGGTGTTTGTTTCTTTCAGTTTCTACTTGAGCGAAAGAGCGAGAAATAAATACATGACTGTTATCCGTTAAACGTCAAAATATAAATACGAATCCAATCAGACAATTTCGCCATCACTTTAAATGAGTTCTCTGTGGGAGAAGAAATTCATAAGTGCGTATCTGTTATAATCTTTTTTCTGTAAGCTTTAAACACAGCACTAGTACTTATTTCGTGTAATTTTAATCGAAACATGAGAATTGTGAGGATACGTCAGCGTTAGGTACTTAGGTAATCCGTTTGAAGGTCTGTCAGACCAGACCACCTGGATAAGAAGGTATCTGAGAAATCAATCCCTTTTCTAAAGGCATTGCGGCCATCGGACACTGCAGAGAAAGGTATTTACTTTGAGAGAGATATGTGAAAATATACAAATCTCCTTTTTGGAGTACGACGAATACTGAATGACCGATCTGTACCTCCATCTAGTTAATTTATTTATTTTTTTATTCATGTCTTTTAAGTGTTGGGATAACAATTTTAAGACCCCAATATTGCTACTTTCAGAATACGCCGATTAATTACTATCCGGAATTCTGACTGAAATAATAAAAACTCTTGAACTGTGCACTTGTACTGTTGTTTTATTTACACAACTTATGCCTTCTAGAACTTTCAGACCAACTTTCAGAACTTTCAGACTAACGCAATTTCTTTCAGCTCGCAACGACATTACTTTCATAAGATAGGAAACTTTAAAATATTCATTTTTTTACCAAAAATGATACCAATATTTTCCTAAAATCGAAGATATAAAAAAGCATCAACATTTTTCATCGAATTTAAGTGAATTTTAAATGTTCAAATGTAATTATAGTAGACACTAGGGATGGGCGTTGAATGGACGGACTAGTTGAAATCAACCGTTGACGTTGCATCGACGCGTCGACCGTTTACGTTTATCGCATGGACTAGTTGAATTCGTAGACGGTGGACAGCGGACGCCGTGGTCGGCGGACGATTCGAGATTAACGCAATGCAAAGCAACGAGCGAGAGCAAGACAAAACGTCTCCGTTTATTTCTCTCTTATCTCTCGCTGTCGACTTGTAGATGCCATAGACGTCAAAGACAGCTCGACGGGTAATTTCATTTCAACTCCAAAGTACACTACCATAGAGTGCAGATCTGTTTACACGAACTATGACTAGAGATTTGAAATTTGAATACATGCTTAGGGCGAGATAGGCTTAATAAGCTATTATCTATTATTTTTTTAACTTGATTTTTTGTAATGTCACGTGCGACGATTCGGTGAATTCCTAATTTTACGCTGTATAAAATAAAATAATTCTGTTTAATTATTTTATTTTTTATTGAACTATTATTAATTAACAGGCCGGCTAGATATTTTTCTAAAATCAATATTTTATTCGATCGATCTCGACTTCTTATGTTTACCTGAAAAGGGATGCTAAAATTTAATTATTGTGTTATTTCCTTACTTTTCAACTTTAGCATATAAATGATAAACAAACTTGTAGGGAATAAAATTTTCTATACCTAACTATGGTCCTTATTCAGGAGTCCAACATTAATTATTATATATGTAATATAATCTTGAATTTAGGTTTAATTAATTTTTATTAAAAATTCCCTATTTTCAACTTTATAGATAAAAAATAAATCTATTATAATTTTGTTTACACCACTTTTTATTGGTTTTTTACATGTTTCGGGAACAATGTTCCTTTTCTCAGATTGAGCCTTAAACTAAAGTTGACAAATAATACAGATATATTTATTTATTAATAATGTCACCACAAAGTGAAAGCCTGACTTTGAAAGATGTATTCTTCAATAAATTTCTATATAACATCTCAAATGTAAAGTATTTTTAAATTATGTATTTATTTATAAATTTATAGATAATAAATAAATGTAAAGTATTTTTTACCGCACCTCATAACTGGTGCCTTTATTACGCAAAATCATTGTTTCCTTCCATTTTATTTACTCACATTTTAATGCTTATACCCAATATTTTCACTGCTTATATATGTAGTTTATATTTATATTTTACTGCTAACACCTGATATTGCTGTGTATACCTACTTCTTTCTTTGTTATATATAGAAAGAAGTATATAAAACAATATGTAAAAGCCTATAATGTGCGTAAACAAATAAATAATAAAATATTTCTTTTTACATATAAGCACAAGTAGCGGTTTTAGTTTCCCCGAAACTATATTCCTTCGAACTTCATTAAATTTTAAAAATTAACGTCATAAAAATAGCCAACGGTTGAGCCGTCGAGAAGCGTCGCGTTGAACCGTAGACAGTTGACCATCGTCCCGATGTTTAGATAGAACGTCCGCGACGTCCGCGTAACGAAGTTGACGCTTCAACTAGTTGACGAATTCAACTAGTTGATCGTCTCGTCGATGGATGGACGTGGACGGTCTCGTTTCGTCGACGGTAAATACGTCGACGACCCATCCCTAGTAGACACAAGAAGCTCATGTGAATCCAGGTTGTAAAGCTAAATAATCTGATAAGAAATAAAAATCACCACTAAGCATTTCTCAAAAATATAAGTCATTTATGAATGTTTCTATGCCAAATAGTGTCAGTTATACAATTGATAACTGCGTTTGAAAATATTTTTGAATATTTTAGAAGCATTTTATAAAAAGCATCTAATATATTACGCCCATTTATTTGTCTTCACTTGTTTGTCTTCAAATTTAATAATCGAAATGTCAATAACTTCTAGACTAGATTAGCTAGAGCTCTGAAACTTTCAGCATTTGTGAATTTTTTATGACAATGAAATATTTATGTTTCTAACATGATTTGTGTAATATTTTGAGAGATATAATTTATTTAAGATTTTATTTAGAAAAAAAACATTAGCAATAGTATTTTGACGTTTCTAGTGAAGTATTCAAAAAATATTTAGTCAAATTTGTGTCTATTTTTTCAATATTACTGTCGAAAATTCCAGTTATTCATTATTTATCCGACAGTTTTTTAATGTTAAAATTAATATATTATCCCGAAGCAAAATTGTAAAAGTGTGTCCTCAAATTTTTATTTGAATTGCTTATTAAATCTCTGCTGTGGTTGTAAAATCAGTGACAAATACATTAATCTCTAAAAATGTTGCGTAATGGCGGTTATGTTTCTGAATCTTTCAAATATCATAACATACGAATAAAATGCAAACTCTACTTTATCCATTATTTTTATTATTTTTCTTTACAGGTTATCAACAGATCGGATGACCCTTACAGATAAACATGTAAGATATAATTAATTTTACAATTTAAGATATTTAAAAACATGTTACTAACTAACTAATACTATTATAATTATAATTAGAGTGAGTTTCACCAATTAACAATATTGTGGTGTTTATTTATAGGATTACCTCTCGACATAGGTATGCTTTGTTCCTAGGTCAACGTAGCCAGAGCCCTTATGAACACATTATACGCTTCAGTGATTGCTTACTAAATAGGAGATGATTTCCTTTTTAAACTGGACTTGTGCCATTGAGAATACATCTATGTTGGTGTTGTATAATGAGATTTCACTGTAGTAGTTCAGCATTCTAGGTAAGGGGAGAAATACCCTATGTTGGTACTGTAGACCTTCGTGTGAAATAGAGAATGTGATCTCAGGGACCGGACAGGTGTTTATGTCTATTAGTGAGAGTAATGAAGGCGTGCCCAATATTTTGTTTAGTATTTTGTAATTAGGTCTGTAATTATTCGTCTTTTTTTTCTGTTATTATATTTTGGTTTATCGATTTCAAAATAAAAGTAATATTAATAGTTGACTCATTTATATAGCGCCGTTTTCGTGAGTTCTCACCTCAAGAGCGCTTCACACAAAACTACTTACTGACTAAAAACACTTATTAACTATTACATACTTATTCACTAGCTGACATGCAAAAAATGGAATTAACATTTAAAACTATAATAGTTGGGAGTGCTAGAAAGAATCAGGTATTTTTATTACAAACACAACATTACGTAGTGTTGTAACGGTCTGATTCTATAAGTTTTTAAATGATTGTCTAAACAAATCCGTCTTTAGTTGTTTTTTGAACTGTGGTAAGCTGTCTGTTTGTCTCAGTTTATTAGGTAGTTTATTCTACAAATTTTGACCAGCCACCACGAAAGCACGGCCTCTTTGAGAATGACATTACTTATATGTATAATTTCATTTCATTCTCAAGGAATAAGGTTTTTATAATGGCTTAGGGCACCCTGTATTAGTTTTCTTTGTAGGTTTTGCAATTGTATGGCAAAAATATGAAATACGAAGATGTTTTTCTAACATTTACATATAGAATGATATTTCGGGAAGCGTAACCGCCGAATATTGGCACTGAAATATTAGAAAATAAACTTCACATCGTTAAATCTAAGAAAAGATAACAAAATTGGGAAAATATGTTATATATTTTGGATCAAGTTTTTTCACCCTATAATATAATATTATACCTGCATTATTCATAAAGAAAAGATACTCCAATATTTTTGTTTTATTTGCGGCTTAGATGTTTAAGAATTCATATGAAAGTGGATTGATATTTGTAATATATAATAAGCAATCAATAAAGACTAATTTATAGCTGAAAAAATAAGAAAGAAAATCGATTTCATTTTATAACATTTAAAAAACATAAAATAGCCAATCTGTTTATAGAAGTCAAAAATATTTTTCACACACTTAACAATGACTTTCTACATAATTCTAAACACTATACAACAGCGGTCGCCAAAATTTAGGATCTCACGAACCACTAAAATTATAATTTTAAATCTCGCGGACCACTAATAGGATTTTTTAGTTATTAATATATTAACAAAAAAAAATTATCGCTAAACACCAATTTGACGACTGCGGTATACACGGTCAATATAGTCCAAATTTTGCATAGTTACTCTTTAGTTCACGCATGTATTATATATATATATATATATATATATATATAATATATAATATATATATATATATATATATATATGTATGTAGCTAGTAGCTTAAACTTCTAGGGAGTCTTCATTCAATTTTGAATAGAAAATATTCTTCACATTTTGGGTGAAATGTCGAAAGTTAGGAAGAGGCGACAACAAAGTTTGCATTTTTATTTAATATTTCTGACTTATTTTCTTTAAAACGGGAAACTATCGCTACAGTAACATACACAGAATATAAAAAAATCTTTTTCTTTAATGTAAGTAAAAAATATATTTCTATGATTTTGATCATTTTATTTGCCTTGTATGAAAGCAAATGAATTTTTAAAATTCAATAGGAATTACTTTCATGATAAGTATGCGGTATACTTAGTCCAATGGCCATTATATTGGCATCGCATACCGAGGGTTCCGTGTTCGATTCTCGGTGAGGTTAAAATACATATGAGTGATCCTCTCAAGCCTGAATGTTTTTGTGATTTTATATTGTTTTTGCTCCTCATGATCTGAAATGAAAAAAATGAAATTTTGTCCCACAATATTTATTTATTTTGTGCTCATCCTGGGACAAGTTATAAGCACACGTCGTTTGATACTTGAACGGATCTTGAAACGTCACACATAAGTTTAAAAAAAGTTAATAAAATAATATAGATATTCCATCAAATAATATTGAAATTACGCTAGGTGGCACCCTCCTACGATTCCAGAAATTATTCGAGCACCGTTTTCTTGATGGTGCTCTAACACAAGTCATAAAATAATATTAAATTTAAACGCCTGCCATTAAACAACACGCATTTAGATATATTTTTCATTGAATTGATTGAAGATGGACCCGTACTTAATTTTTTTAAATTAATTATATTTAATATTTATATTTATTATATTTAATATTATTTAATATTTAAAATTAATTAATAAAATTAACTATATACATCAAAATTACAAAATATGAATGAAAAATACAATAATACAATTAGAAAATAATAAAAGCATTAAAAAAAACAATATTAAAAGAATAAATAACCCCAAATAAATAAATAGTCCCCAGACAGCAATTGTACGCTACTATATGGGAACATTAAGAAGAAAAATGAAATAAAATTAAGTAGGTACACATATTAATTATTGACACATCGATTTGTTGAAAATTTAATTTCCTCCCCAACACAAAAAAAGTCTTTACAGTTGTTTATGGAATAATTTCACATAATAATGTATGTAACAAAAATAAAGATGATTTATAAAATAAAAAATAAATTACTAAAAACGAATATCATCATTTACCAGAATAGTGACGTACATCAACAACACACAAGAACTAGAGATTAAATTAGAAGTGATATACCGCGTACTAATAGAGAAATACATTGATTTCTATATACTGCAATCGACTTTTATAATTTCCTATAATATAAAGTTACAAAATATTGTAACTTTATAATATACATTATACAAAATATATATTATACAAAATATTGTAACTTTATATTATAGAAAATTATAAAAGTCGATTGCAGTATATAGAAATCAATTTCTTTTCAAAATATTAAATTTTTATATAATGTCTTAAATTTTTTATATATACCTGGTTATTCAAATTTAATATTGCTATATTATCGGTGAGTAAAAATTTCTGAGATCACTACTTTACACTTTTTTGCATATATACTTTTTTTACATATATGTCTAACCTCATTATGTTTAAACTATGTATATATACTTTTTTACATTTATACCCTTTATTTTTCTTTTACATTTAATCGTTTGTTGTATTTTAATTATGTATAAACCTGTTGTAAAAGGCTATAAAGCCGTGTAATTAATAAAATAAAATAAAATAAAATGTATTTCTCTATAAGTCCGCGGTACATCACTTCTAATTTAATCTCTAGTTCTTGTGTGTTGTTGATGTACGTCACTATTCTGGTAAAGGATGATATTCATTTTTAGTAATTTATTTTTAATTTTATAAGTCATCTTTATTTTTTTTACATACATCAGGTCTTCTTTGTTAAGCATGCCGGTGATTTTGTACAAATCAGGTGTTCTAGTGTATCGATTTGTGTTGGAGATTATTTTAAGGGCTCTGTTTAAAGTTCTTTGTATCATTCCTCGTGCTCACTATAACTTATTATTATACAGAATATTTTGAGTTTGTTCAAATCTTTCAGAACAGTGCTGGATTTTATGTCACAGAGACATTATTAATCAATTAATGTATATTATAGATATCTCACTGAGACGAAACTGTATTAATTATGGGAAAGTAGGTATAGAAGTCATTTGGGTGTAACAGGACTTATGACCTGTCTTTTTATTGGTTGGCTTAAGTGATCACTTTACACAATTGTAACATTCGCCATTTCCACCCATGATAGAATATACCTACTTTCCCATAATTAATACAGTTTCGTCTCAGTGAGATATCTATAATATACATTAATTGATTAATAATGTCTCTGTGACATAAAATCCAGCACTGTTCTGAAAGATTTGAACAAACTCAAAATATTCTGAATTGTAAATACTGGTAAAAAAGGAATTTAACAAAAATTGGAAATAATATTTCCTGGCGTATCCTAGTGTAATGCAAGTATTCGGATGAATTTCATTACACATCAATAAAGCATATTGCTCCCGAAATTCCGTAAAATCAATTGTAGATTTTCTCATTAGCGACATCTGTGGGGATTTAGGGGAATGAAAATGGCTTTGTACAGGCCGCATGGAAAAGGCGCTTACAACTCATATATGAAAGCTTCACGCAATTTGAACATATATACAACTTCCAAAAAATGAATAAGCATGGTATATTCTATCATGGGTGGAAATGGCGAATGTTACAATTGTGTAAAGTGATCACTTAAGCCAACCAATAAAAAGACAGGTCATAAGTCCTGTTACACCCAAATGACTTCTATACCTACTTTCCCATAATTAATACAGTTTCGTCTCAGTGAGATATCTATAATATACATTAATTATTATTATAATCAAGATTCCCTTTGATGCGAAGTGTCTTTTGAAATTTCTTTCACGGCAACGTTAAATTACCCTCAAGATGCCACCCCTAGATAAATCGGGGGTTGCTCCGATAGGGCTGGGCTGGGCTCCCATCTCCAACCCTCGAGCACTTGATGACACTGTGGGGCTATGGAGTGGCTCCGTGGATGATCCCGCTGACCAGCTGATGAGAAAACCGAATTTAACATACCACCTTAGGCTCAACAGTACATACACATATATAATACTGAATGTCTATGTGTTATTTATTAAGATTACAACACTAGATTAAGCTGTATGCAAATATACCTATATTTCGAGAAATAAAAGCGAAAATAAATATTTCTCTGGAAGAAGATTATAACAAGTATATAATAATCAAAAACCCACAACTACAAAGTTCAAAATAACAGATTTAAAAAAATCTAAAGAAATTTCCTCAATTTGCCGATACATCGACAAAGTCTAAAGAACTCACATAATACTCAAGAGATTTTCAGCTAATCTTATTAGAAAAAAGACGAAAAATTAGAGACACCACAAAATAGGCAATAAAAAACTGAATACCCCCTCAATACTCTCACAAATATACATAAACATCCCTGTCTCATCAATGAGATCTCCAAGTTTTTC
Source organism: Agrypnia vestita (assembly GCA_016648135.1). Taxonomy (NCBI): domain Eukaryota; kingdom Metazoa; phylum Arthropoda; class Insecta; order Trichoptera; family Phryganeidae; genus Agrypnia; species Agrypnia vestita. Next base: position 133,846 of record JADDOH010001563.1, read on the forward strand.
AACATCAACTATTGTTAGGTAAACAAAAGATCAAAAAAAATTTTTTTATACATTTTATTTAACTTATATGGAGTATAAAATCAAATCATTAGATATGCAATACCCAAAATAATTAATGCAGTAATCGAGGATTACCTACTAATTTATAATGCACTAAGTTCAAGATTTTATAAGAAAGATAGCCTAAAAGTTTATAGGAAACATGTTTTTGGAAGGGATAGATACATATAATTAAGTACATTATAAATAAGTAATCTTCGTTGACTGCATTCAAAACATTTATTTTCTTTTATAGATATTGCTGTCTTTACTTTTTTACCCCACATTATTATATATTCATTTTGTATTTAACCAATTTAAATCGCATTTTTTTTGACAATATTAAATTCAATGCTGAAGTTATTTCAATATATTACAATATAACGAAAACACACATCCATCTTAGAAGCCCCACTGGATATTCGGCGTACATTTCAGCCGTCATTAATGCACGTAAATCTCAAACTGCCGCCATTGCTGGTGATCTGTATTTAAAAGGACGGGTATTCATTATCCTCAGGTTGGTAACCCGAGCCCGCCGCCAGAGGGACGATTTATACCGTTTGGCGGGAAATTTAAATATATCTCCGATTATTATTGGTCGTTAATTTACGGCGGGCTCGGACACTTCATTATTTAAACCTATTACTTACGTAGGAGGCCATTTAGACATTTTTATTATACGGGTGTAACATACATACGGAAATCAAAACGTTCCCTGAAAATCCAAATATATCGCACCCCGAGCTAAAGACCTCAAAATATGCTTTTTTCTGAGAAAATGGGCTTCAAAGTTCTTTTTCTGAAATTCAAAATAACTGTGAGCTTTAATAGGTACTGTCATTTAAGCAATATGTTGTTGCTTGTGTTGCAATTGGTCATTGGCATCTGCAATTGGCTACCGTTATCTTTTTAATATTTAAAGCATTAGCATTGTGGTCAGGCATTTTAACAAAATGTTAGTTACGTTAGCATATAATTACTTAATGAGATTTTTATTTTACCGATCGAGACACTCCCGCCTCTTTGCCAGGACAACTACTATACCAGCATGTAAATAACACTATATAGGTAATATTTGCACGTAAACACCTTCATAAAATATTTAACTCATGCTTTTTGACTGACGTTAAAATACTACATGAAGGATTTTTTTAAATACGACAGAATTTCTTGACATCCTTAATAGATAACAAATCCAAAAAGGCATTTAATTTTTCATTTTAGAAGACTCCTTCTTTTTCTTCTTCTTTTATTAGATCCTTGATCTGTATTGATATGTCAGTCCTGGTCTGGTCTGGTGACGAGGACGTCCAGTTCTCTCTCCACCTCTATGGTGGTCTCCCTGGCGAACGGCGCCCCTCTGGAATCCCGCTCATCAAGTCTTGTCTGGTCCATTCTCTCGACACGGTCCCTCCAGAAATGCCTTTTCTGCCTGCTCCATCGTACAATGTCTTATATATATATCGCAGGTTCTGCGGATTTACACATTGGGTACTCTGTCTCTGAGGGTTTTGCCCGCAATGGGTCTTAGGGTCTTCATCTCAGTAGTCCTGAGAAGGTGTTTAGTTCTCCCCGTGTCCGCTTTTTCTTCGATACCGTATACAGGTCTTATGCATGTTTTAAATATACTGACTGCTTTCCACTAGCATATCGGCACAGCATACTGAGAATAGTAATACGTCTTCATACAAACTGGCCGCTACCCATTAGAATGTGTGCGTACGTGCTCGGCGCCGTGTACGCACGCACTGTGACGCACACATTGACATAGAATATGGGGGCACAAGGCGGCGGCAGTAAGGGCCGTGCCTTCGGTGCCATTCACGCTCGCAGCCGCCGCTTTAGAAAAAAAATGCGTTTCCTGAACAAAATGCCTTTTTATGTTTGTGGTGCTTTACTAAAAAGGTGTGTTGATTATCACAAAGACTGTGAGTTTTTAAAAGTCTACGTTGATATTAATCAGCGTTCTTGCAATTTAAGTGCAGAAACTAGGTATACTAATTACAGAAATTATGCGACAACGCAAGAGTAGGCTAATAACTCGCCGACAGGCCGGAGATAAACTACTGTTCTGGGTATACTGTGATATCGGCCTATGTAGTGTCATAAGTCTTATGTCTTAGAAGATTCCAATTTTAAAAACACTCAATTTTTTCAAATTTACCTAAAAATTAATAAAGTGCTTGGTCGGAGCTCAACGCTCGACGATTCTCATATCATGATGAAAGTCGTACAAAATTGAAATTTTCTTTTCAAATTACTACAAAAGATCCCACCGATACCCGAACATTCTATTTAGGTATCATTTGCAATATCATTCAACGATCGTTTTCAATAAGTGCAACGAGAGCAATAAAATTTTCTCCATAATCAAAGTTGACGGATTTCCACAACGATTGCCGTCTTCAATTTTTTCTCGCCCACTAACAAAACGATCAATCCGCTTGTACGTAGCGGTTTTATTTAGAATTTCCTCCTCATAAATATCCTCATAAATTCTATAGAATGGAAGTATAGACGCTTACGGAAGAACTGATAAGGCGACTTGAGGCATTCGAGATGTGGATATACAGAAGAATTCTCAAAAACGATGACCTGAACCTATAGATCCATTAAGCAATTATTTATTAAATACTCATCGCACTACATTCAAACCCTAAATATACAATACACATAAATGTACATGTAAAATATATTTAAATGCAAAAATTCATGTTACTTTAGCGTGCCGAAGACACTTGTAATTGGGATAATGGGCATAATTTTCATTTAAAATGTTTTATTATTAGAGTGGATGGACAGAATTACGTATGAAAATATTATGGCTCGGATGAATAAAGAAAAAGAAGTTCTTAAAACAATAAAAATCCAAAAAATTCAATACCTAGGACATGTGAGGAGACATCCAGAGAAATACGAGATCTTGCATCTTATAATGCAGGAGAAAATTGGCGGAAGTCGGGGTCCTGGAAGAAGGACGACATCATGGCTGAAAAACTTGAGGTTTGGCCAGTCTAGTGTAGAGCTGTTCCGGGCCGCAGTAAACAAAGTCCGCATAGCCAACATGATAGCCAACGTCCGTTAAACGGACAGGGCACGAGAAGAAGAAGATAAATATCCATTGAGGCATTTATTACGTCGTTTATTTTCTAAAGAAGTTGATCTTGAAACTTGTCACGAGACGTGCCTTTGGGTAACAAATAAAAACACTAGAATGTCACTGAACACGAATTTAATTAATACACTATTCTTTCATTCACACTATTTTGCAATTTATCACTCGTCTATGAACACTTTATTTTATTCACAATCGCACAAAAGTAGGGTCTCTTAATTATCTATCGCTTGGTTTACAACGCACGATGGTAGCACTGTTTTCGCTATAGATTATCGCTTATATCGCATCTGTAGAAACATCAAAATACACAATCAATCGCCGCGGCAGTGGGCCCTCTATTTATACGAAACACGTTGATATTTCGAATCCACATTACATATTTCTAAGCTATGTCAATTATAAACTTAATATACCACGAGAGCGACTCATTACGATTCCGTATCGGGTTTAATAAACTTATTAAAAATGAGCGAAAAAAGATTAATTTTTAATTTAGCGGGTATTTTCAAACTTTTAAACAATAAAATTGACAGCCCTGACTTATTGAATCAAATCAAATTCCGGCGGTATAGAAAAACAAAACGAAATAATTTCATTTCATAAGTGTAACGGATCCTGTATGATACAATGAGAGTGACAGACGGCCTGGAAGAACGAGAGAGCGAATGGTATAAAGCCATTTTGCGGTCTCTCTTGTTCCGTAGCCACCGCGATTGAATAGCACTCTTATTGTTTTAAAACCTAATTATTGTCATCTGATATAATTATAAATCAATAAATATCTGGAAGTCATGAAAACGAGTTTAGTGGAATTACGCACGTAAAGGCTCTTCTCCGCATACACGGGATAGAACATTACAATAAGTACCTAATAAAATAATTTTTCAACCCCCGAAATAAGTTTCCCGACATATATTATTATTTACGCCCCTATTGATGCCTTTCGTAATTTCTTGGTCAAGAGAAATGAGACGAACAATATTCCCGAAATGGTTATTCAATTTAGTTGAGCATGAAAGGGATGACAGTTTATTTCGCATCAGATTTAATTTCCATAAATTGGGCGGAACGTTAACCTCTGCAGTCCTCTCTTTCCCCCCGCCCGCTGGAAGGTCGCTTCGAAGCACGAACGGGATATTAATTAATTTATTATTGAAAATTATTATAATTTTTCTCTTTGAAACCTTTCTTATCTGTATTTTAAATTTCAATGTATTAATTAAATGAAAGACAGGATCTTGAACAGAGCTCTCGCTAGGCACAAGTACTGGCTGAAGAATTCATCAAAAGTGATGCTTAAACAATGTCCTAGGTCGAATTTCAAGTTCTAGTATAGTGTAACGAAATAATCATGCGCACGTACACAGCACGTGGCGATGGCGGAACACAAAAAGGAATGCAATATATGGTGCGAGAGGAAATGCACGGACTTTCCTCCACACTTCCTAATTCCCTCTCGTCCACGAACTTCCAGATTGGTTCATTACTTAAGTTAAAGTACAGTACATTCCAGTAAAGAAAATACATTCCAACACACAATTATTTTTTCGTATAAACATGGAAAAACATTTTTTTTCGTTGGCATTCCGGAAGTTGAAAATTTTCTCAGGTTTTCACAGCCGTTAAGAATCTTCTGTGTATAGTTTTCTGGGATATTCTGCCGTGTATATGTGTATATTTGGCAAACTCAAACATATCTTCGAGAACAAAGAGATCCCAATTAGCCTAAAAAGAAAAGTCTTTGAATTGTGCATACTGCCAGTGATGACGTATGGATTGGAGACTAAAGCCCTTACAAAGAAAAATGTAGAAAAGCTCAAATGCACGCAACGATCCATGGAGAGATCCATGCTTGGAGTAAGCCTATGAAATAGAATTAGAAACGACGAAATTAGGTTATCAGAACTAGAGTGGTGGATATCATGGATCGTGTAGCGAAGCTAAAATGGAAATAAGCAGGACACATTGCAAGACAGGATACTACAAGATGGCCTCCTAGAGTTCTGAAATGGAGACCTTGGGAAAATAAAAGAGGCATCGGAAGACCTCAAAAGAGATGGGCCGATGATATTGTCGCTGTGGGGGGAAAGAAATAGCTACAATTAGGCAACAACAGGGAAGAATGGAAAAATAAGGAAGAGGCCTATATTCAGCAGTGGAAAGACGAAGGCTGATGAAGAAGAAGAAGATATGTGACCTTTCTGGCTGACGTTTCGGATCTCATTGCAGGGTCCATCATCAGCCTGGATGATGGACCCTGCAATGAAATCCAAAAAATTGGTCAGAGTGGTCAAATATATACGGCAGAATATCCCAGAATACTATACACAGAAGATTCCGGAAGTTGGATCTTAGAAAGTTGTATCCAGCAGGAATTAGTGGAATTAGTGAAATTTTGCTGTCATTCACAACCCTACCGTTTTGTCAGGCTTATGATATGATCATGTGATGATTGCGGTTATAGTAATGATGAAAAACGTATAAATTTAATAGATTTAATACAAATTTGACTTGAATTATTTGATTAGAATGTGCCTACCCGCTTCAGATATTAATTTACTATTTAGGCCTTTAATTATAATCCGTATTCTAACTGTTGTCTCCTATATACAACTTTTCTCAATTATATTTCTCCAGCATTAAATCCGTAAATATTTCAAAAGTTTTAAAGTAGGCTTGACTTCATTACACTCCCTAGAAAAGGTCTTTGTTTGGAAATCAATTTTCTATCCAAAATCAATTCGGATTGTTCAACCAATCGAATGCGAAAGGCTTTATACTTCTGTATGTATTATTATATAAAGGTAATCCCTTTACCCTCTCCCTTTATTTCGATTAATTTATGGAATTGAATTAACTATGGATTTCATTAAAATAAATGTTCTGTTACAGAAATGCTACCTCCCTTGAATTTTAATGTCCGTTAAATATGCATTCCACTCTTTAAAGTTTTTAGTTTTTCATTTAAAACCTAATCGAAAATCGATTCTGGAATAATTAAAGTGCGTTTGGAAGATTGGAAAAAATGTTTAAATTATACATCTATTTTTCAAATGATAAAAATCACACTTTTGATAATGAAATGTCGACAAAAGATCGTCTGGAGTTTATTAGAACCGGGAATAGCGAAGAAATGGGCGAATTTTATGACGAGTTTTCATTCATTTTTAATAATTTTATTGGCGGCGTATTTTATTTAGTCAAAAATATATAAATATAAATTAATATTTTTTCTGGTTTATGTCTTCTGGGGTATTACACCGTGTTTTCACGACCTTTCTGGCCGACGTTTCGGATCCCATTGCAGGGTCCATCATCAGGGCTGATGTGTCGATCAACAACAGAAGGATTGATGTGTTGATCAACAACACCTGGATCCAAGTCAATGTATCAACATATCAGCCCCGATGATGAACCCTGCAATGGGATCCGAAACGTCGGCCAGAAAGGTTGTTAAAACACGGCATAATACCCCAGAAGACATTAACCAGAAGATGCTGAATGGCCGTAAAAATCTAAAAATATTTTTATAAATAACTTTGTCACGGGATCGTGGCTGTGGGAGGCTTAAATTTAATGAAAGTTTTATTAGTTACACAATGTCACTGGACACGAATTTAACCGGAGCACTATTTTCTGAGAATGGGCAGCGATAAGAAGAGTCAAGAAGCTGCTGCGAGCTATCCAAGACAGAGATGGTTTCTCTCGGGTAATCAGGGGGACCCGACAGGACACTTTAAGAAGAATAAATATGTTTTTAAATTTATTCTAAATGTTTCTTGAATATTTCACACACTGATTCACAAAATTCTTTCTATAATCTTCGCTGTACTTTTTATCACAACTTGTCTTTCGTATAGTGATGCACGTTACTTAAATCACTCTGGTTCACACAAGAAAATTTCTCGCTTATTGATAGGTACTTTCTCGATCTACTATCGCTGGAATCACACATGCGCTAGCAACACACACCGCACGATATCACCTCTGACATACACTATTTTTACACTCGCTTTTATAGATCAGTGGTCATGTCGCCTCCTCGATGTTTACAGAATCCGATGGACCGTTCGAGAAATTTCTTACCTACTTATTAACCATCACGCCGTTCCCCCGTGAGATAAGCAGAGAGAATAGAGCGCCACACTCTTCTGTCCTGAAATACATCTCTCACCTCATCCACATTCATACATCAAGCTCAACGGTTGTTGAGGATTCTAACGGGACCGTCTTCCAGTATCTGGTTGATCTGGTCATGCCACGTTTTCCACATTATATATCTTTCTAACCATTATTTCCTCATTCATTCGCTCAAAATGCCTAAACCACCTGAGCGACCCATTGGAATGGGCGAAAAACCCAGGCGAATGAAATTCGCTTATTTTTACAAAGAAATGTTATGTACAATTCATGCTTCAATGTGTTGCTTAATGTTAAATGAGTCAAATACTGACTGCACGCCGCTGCTAATAAGATACAATTATAACAAAATAAAGGTCACTGGCAACATCGGTTGCAGACCGCTAGTAATATTTTTTTAACCGGTTACATAATAACCGTTGTTTTAGATTAGCATCTGATCGTATTTATCGATGATTTCTAACCGATTTTTTTGGGATTTTACGAGAAACCATAAGTACTTGATAACAGTTATATTATATCAGTTATGTATCATCGATACAAATCTCAAATATCAGTATCGTGGATAACTGGTTAAAATAACAGTTTTGGCCATCACTATAGAACTGTAGTATTTAATATATAAATATTAAGCGGGCTATACTGTATTTGAACAAATGTTTAATAATATTTTTATGTGTTTTTTCTCAAAGTACAATTACTGCGAAATAGGTAAAATATGTTATATTAAAAATTTTAAAATATAAATGTAACTTCTATGAATATCTATGATAACCAGCGGTAACATATATGCATACTATACTTTATCGTGAGAATTACAAATTTTCGATCATAAATGGCTTTAGCATCCTTCAAATTTTTTAAATAATACAGATAACATTATATACATATATATTATATATATATATTATATAATATATTATCTATATATATCTATATACAAATTTGGTAGAAGAACATATTGGTGAACGTTGCATTGTGTAAAGTTGTCACTTTAGCCAGCTAATACAGGTAATAAACCCTGTGGCCAAACTATAAAAACTTCAATACATGTTGCTCATATAAAATAGTTTCATCTATGTGAGACTTCTATATGTTCAAATGTTTAATAAATTGTTTATCATAATAACAGAAGATCCCGAAGTCGCGATAAGGGTTTAATTGTTGAAACTGAGATGATTCTCCAGAATATGACAATGGGGGAGTGCGCCCCGCTTTTATGTGAATAAACCTAAAAAGACAATTAAAACATTTTCCGTCTACTCAACTTAAACGCCAAAGTTTTAATATCTTTATGTACCCTAGGAGATAATTAGTGAATTTCACTTAAGCTAAGGAGCTTTTTGACATCCTAAGCGGAGCACTCGACTCCCGTTTTTCATTTTTATTTTTAAGGAATATTTTAATTTTTATGGTCATCGACACCTAGCCATAATAGGTAGCGATTCCAGCCAATCAGAAGCCGGAAATGGGCAGCGCGGTTCGCACTGTAAACCGCACATGTAAACAATTTAGCATGTTTTTTTTCAGAATATATTTATTTATTTTTTATTTATATTACATACATGCATATGCCAAACTGTACAGCAGTTTTACGGCATAGTTGTCTTCAGTATTATTTGACAAGTTATTTTTCAATATTTTTTATAAGTAATATTTTTTTATGAAGATTATAAAGTAGGTCATTATAGAGTATTGCATGATAATTATATTCTCAATAAACTGTACTACGTTACTGTGAGAATTATTTAATTACCTACCTATATATTAGAGAGAGTATTACAATAGCAATCTCAATATAACAACGAAAAGAAAATATATTAATATAAATGCATATAATAACAATATAATATTTTGTATTGACTCCATTGCGGCTTATCTTTTGTTCTTTATGGTTTACTTATATTTGGTCTATAAATTTCATTTTGTTATGATGTTTCTTTTGTTACTTTATGATTTACATGTTTATTTCTTTCTTATTTTTATGTACTTTATTATAATATGTGTACATGTTTATTTTTCTTTTTAAGTATTTTACTACAATATACAGGTTGTCCCCTATATCGACATCAAGCCAAAATCGGATGATAGGCCAAGTCATAATAGTTATCAGAAAAATATTTTTTTAAATCTAAGTCATGTGTTTTAAAAATTATAAGCATTTAAAAATAATCAAAAAAATCTACACCCTGTGACGGTCTTTTCACTCCTGTTGCTACAAATCTTTATTTTTCTTCATTTTTTTTATTATTATGTAATTCTGAAAAACGCTTCTGTAAACTTTTGTCCAAAATTCAAAGTCAATTGCTCCAGCTTGGAAGAAAAAGTCACTTTTTGACCAAACCAAGTATTCAAAATCAATACTTTGCCCAGTTTTAACTGACTATAGTGGAAAAAAATGTACTACACGAGATTAGCACGTAACTTCAAAAGTTGGCGAATTTAATAAGAATTTCAAAATTTTATAACATTTACTAGATTATTTTTTAAATCGTGGATAAAATATTTTTAATTGTAATGAAACCCAGTTTTCAATATTTTTTTCTTATTTACTTAAGAAGTCTAGTGTTCCCAAGCCATTTTTTAAGACCGTAACTTCAAGATTCAGAAATAAGCACAGTATTTATGCATATGTTAAACAAACAGCATGAAACTCAAATTGACAACGGACCTAACCTTAACCCTATCCTTAACCTAACCAAACGAATCGGCCGTCGATAAAATTTTACTAAAATTTGACTAACGAATTGTTATAAGACGAAAATAATGACGTTTGTATCAAATTTTGGTTTCTTTGGTCTGATATTTAACTAACGGAAGTTATAAGACCAGCTCTGAATATATTATTTTAGCGTTAAGTCGATTAATTATTAATACAAATATCTTTTATTTTTATACCATACAAATGATGTGAAATAAAAGACCTTTAGTAATAAACTATAAACAATGTTGCGAAACATAATAAATAAATAGATATTTAGAATATCTCCATGTCAAAGAATATATATGCCTGTTTAAAAAAATTCTCTTGTTTGTTAATAGATATCCATTTTCATGGGCTTGTGTGGGTTGATCTACTTCAATAAAAGCTTCATCCTATTTTTTTTTTATCAAGATATATTTTAAATGTCGCATAGAGAGAAAAAACATTTTTTTATGTGAAACTAGGTGTTTTCAGGCGTACTCTGGTGCATTTGAAAGAATGTCATTTACATATAAAAATAATATTGCTTTAAAAACTCCAATCACAATTTTAGATATCTCATTACCAACGGTGACATCTGTGCTGGTTTATGGAAATGACAAGTCTCAACCACGGATCGCGGTGGTAAAATAGAACTAACATATGAAAAAACATGTGCTAATTAAACAAATATACCGTTTCCAAAAATGATGTAGTAGTCTTTCATGAATGGAATTGGTGAACAAGAAATTGTGAAAAGTTATCACTTAAGCCAGCCGTACGATAGGTCGTAAGCCATATGAACCCCCAAAAAGGCTGTCACTCCTACTTTTGAATTATTACCTATAATAAATTCGACATGTCTTCCGATATGCCTTCCAAAATCATGTTTTCAAATCACTATTAAAAACAAAGGCAGCAATATCCACTTCAATCAATCAGCTCTCAAGGATGTGTCACGTGATAAAATAATCGTTTCAAACTTAAATGAGAGTTGATCTCGATTTTATTAAAACATTATAGCAATATCAAATTATGTTAATAGCAAAATCAGAAATTCCACTATTTGGTAGAAAATATCCTTTTTTAAAGTTAAATATTTACTTATACACGAATTTTAAAGGAAAACAAACTTATTTCCAATATGATGTCGGTTTCAAAGATTCCAGAGAAATGATTTCTTGATTAATGGCAGATTTTTTTGTTTTTATCGCAGAAACACTTTATTGGGATATTGCTGCTTTTGTACCCTTCAATTATTCTACGTATTTAAAAGATTCGCTATTAATATTGTGAAAGGATATCAGAGAAACTAGACGCTAATTATTTTAGATTTCAAAGAAATACTTCCCTTTGATTGCTCTCCAATTTGTTAAGTCATTCGTAATTTATCTGCGAACGGAATTAAAGTTTAATCTAAAAATTAATAGGACTAAATTGAAACTCCTACGATAAAACGAGCCTTTGAAAAATCTGAAACTTTCGTTTCACGTTCTTGAGAATGTAATACCCCTGTGTTGTTCCAAGGTAAAGTCTTATCCCGCATTAGAAAAACAATTTCAGGTGTGTCCCTTATCTGCTCAAACATTTTCAACTTTTTAACTTTATTTTTGAAAATATTATGTCTGCATTTTTTAAACGTTTGATGTTTTGTTTATAACAAGTGTTTTTTTACTTTCATATTTTTTATTTAAAACTACAGACAACTTCTTTACGAATAAGCTAGTATGATCGGGTTTGTGAAATCCTTAAAACAATAAAAAACCGCAAATAACAATATTTTGGCGATAATTATTTGACATTTTCTTGTGTTACTTTGTGATAGGGCATTTTAAAAAAAATCATTAAAAAATAATAACTTTGTTTAATTTCACTATTTGTTTATAACGTTTTTGATGCTTACGTATCATCTTCAGTAATGTTACTAATACTAAAATTAAGGTAACGAAGTCCATCTATTAGGTCCCCTCTACCCTTTAATGACCACGCCCACATACCCACCGGACTCTACTCCACCTCACTCCTCACGCCGTCCTTTAGTCTTAAGTTTAGTATTAGTAACATTACTGAAGATGATGCGTTAGCATCGAAAACTTTCTAATCGTTATAGACAAATAGTGAAAGTAAACAAAGTTATCATTTTTTAATGAATTTTTGCCAATATTATAAGACAAACTAGAAAATTTTTCTATTATCTCATCACTCAAAGCTAAATTATGAACAAGAGAGGTTCTGAAAGATGAACGTCACCCTGAGTGATGTATCTAAAACAATGTATCGTGAAATCCACAGTGTAAATATGCTGCTGCAGGCAGAATAATGATCGAAAACGTTCAATAACTATACAAGAACTACATAGAAGACAAAGAAGTAATTTGATACTGTGACATGTATGTATGATAAATCCTACTCTACCAACGGCCTTTGTCTATATTCTATGAAGTCTGTCGCGATGTACGAAATGGTAGTGTACGAAAGACAAACATGATAGAACAATAAACAGGTAAGCAAGAATAAATGGTTACAGATTAAAAAAATTGATTTTATTATTTGTATGTATCTACTATTTTATTTGATTAATTACACCAACATGTTTTAGAAAAACCTTTCCATCGTCAGGAAAAAAAAAAAACAAAAGACATTTCATTCTGATTTTTTGACTGTTATACACCCTGACGATAGAAACTTGTTGCTGTAAGTAATCAAATAAAATAGTAGATACATAGGAATAATACAATCAATTTTTTTTTAATGTCAATCTACGATGTTGCTGAATCAATGGAAGAAATAGTTAGAGATTATTCCTTTCATTTATTAATGCACGATTACAGAGTTTTTGTGGCAGGCTGCCTGAGAGATGTTGTATGAAGGAATAAAAATATGAGAACAAATAGAAAGATACGCATTTATAAGACCTTTATGCGACTAATCCTCACATGTGGTATTGAAGCGAGGGCGGACACTGTCAAAACAAACTGCTTGGACACTGGTAAGAACAACTGAAATGAGGACTTTGCGTGCTATTACTAAGAAGACTCTGCATGATCGTGTGAGGAATACAGAAATCCGCGAGGTCTGCGAAATTCAAGATGTGATCAGATGGGGGTGACAAAGTGTGCAACAAGATTACCATAAATTTCTCTGCATGACGTACCAGATGCACGCAACGATCCATGGAGAGAACCGTGATTGGAGTAAGCCTAAGAGATAGAATTAGAAATGACGAAATTAGGCGCAGAACTAGAGTAGTGAATATCATGGATCGTGTAGCGAAGCTAAAATGGCAATGGGCAGGACACGTTGCAAGACAGGATGCTACAAGATGGCCTCCCAGAGTTCTGAAATGGAGACCTTGGGAGAATAAAAGAAGCATCGGAAGACCTCAAAACAGATGGGCCGATGATATTGCCGCTGTGAGGGGAAAGAAATGGCTACAATTAGAAAACAACAAGGAAGAATGGAAAGAGAAGGAAGAGGCCTATATCCAGCCGTGGAAAGACGAAGGCTGATGAAGAAGAAGAAGAAGAAGACATACCAGATGGACTGCGTCCACCAGGGAGATCCCCGAAGCCCAGAAGTAAGTTTGGAATAAATTATAAACATCTAGAAGGAACTGGAACATACATAAATGCACCAGAACGAATAAGAGAGGACGTTTTGCATATAATTCATTGCAAAATATAAGAGCGACACTTGTTGTTTTGACAGAAGCGAAACCACAGGTAAGTAAGCGAATGAAACAATGAGCGTTTGTGTGAATATAAAAAAAACAGCGAAATAAAAAATTAATTATAAGTAAAAAAAGAAGTAGTTTTTCGTTTCTATTGCACTAGGCATTAAAATAGCTGTTCTGTTATTAGTTTCTTTCGTTCTTGATAATATGAGCTAAATAAGTTAACTGTTAAATAAATTTTTTTTCAAGGTTTTTCTTTTTAAACATTGTAATAAGATTTTTTTCTTCCTTGATAAGGACCAAGTTATTGTGTTATATTTAATTATATGTTTTTGTCAACTAATAATTAACATCCGAGTTACATGAACTGTTGAAATCAATATGTGAATTCTTATACTATTGATGGATTTGTAGAAATTATTCATGATGATCATAAAATGGGGTAAAAAAATTAACTATGTTACCTCTACGTGAGTTTAATAATAATTTTATATGTTACTAATTAAGTTTCAAGAGTAACTGAATCTCTCATCGACGAGTTTAATACTTCACCTGTTGATGAGAGATTCCGTTGCTCTTGAAACTCAAATAATAAAATGTGACATTTTTTTAAACTCAAATTGAGTAGCTAATGTTTGTTTTTAATGTTTTTTTAAACTCAAATTGACATAGCTAATGTTTTTCAGGAAAGTTAATTAACTTTTTATATATCTGCGATTTAATATTGTATAATGAAAAATTTTAAAAAATACAAATGTAACCCAACATTTTTAATTGAACGTAATAATAATGTGTCGTTCCCAAACATTTTTTGATGCAATTTAATCTCAGTCGCGGGTTACTCCGTATCTATCCCTGTAACCAACTACCATCTCTTATTCACCCTCAGGGTACTGTGATGACGGAAGGTTTCACTTTGGCTGCGCCTCAAGGGTGAAACAACCAATTTCCGGTGAACTCTGTCAAAATCAAAATTATATTCCACGTGGAATAACTAATGTAAAATTGAGTGGTTATCGGTTGCTAAGCAGATAGCAATGTATTTTGTAACAAAAACATTTTAATCCTGAAGAAATACTAGGGCATGGTGTCAAAGAGTTTCATAGTATCGATTATACTGTATTTAAATTAATGGAATTGAAATAAAGATCGAAACTAATAAATCTTTGAAAAAAAATTGAAATCTGTCAATAAATGACTGTGAAATAGATTATTTAAGTTTAAGATTTCTAGCCACGACTGTGCTGCCCAACTAAGCTAAAAAGCAGTATCTCCATTAAAAAAATTACTGAGTAAATCAAGAAAATGTAAATAGAGCAATTTATATGATATATTTTCAATGCAAATCTGTACCTTTCGATCGATCTGATCTAAATTTTGCATACTTATTCTTTAGGGCGAGGCGCGTAATATAGGCGTCATTTTCTCTTTACCTCTAACCCCTCCCTCCCCGATATATTTTCTGTAAAAATCTACACCGTCTGACCGATCTAACTCAGATTTTGACACGCAGTGTTAGGGACCCGGTGGGTAACATAGGTGATATTTCCTCCCTCAACTTTTACGCCAGCCCCCTCCTCTGACATATTTTCTTTGCAAATCTGACCGATCTGACCCACATTGTGATACTTTTAGTACCAGTCGGGTAATACAGGCTACATTTTCCCTTCCCCCTCTAACCTATCCCCTCCCCCAGACATATTTTCTGTACAAATCTACACTGACCGATCGGACCCAAATTTTGCATACATATTCCCGACGAAAAAAATATGCCACATTACTTCCCTAGATATCCTATCCATCCTATCCATCCCAGCCTTAATTAAATGGCAACATTTTTTTAATTAGAGGCTTTGCAAAACCAAATTA
The DNA here is from genome assembly GCA_016648135.1 of Agrypnia vestita. Classification (NCBI taxonomy): domain Eukaryota; kingdom Metazoa; phylum Arthropoda; class Insecta; order Trichoptera; family Phryganeidae; genus Agrypnia; species Agrypnia vestita. Next base: position 149,371 of record JADDOH010001563.1, read on the forward strand.
ATCCTTAATTCGTGCAACGCCGGGTACAAACAACTAGTTCTAAATTTTATCTGCTGGACATTGAATAAAATATGAATTCACAATGATAAAGAGTATGACGTTTTTGTTTGGTCACGTTCTCACGTATGTATCAGTGATTTATATATTGTAAAAATTTTAGAAGGTTGCTATGATAAAGCGAGTTGATTTTGTATGCACCAACAAGGTATTGATAAGCTTTATATAAATAAAATCATAAGATTAACAGTTACATAACAGCTGTCGATACTCGCGGGCCGTCTCGTAGATTTCTTCTTAAGAAATGTATATGAAGAGGTGATAAAATCCCATGTTAAATCTGTTCAACTGTGGAAGGAGAAAGGCATGTGTATAAATGGCAATGGTGTAGGTATTTAAGCCGTCTGCGTTTTACAAATGATATTGAGATCCTCTCAGACGTTCCAGACGACCTTCAGAACGGAATTTGAGATCTTTCAAGTGTGGGAAGTCAGTAGCAAAGCAAGTTTTACCCTCAAATATCTCAAAGATCAAAGTATTGATAAAACGATATTGACTCGATAGACGTTCATTTAAACTCTTAAAAGACTGTGCTAAAAAAAACTTTGGTGACGGTGGAGTAACACAGCGTTACCTGATTAAAAATCGGCATAGTTTTTAATATGTGATAAAATATACATAAATACGATGCAGATAAGACATTTAAAAGGTCCCTTTATATAACTATGTAAGGTAAACATACATATTTGCATTATTTTAGTAAATTATTATAAAATTACGGCAAATCGAATTTGCGTACGCTTCCGCCGATGTTTCATTGGCAACTGAATACAACGAAGCGGTCGCCAGCTCGCTTCAGTCGCATGCACTCCGTCTTTATCTAACACATGTTACCCGACTCTACCGTACTCTTTCTATATTGTTTTTGCTTTCGCCGAAACCCAAGCAACCGCCATCTCTGTCCTACATGAAATGTATAGTATTGTCGTGCTCTTTCTTGCTCGATTTAACTGCGATGTACAATATTCTGCTCTCTCTTGCACACTGGCGGAAAATACGAGAGTAATGAATAAATATTTTTTAATTAAAAAATCCGTACATTCCTAACAGTTTAATTTAGTAATTTTGGTGTGAAAATGTCTATTCGATGATTACAAAAAATGGGACGTTTTAGTTTTCGTAAATAAGGTAGATATTTCATATTTTGTATGACAAGTAGACCTACGTTACATCACCGACACACAGGAGTTAATGGCAGACCACTTTGAACGAGTCGACAAATATGTATAACTAGGCTAAAATATTCCATAGTCGGAGGTTGACATCATAATCATAACTTTTTTTTGATACATCAGCAACTCGGGTCGTCGTCAACGTATATATTGACTCATTGTATTTAAATTATCCTTTGTTATATAAGTACTTTTTTTTGTTTGCATGCAATATAATATTAACGTTTATTGTGCTTACTTGACCCAATTCAGTGTTGCAAATAATTTCTAGTCTACAAAACAATTGCACCGTGCTGTGCGCCTACAAACACTCTTTCTTTTTTTATTTGTACATCTTCACTTGCTCCCGGAGCGTCTCTCCTTACTTCATCAATAAATATCCACACCCAATCGCAAAAATTTTTTCATTCCATGAACCCACATCTCTTAGCTAAAGTTCGCAGAAGACACACATGAAGAAGGGCAGTCGGGTCTCCACCATCGGATCAAGTGAACCTCTGCTAAGCTTCCACAGACATTTTTTGTTATTTTATTTGTACATCTTTGCTTGCTCCCGGAGCTTCTCTCATGTGAGAAATATATTTTCACACTCAATCGCAAATACTCATTTCTTCCATGAACTTATATTTCTAACGAGGTCTAACTTGATTCTAGAGGCTCAAGAATTCACTTAACAAATCTTTCGCTTCTTTTGCTTACAAAAATCGCGTTCTGTTAAAACAAAACCACCTCTTTGTCCACGGGCATCGCCATATATACTCATGAACAATCAACACCGTTTGCCGTTTTCTAGCATACTTTTTTTTTATTATTTATTTGATATAATATATTATTCGTTAGGTTAGGTTAGGTTAGGTTTTAGTAGAATTTTCTTATAACTCATTAGGAATTATATCTTTTCGATACCAGGCGCGTGCAGTGAAAACAAAAAGCATAACTTTTTCCTAAGCATATATTTTGAAAATAAACCAAAATTAGATATATATCTCGTAATATTCCAATCACGATAATTAACGTATTATTCAGATTTTAATATTTCATAATATTCTGCCAGATAAATTAATAGTAAATTTCGATTTTTTTTTCCAAATAGATGATTAAATAAAAGTCATGCTTCTTGTTCTCACTGCATACCCCTGGTACCTACAATATATTATTCCTAATGAGTTGTAAGAAAACTCGTTCGTTTTGAAGCCGCGGGGTGTCTCCATGCTTTTCAATGATGATCGAGAACGTTCCAGAATATTCCGCGGAATGTGGAACCACTACACTACGATAAAACAATACTTTTCTTCTGAAAATAATTGAAGACCCCGTGGCAAGAAGTTGTTAACTAACATTCAAGTCATTTTGAGATTATTAGATATTTCCATTTCGCCTTTGAAAAATATGTTTAATTGCTAATTCAAAATTAATTTTTATTGATTTATGTCACTAAAATTCCAAAAAAGTATTTATACAGTAATTAAAACGCATTTATGCACAAAAATATAAAAATATACTAATTTTCCCCAAAAAAATGTAGTTAACAACCATTTTTCGCCTCTGGAACTCATTTTTAATAGAATAACACCTTTTTAAAATTGGTAAAACACGAACATCAAACAATCCTTCAAATGCTATCCGTTTTTACCATCCATTATCCAAAATCACAAAATACCCGGCATGTTAATTAATATTACAAAATATGGTATGTATCATTTAAAATTATTGAAAAATAATATATAAGTACATATTATAATAGTCTTCAAATAAAAACAAATGTATGACAGTACTGCCAGAGTAAAATTTATATGAACCATAAATAGTCCAATCAATTTAAAAGGCGTGTTAATTTTAGAATGATGGCATGAACATGTTATTATTGAAGATTACATGTTCTTCCCATTAGTAACTGATTTGATTTTTATGAAAAAGTGTAGGTAACATGTTCATCCCTATGATTTGAACATGTTCTAATTATTTTTAAGTGCTGAACAATGAGGCGTTCGAAATGTGGATACATCGGAGAATGCTCCGGATACCCTGGACGGATATGGTCAGCAACACAAGAGTTCTTCAAAGAGCTAGAGTGAATAGAGAGTTGCTGACAAATATCAAAATCCGAAAGGTATCGTATTTGGGTCATGTGCTCAGAGGAGAAAAATATGAATTGCTCCACCTGATTCTTATGGGCAAGATAGAGGGTCGTGGAGGTGTTGGAAGGAGACAAATTTCCTGGCTCCGCAATATACGCGACTGGACGGGCATAAGAAGTGTTGGAGAGCTGTTTCGAGCTGCCCAGGACAGGGACGCTTTCTCTCGGGTGATAGTCAACGTTGGGGGGACCTGACATGACACCAAAAGAAGAAGAAGAAGAAGAACAATAGAAAGAGCGTACAACATTTAGTTTAGACGGCCTATTAACTCATTTTTGACAAAAATGTTAGTTAACAACTTCTTGCCATGGGGTCTTCAATTATAATCAGATTTAAATTGTGATGCGTCAAAGACTAGTTTGGCGCGCCCCTGGAAGGCGGATTGGGCGTCGCGTCGTTCGTCGACTTTTTGACGAGAACGACGCCCGCAACCCTGCTCCCGCGGCAAGGCTCTCTATTTCGTTTTCGCATGTAAGTGAGATATGGCAGCTGATTTCCCAGCGGCCGTATAACACAAGACAAGGTGCGCTCGGCGAGAAACACACAAATTATAACTTGCCAAAAATATGGAGATGTGTGCGGCAGATGTTTTAAAGTTCTGCGGTACGACATTGTCTTTGCGAGAGTCACACGGGTTGAAGTGATGCTTGTCTGGCTACTTTAAATTTATTTTATTTTATAACAAATAGACCGGTCGTTGTGGACCTTAATATATGAAGACATACACAAGTACAAATCTATACTAATATATAAAGATGTAAATTTGTGAGTTTGTATTTGTAAGTGTGGATTTAGGAGGTAAGATCCGAAACTACTCATCCGATTTCAAAAATTCTTTCAACAATATTTAGAATAGACTTTCAATGTGGTTAACGGCTATATTGACAATATTCGTTAAAATAAGAGGACTTTTCGTGGTGACCTATTTTACAACTAAATTTGATGAAAAAATAGTCGAGCAATGCGTTTTTTACGAACGCTGCCTTAAACGTAAGAGATATTTAATTACTTTCTATGCAGAAGTTGTAGAAACCTAAAAGTTATATAAAAAAGTTCATGGCGACATACATCTATATGTTAAGGTTAATACACAAATTGATAAAATATGACTAAAAGTTACTAAAAATCTATGCGTGCAAAACCACGAGCACAGCTAGTATGTTTTAAACAATATGAAGATAAAATTATGACATAAAACTCTCTTCATTTATTTATTTTATTTTCAATGTGCATTGAGTTCCATATTACATATGGCCTAATAGATGATTGTACAGTTGTATGTATTAATAAATAAACAACTTATACAAATAAAGTGTCACGAGTCTCGAGACTGTAGAAACGGGAAGAATAATACGTAATTGAGAATTTTGCAGCACTCTGGATAATTTACAATATATTGGAAATTACAAGAAGAGTCTGGAATAAACTATAAAATTCTCTAAACGTCTAGAAACAATGTGAAACGGTGCCATCGAGGCAATCAAAATTGAAAGAAACCGTTGGCGATTCAGTGTAGCTAGCAAAATAGCAGAAACAATAATTTAAGAGAGTACCTAACGGGTATTTGGAAATAGTTTCCGTACGTTAGAATATTCTAAGACGAGTAAAGTATTTCACAGACGAGTGACTAATGCAAAATTTGTGATTTTGGCAAATATTATATTGTAAATATATAATATTAAAAAAAATAAGAGGTGAAGAAATCTGTTTCATTTTAAATTATTTTTCTTGCCAATTTATGATTGTATGTAAAAAAAAAAAGACTATTATACAGACAACAAGAGAGCGATACCGCTTTCAATGCTTCAAAAACGAATAAAAAATATCATTTTATTTCCTCACCGATAAGAAAGAAAAAACATCGTATTTCCTCGTCCAAACATTGGGCAGATTCCAAAATCTTGATCACATTTCATATCACATACATTTATCGTGTATTTATGGATGCTTTATCAACCTTTTTTGTTTCGCAGATTTTATGTTCCCTGAGGAAGCATCCATCATTCACTCCTCCTTTCAGAGCCATCGTGAATTTGTAATTTTTTTCTCAGATAACACAGACGTTCGTGCCAGGGGTCTATTCCACCCCGTAATACTCCATGCTGAGAATATCGGATCGAATTATTCGTCTTGTTTCTTCCTCTTTTCGAATCGTACTTTTTGGAATTCTTTGTATCCAGTTATACGAATCTAAAAGCGCCCCGTGGACCTGATAAAATCTTTTGGGAAAGCGTAGGAACTGAATTTATAAAATAATATCATCATCATCATCATTCCGTTCATTACAGTGAATGGACACCCACAGCATTCCCAGGACCGTTTTTTGAGCGAAAACTCTCACATCGGTCCTACTCATAGTTGGCCAGGTTGATAATTTTTTCACCAACGCTGCAAGGTTCGGGCCTCAAAAGCCCATTCGCTCCTCTAGAACACAATTTCTTCATTTATTTATAAAAAACTACATTATTATCAAAAGTTATCACGGAACAGTTATTTCAATGCCTATTGTAATTAATGAGAGACGAAAACACACAATACACTATGTCCTTAACTTACTTTTATTAAAATTTTCAAAGAAAACAAACACTATGTGGCATTGCACAATAATTAAAAAAAATTGCATTAAATTTATTTGGTAAATGTAATATATATATATATGTATCTATTATTAATGAATTATAAAAATATATTTACGATGTTTCCCCCTCATTTTAGACCCCCGTTCTATCATATATATATACTCTATAATATATATATATCTATATATATATTAATATATCTATAGGGGGAAACATATATTAGGTCCTTACATATGAAATTGGCGTTTAGTATGGGAGGAACATAAAGCCGATTTTTTTTTATTATAATATATTTATTTAATCAAAGTATGTACATTGCTATCTATGCACTTTTGCCATCTCATAGGTAGTTCATCGATCCCTTTACTAAAAAAACCATTCGGACGGGAATCAATAAAATCTTTGAAGGCGGTTTGGACTGCCCCATCGGAGTTGAATTTTTTCCTTTGCAAGAAGTTATCCAAATTTCGAAAAAAATGGTAATCTGTTGGGGCAAGGTCCGGAGAGTACGGTGGATGTCTTAGACATTCCAATTGAAGCTCCTCTAATTTGGTAGCCGTCTGTTGTGCAGTGTGTGGTCTAGCGTTATCATGAAGCAGCAGTGGCCTAGAGCGATTAACCAGCCTCGGTTGTTTAGCAGCTAGCTTTTCCATCATGGTTTGCAGTTGCTGACAATAGACATCTGCCGTAATCGTCTGGCCAGATTTAAGAAAGCTGTAGTGAACGACACCAGCACTAGTCCACCAAACGCTCACAAGTAACTTTTTTGGAGTCAATTTTCGCTTGGGGCATGGTTTGGCTGGTTCGGCAGGGTTCAGCCATTGCGATGAGCGCTTCCGATTATCGTACAGGATCCACTTTTCATCACAGGTAATGATTCGATTTAAAATCCCTTCATTATTGTGCCGGTTGAGTAATGCAACGCAGCAGTCAACGCGCGTTTGTTGATTTGCTTCACTCAATTCGTGAGGTACCCACCTTTCAAGCTTTTTCACCTTACCAATTTGCTTCAAGTGGATTAAAACAGTTTTATCACTAACACCGCAGCCTGCAGCTAACTCGGATGTGGTTTGCGATGGATCCGCTTCCACAATAGCCTTCAATTCTTCATTATCAACTTTGGTCTCCGGCCGTCCACGGGGCTTGTTCTGCAGGTCGAAATTTCCAGAACGAAAACGTTGGAACCAAAAACGCACTGTGTTTTCTTTTGCGGCACCGTCGCCATACACATCATTAATCCTTCGAGCCGTTTCTGCAGCACTGGTGCCACGGTGGAACTCGTACTCGTAAATAACGCGATATTTCAAGTTTTTCATTTTGTAAACTGAGTGACGCAAAGAAAAAAACAATTGAGGAAAAAACAAATGAATTATAATTTTCAAAACATAAATACATGAGTAAATAGCTGTATAAATTTGGATTTGGAATTCCTAACCAAAGAGAAGATATTTGAGATCAAATTTGCCAGTACGGCAAAACGCCAATTTCATATGTAAGGACCTAATATATATCTATTATTAATGAAATATAAAAATATATTTACGACGTTTCCCCCTCATTTTAGACCCCCGTCCTTTTATTTACTTTTTGATTCAATATGTTGTTTAGCAATAAATACAATTTGTTAAATCTTTAAAAACTTGTCTGTAAAACATTGTTTTCTTTCTATGTGAAACTTACATGTTACCTGATTTTAACCTGTACTGTTGAATTCCCCAAATAAATCAAAACAGAACAAAGAAATAATTTTATCGAATATTCAAATACATAGTTTCCTTATGCCTAGTTTTATCAACTTTTATATAACTTATTTCTAATAATATAATAATAATATAATAACTCAATCTCACTAATCAAATGTAATTTGATTAGTGAGATTGAGATTTAGATAATAATAATAAAACTAATCAATAATAATTTTAACGAGTTATGTTTTAAAAGATAGTATTTGTAACATTCTGTTGACAGGTAGATGATTCTAATCACGATAGTAAAATAATTAAATCCAAGGATTACTAATTGACGTCATCTTAATGTCAGTAGTAATTTACTAAGTATCTGAGACATTAGGTCGTAATTCTAGCTTTTGTGATTGGCTACCAAAATATATGACGCTAGAACCAACATAAGTACCAATTATGTTTCTTGCATCATTTTGTGGTAATTAGTTATTATTCTATATGGATAATCAAATTTCTAGTTATAATTTCTATTCCAAAATGCGTACCTTGCATAGATTTGGGAACCCCTTTGAGCTCATTGGCAGTCAACCGCTTTATGCTCTGGATAGAGAGAAGCGGTTCAAATTTTCCGAATGTGAATGCAATGCGATTAATGCATCCTGTAATTATTTCACGCCAAGTTAAATCGTGGAAATCGATCACAGTAAACCACAGCATTAATTAATTCTAATTATCTAATTATAATGTTTTAAGTTTTTCGTAAAAATACAGTACAAATATATTAGTTTATTTATTAAACGGCATGAAATATAATTAAAAATATATTACTATTTTAATAACTAATATTAAAGACATGTAGTGAATATAGCCACGTGAATGTACTATGTATATATAAATAATATTAACTAAAAAGATACAGCATCTTTTAACAAGAAGTCAATATAATTTCAGTTAAAAAAAAAATTCGGAAATAAAACAAAACTTTCAAATTCTCTTTCTGGTACCATTTTATAAACAAAACAATCAATAAAATTTCGTATAAGTTTCGTAGAACATCGTTTAAGAGACTTCCACCCCTTTTTCTCATATATAAATAGCTTCGGGTCTGTGAGACTTCTATAATTTATCTTTAATTAATTTATCATCCCAAATCCAGTAAATGTGTTCTTAGAGCATGCGTTCATATAAAAATATTTTGTAAATAAAATTGGTTTAAACCAAGATATATTTTTATTACAGAAACTCTACATATTTCGGAAGCGATGTTTCCTTTTTCTGGACAATAATTGGACTAAAACTAATTTTTAAGTACAGACAGTGTTGACGCCGATATGTTGTCGTCTTGGTTTTATGCGCGATGCTCACAATCGTCCCTGCGTTTCCGTGTAACATATCTCCATCTCTCTTCCCCCTTCCCTTCCTGCTCTGTATCTCCGTCCCACTCTGGCCAAGCCAGCTGCGGACGAGTTTGCCGAAGACCGGGAGTCTTCTCTGAACGACGAGATAACCATCGCGCCGCTTCGGTACTCCGAATATTCATCGATTTCGAGCGGAATAAGTGCGCGATCCCTGCTTCCAGACGAAGTTGATACATCCTCCTTCTCGCGGCAGAAGTCAAGGAAGTGCGTACAGGTGTTCTACTTATCAAGAAAAGCGAAGTAAGGCCAGATTCCTTTCGATTTCTTCTTTTAATCCTTTCGGGTTGCATCTCAAACCAAGACATCAGCTGATACAGTCCTAGGGATCAACTTCCACCTATTTATTATATGCAACAGACAGATTAATAAGTTTTAGTACATTTCTTGTCCTGGAGAAAGGAGCATTGCTACTGAATTTTTTATCAACACAAAATGTTTAATATCTTATTTATACAGATATAACTTATTTACTCTCTTGCCGCAGGTAGAGAGGATAGACTGACACATTTTTCTGTCATGACTCACCATCACCTTTACGTCATTCACTTATATCTTATCATACAAACTCATCGATTTTTGGGGCTTTTAACAGAACGGTGCTCTAATATTTAGTTTATCTGATCATTCCAGATCTTTTGCAGATTCTTTCTGTTCCTGTAGACTTTTACGGTCATACATGCTCTTTTCATTCCTCTACTCTCATGTTCATACGTTTCAAGTGACCAAACCTTCTTAGCGATCATTTATGTATTCTTTTTTATTACGCCACACATCATTACATTTACTACTACACTGTTCATTCTTCCCTCTACCGTACTTAGATTTTCCGTTTATTTTATTTCTTTTTTTTTCACATTTAATTAATTTATTTATTTATTGATTTGCACATTTGATCGCCGCTGTATAAACATAAGTAATGTAATTAACTTAAGTTGTCTTTTTCTTCATTCGTATGTTGGGGGATCGGAAGGGGACATCTAAGTCTGTGAGCCAGTCTAGGCTTTCAGGATTCACCCTGTGAACCTCATCTGTCTAGATTCAGTTATATATTTTTTAATGTGGCAGTGGGCGGACAGAGGGAATGATTTTGTTTCTCGCAGTTCTTAAAGTTAAAAGCAAAATTTGATCCTGGCAGGGAGAGGATAAACACCCCATGCCACTACAGCAGAGTGAGTTGGTGATTATTATTATTTTTTTATATTTTTTATTAGAGACACTAACAGGATAATAGGTACATGATACTCTGATAATAAACATTATAGTGAAGATTATGCCCACTATCCCAATTACAAGTGTCTTCGGCACGCTCTAGTAAAATGAATATTTGCATTTAAGTGTATTTTACATGTACATTTATGTGTATTGTATAATTATTGTTTGAATGTAGTGCGATTAGTATTTTGAATAATAATGAATGTAACTGTGCTAAATTTAGAACTGATGGCATAAAAGTATTTTTATTATGATTTCTCTAGATTTTCATCGAATAATGCATTATTTCTTATTGCCAGCTTACAAAAAGTCGCACCTGCCATTTTCGAGAAACAATATAAGCAGTTAATATTTAACGTGCAGAAATATTGTTCACATTAAATATTGTCTACTGGTTACTTATAAAAATAATGTATTTAATATTTATACCCGGTAAGTAATTTATATATGAACCAGTGAATCTCGCCATTTTTTTGATGCTGACCAATCTAGCGCGTCTTTGTACACGCGAGCTAGATGTCAAAAACTTGATAAATTTTGAAGATTTCGCTTTGTAACATAAATAACTCATTGTTTTATTTTAAACGATTTTTATATTTTCTTTGCCATAAAAAATGTATTAGGTAACATTATAATGTGGTTTTGAAAGTAGGATTATTTTATTGTTGGATGTTGCCATTTTAACTGGCTTCAATTCTTCTTTTGCTTAGCTTAGGGCACGTTTCCAAGTGACCTGATACTTAATGTTACTTCCCTAAGGGCCGGTTATTTGATCAATGGTAATGACAATAGTTAAATAAAAAGCATAGATATTTTGCGTTTTACATCAATCAAACAAACTATTTTTCTAAAAATCTATGATATTTGCACATCTATTACCCTTACTAACGATCAAACAACCGACAATTACTGTATGGAAATGTTTTTATATTTATTTCAGTGTCACACTGGGACTATCTCTAAATATCATTGGTGATAATATATACAGATGTCTCATAATCGTGCAGAAATTTGGACAAGATTTTTTTTGTGTGGTTTTGGTAATTTTATTTGACTTGCATTAAAGCGAATGAATTTTTAATACTCGACATAAATAACCATTGTACGATGAAGTAGACAGACGTTGTACGAATGAAGAACTAGTAATAGTCATGTCCAGAGAATGGAGAGCACCAGACTCCCTTATATCACACTACATAGTCAGCCTCTTGGAACCCGCCCTCGCGGAAGACCTCCCAAACGATGGAAGGATAGCTGAGAATCCACTTCACAGGAGGCGCTATCCTCTGAAGAACAGACTAAATAGATCTAATAAAAGGAAGAAGAAGAAGAAGATATAAAATTTAATTTTAATTTAATTTACTTAATTTTTATTAATTATTTAGTTCCACACAATGTTGTGTGGGCTAATATATGATTTCACTTTGCAGACATATTGCATACATCTAATCATTTAAAAGTTTTTACAATAAAATTTTCTCACTCCATTTTAAACCTCCTTTTATTCTCCATGTTTTGAATTTCCTTTGGCAGGCTATCGAAGATTCTTATACCTTTATACATCATACGAAGATTTTTATACCTTGTACATCATACTTTCATTATTGTCTAATGTTTTACAAAATATAAAATCAAAAATATTCAAAAAATGAACATTTTCCTCAATTATTGACTTTTCACCAAAACTGCAGAGTATATTCTATTTAAAATTGTTCGAGGAATATTCCTTTTAAGTTTTTGATAGTAACTGGAAATTTTGAAAAATAAAAATATTTAAAAAAAATATATTTTTTTATTTGAGTTAAATTTATAAAAGGTTCACCATCGCTGTCTTATACTATAAGACAGCTATGAGCGCACAACAAAGTACATTATCAGCGAGAATGGATTAAAAATATATAAATTACATACAGAAGGGTGGTAATAGGTGCTAATAACCGTGCAGAGATAGTGCTAACGAGGCCGCACTGAGGCCCTTCCCACACTGAACACCCTTTCTAATAATATTCCAGATAAAGTGGTGCTTTTTTCGCGCGCCAAATTTTCCCCAAAACCTTTTCCGATTTGATTATTTCCAACAATCGTGTCTGCGGTAGAAGCACTCTCGCCTTTAGGTATTGTTTTGTTTTGGAACGAACAATTGTTACATTTACGAAAATGCGGTATTCTTTGTTCTAGAAGCACATCCAAAATGTCATAAAACATTTGGCTGTCTGCACGGTGCTTTTGTAAATGCTGTTGCTTAAAACATTAATTTAATTTAAATTGTGTCGCTCGTTGCACTCAGTTGTAAATACTGAGCGTCGAGGTTTATGGGACTACGAGGAGTATTCGTCTTCCGTCGCATTCAACCAAAACGGAAACAATAAAAATTAAAAGTCACAATATTTTTGCGGAGAGATTAGCAACATAAAGTTTTTCAAAATGATGGACTCAAATTTCATACCGCTATTTTTCCTGAATTATATGTTGTTTGTGGATGATCTACATTGCAATTAAAAGAAGAGGCCCGAACGTTTCAAATCCAACCGCTAGATTGCTCATTGTTCCCCAAAAAATCGCCAGAGCGCTCGCGCCACCAAACAGCTATTTTGCGTCAGATGTGAGTAAAACGGCAGCGCAAGGTTTTCTGTGTTTGTGAGTTCTGTAAAACTGAGTCGGAAACTTTGATGCAGCATGCTTTTCACCTCCATTTTAATATTGAATCTCTAATTAGAAAGATCATTTGTCGTTGGATTTCTCACCGGATGTAGAACGAATTCAGCCAGCGAATCGGTACTTGCCTTGCAGCCATGGGGGGTCACAATACTTTTTTTTTTCTAACGTAATTTTATAAGCTCTATTTGTGAATTTAATGTGAGTATTATCAAATGTCATTCGCATCGTATTTGCCACTAGTTCGCAGTTTGAAATATAGTGAAATTGAGTATATCATTTTGAATTATCTTATATATTATGCTGATACTACGTGTAAGCTCTAAAGAATCTTGTGAATATGCCAAATTAAAAAAAACACATCGTAAAGTTGATAAACTTAGAATTTAAATATGTTACAAGCATTGAACTATATACAATATTGTACTAATGATATTAAAAGAATCGACCATAAAGTATGCCAATCGCGTATGTAGACAGTACACTTAAACTTTTTAATGTTTCCATTTCATTAAGTAAGATTTTTGCGCGAATTCGATAATACAAAGCAGATGACCTAATTTATTTTACTTACTTGTTAGACTGTTGTGTAATTTTGAACATTCTAATATCTACCAGATTACAATAATATAATATAAATCACTATTACGGCTAGGTATACAGAAAATATATTTACCCAAATCACAGAATTTAACCGTACCAAAGTATTTCTAGAAAACATTGTTATTGGACAGCCGTTCAAAAATATAATAGTAAAATTAAATTTGGAGGGAAAACTTATTAGACACCCTTAAAAACTTGTAGAGAACATTTATTTATTGCCTTAAAATCAGTAGATAAACTCATTTTATGGAATCCGTGTATTAACTTTATTATTAAATACTGATGAACTAACAATATTTGTATGTTCTGAGAACACAATTACTGGATCCTAGTATATACGTTAAATAATTCGGGAGAATATCATATATACTGTCACTTGTCGTAGCTGCGGGAGAAATTAAGAAAAACGCCGAAATTTTATAACGGATTTATTAATTACTGATTAACTAATTATTTTATGTACAAAGTTACTTAACGCTATTAAATTTAAAGCTATTCTAGTGAATATTTAAAAAAGTGTTTATGCGATAATAAAGTGTCTATTTACGAGTGATAACAGTTTGATTTAAAGAAAAGAGTTAAATTTAATAGTGTTATGTGACTTTGTAAATTAAATAATTAAATAATCTGTTATTAATAAATCCGTAATTCAATTCTAGCGTTTCCATTAATTCATCCCGCAGCCACGACTCGTGACAATACAAAAAATAATTATTAAAACTATTCTCAAAAAATCTTATGTCTATCCTGCTGTAAATGTATTTCAAGAATTTAATTTACCTACCATCATTCACAAAAATATACAAAACTAACTCCCTATGCCAAATCTATAAAAATTATTTTATAAATAAAGCCCACCCCTTTAACTGTGTAAGTAATAAACGTAGAACAAAGGGACAAATAAGATACCAACTTTAAGAACCACCATAACACAACATCATTATACATACTTAGTTAAATGGTACAATTCAACAAAGAAGTCAAATCCTTGATTTTGGACAACGATGTATTGTAACATTGCCCACATGTATCAAATGGTTTTTGTAAAATAAAAAAATACTACTTTTTATTGGTTTCTGCTTTTGTACTTTAATTTGGCTTGTAAATATTCGAGCTATTGGCTCATGTTATGGGGAGTATAATGTCATAAAAATGTAATAACATAGATATTATAAAGAAAATAATTATGTATCTACTGTATAAATAAACAAATAAAATAAAAACTAAAAATATTGTAGTACAAGCTCGCTTGGTTTTATCCACCATAATTTTGGAGCACCTTTGCTATTAATTCATTTTTTTCGTTACGCCTTTGCTCTAGAAATCACACCTTTCCACCCGGAGCTCATTTGGTACCCCAGGAGCCGACCATCCCTTGTGACAAGTCCCAAACCATGACGCCGCATAACTGGCGACGTCCTGTCCAGCTGGGCGGGCTGGAGCCGTTTGCTCCGAGCAAACACTTGGTCCTCTCCAGAATTACAAATTGACGCGAAGTTCATCACGGAATTGGGAAACAGTTGCGGTCTAGTTTTGTTTGAATTAAACGAAGGTCCGTGCCTAGGACTTCCAATTACCCAGTCCAAATATAGACAGATATTAATATTTAGATCAGCACCTTCTAACTTCTCGACGCCAGCGAATCGGAACACTTCATTTGGTCAAATATTTTATGAAATTAAACCAATTCTAATTAACGGTGAATTTACAGGAAATAAGACTCTCAAGATTCTCAATGATATACAATAACTATTTTTTTTAAAAGATATACGAACACGGAATACGTGTCACATCAATATTCTTATTATTTTCAAACTAAGCTTAACGCTTGTGCTATGAAAATAGGATTAACTTGCTGGTATGGAGTGAGATCTTTGGATCACGAGGCGAGAGTCCTGACCACGAGACCAACAAGCTACTCATCTTTTTTATCTAATCGTT
Source organism: Agrypnia vestita (assembly GCA_016648135.1). Classification (NCBI taxonomy): domain Eukaryota; kingdom Metazoa; phylum Arthropoda; class Insecta; order Trichoptera; family Phryganeidae; genus Agrypnia; species Agrypnia vestita. The sequence continues at coordinate 164,828 of JADDOH010001563.1, forward strand.
TATCAGGAGCGTACAATGAATAATACTATTAGCATTGAAATATGATTTTTTCCTATATTATATCTTGAACAGACTCGAAATAAAAGATATATCTCGTAATATAACTATAATGAAAATAATCATATTACCTATTCAGTATTAAATATTTCATAATATTCTGTCAAATAAATATTTCATTTCGATTTTTTTCAAAGCATATTTTTAAGTAAAAGTTATGCTTCCATGTACTCACATCACAGAGATATTTAAAATATATTTTCATTCAAAAATACGTTGTATTAGAAAATGACTAAATACTTTACTCATTACATTTTAAAAATTTTATAATATAGACTAAAAAAATAAAAATCAAAACATTTTACAAATTAATAAAACAAAACAAACTGTATAAAATTAGACATATAAATTTATTTGAGTACACTTAAGTTGAATTAATTTGGAGAGAAATTTATGAGATTAAATAAATTATCAATTTCGTGCAAAAGCTCTTTTTATATACATACAATATTTATAGTCAGCTTTTAAAAAAATTGTCAAAGCTATTTAAAAATATGATTTTGGTAAAAAAAATCTTTTGTTTAGAATTAGTTTTTTAGAGGGAGTGATATTTTCCGAAACTGTTTGATTTTAATAAATGAACAAAGTATTATAAATGAGTAGTAAAATTATTTCTGCAATACATTTTTCAAATACCTATTAAAAAATTTGATACCACAGTCAAATGGAGAACAAAATGTTAGAGCAAGTAAAAGTTAGCGAAATCAAAACTCGCACCTCCAAAATAGTAAAATTTAAAATTAAATAATGGTAAAAATTATATAATATTTTTTGCTTTTTCTAACGCTCAACAAACATAATTATGTGGCAAAATGATTTTTTTTTAGATTTTGGGTTTATTTTAATTTGAAAACAAACAGAATCTTTTAATTTGATTTTCATCACAGTGAAGTTCATCAGACTCTAGCACAAAGTGTTCATAATTTTGCTCATTTATAGCACTACTAAAGGCCCAAGATTATACGAGGCAGTTATCACACTGTACCGCTACTAAACTAAGTTTACGCCATTTATTGACGAGGCACAGAGAGAAGTTGAGTTTCAAAATCGAGGGGTAGAAAATTATCACAGAGAACCAAAATGGCATAATAACTCGAAACATTATTTAAACGACCCAAAAATTATTTCCATACAAGAAATGATTATTCGTAATTTTGTTCTCTTTCTGAAATGTTAAGTGAAGATGAATATTATTTCATCCAGGGTTGGCTTGGAAAATTTCCGGGTTGGGTGCGATATCTAGTTGCGTTATTTTCTTATTAATTTATTTATTTACGAGTAGCTTGTTGGTCTTGTGGTTAGGACTCTCGCCTCGTGATCGCGGTTCGAATTACGCTCCAAACCAGCAATTTAGGCCTATTTTCATAGCACAAGCGTTTAGCTTAATTTGAAAATAATAAGAATATTGATGTGACACGTATTCCGCGTTCGCATCTCTATTTAAAAAAAAACTTTAATCTTTATACACATCGTAATATTTCGCAACGAGACTCGACATGTGCACACAAACCATACACACCTACAATTATTAGTTTTGTAATGTATGTAATGTAAATGTAAAAAAAATGTAAAAAGTAAAAACATAAGATATTAAGACAACACTTTCCTTTTTATTGCCTAGTAAGTTGATTCTAATTCACCCAATTGATTGAACTGAACAACGTTTGACTTGCAATAAGCGTGAAGTAAGGCGCAAGACAGCGAATTTATGAGTCACGATGTGTACATAGAATTACGAAAGCCAAGCGATGAATAGCGTATATGAGAAGATGTATGAAAGAAGATGAAGAACATCAATATGGTGTTGAAAGGAAAGATTTCTACCCTACCGACTGAAAGGAATCTTCTGATTTTCATGTCATGTGTCGCGTTGTGCATGCAAACATATGATTGTATGACAATCAAATGAGACAGGCACGGGCGAATGAGGAATCGCACTATATTGCACTGTTAATTAAGGGGGGGGTAAGGTTAATTCGTACAAAAAAGGCATGTTTTTGTGAATTTTTTGTGACGACACCATTATTAATACCAATAGTACATTAAAGTATGACATTTGAAGAATATTTGTAAAATTTTCAAGACGAAATATTAAAAAATACGGCAATGGCAGCGATTATTCGGACGTGTCTCGGAAAAAATGAGAATTGCGGTGTGAAATCAAAAAAAAAAGTTCATTCGTTAGATAATAGGTTTTCCCAGGTAACACTGGGAGGGTTTTTTGAAATTTCAATTTTTCAATTTTATGGAGGAAAAAACGCGATTTTTTGCGAAAAATATCGACTAATTTGTTATTAAAAAATAAAAATTAATAACTAATTTGAAAAATCTCTCCAGCGTTACCTCGTAAATTATGTACAGAAATAGTGTTCAAAATTTCAAAAGGATCGGTGTAGTAGTTTTGAAGTTATGATGGACACCGACTTTGAAAACGTGAGATGTGGTGAAAACGCTTTAAAGTTTTGCACACTGTAAAATTCAAAATAAAACTCAACACTTATATTATACTTACACATAATTGTCGATACCATGTTCACACAGCAAAGAGCTTTCATCATCAGCATCTTTTTGTCCTTGTCTACGCAAAACTCTTCCAATACAATAGCACGTCCGGTACTCCTCAGGTGAGCGCGTCTCTTAGCTGCCCGAGCAGGTATAGAAAATCAGTTTGAGTATCGCTCAAATGTTCATAATTTCGTCAATTTTGCTCCGATTGACTTGAAATTTTGACACAATATTCTTGCAATGTTATACATTCATTTAAAAAATTAAAAAGAAAATGCAAAAAAAAAAGTTAAAAACCTTACCTCCCCCTTAAATATTATTTGAGATTACAGGCGAAACTAAGCTCACTAGATTAAATGTTAAAATTAAAAATTAATAGTAGGTCGAACGACCAAAGATGGAATGCACATAGGATGGCGGGAGTAGCACGGAGCCGTTCAAGCCGAGCCAATTCAAAACTTTTGATTGATTGGCCTACTCAAACATAACGTCGCAATTCCACTATAGTTATATCTCTATCGTTGAAGTCCATCCATCCGTCTGTCTATCCGTGTAATTTCGTTCGAATTCACGGTTAAAAAAACGGCCGGGGATGGGGCTTGAACTCCAGGCCATAAAACCAAACCTTCTCCATAGATCGCCAAAAAGATTCTATAAATATATACTAGGGCTTAGTAAAGACGCGAGCCAATATTCCGTTATTTTTGATGGGTTACATCAAGTTAAATTAATAAAAAAAACTAACCCATAAAAAACAAGTTTTTACAATACTCCCTTTCTCATTTTCTGGTTTCGTGTCTACTATATGCGTCGGAATCTCCATACAACTCGTATGAAAAAACCATTAAAAAATCGAAAAATCCAAAATTATACTAAAATTATTTATTTTTTTAACGAAAATTTGATAGATCTTCTTGATCGTCGCCACGAGTCTACTTGCATAGATTCAACTCGATTGGATCACGGGAAAAGGGTTAAAAATCGATCCAAAGTTTTTTGTCAGACAAGCAATCAATCAATCAGACGCCACGAGTGAATATAAAGGGAGTAAATACAATTTTTGTCATGTTAACGGAGACTCGATGAACGCGCGGCTCGGTGCAACTGCACTCGCTGCACTCGCCTCCAGCCGGCCCTGATCAAATCGAAATGTTTTTGGGTTAAGTATGCGGGCGGCGGGGAGGGGAAGGGGGATGTTGTAAAGCGAAACATAATATAATATGGAGCCATCAAATTACTTGGCGATGTGAAAGTGTTCGCGAAAAGTTGTTCTAGTTTTTCTCGGAATTTCGCTTCGTTAACTCGGCCGAAGTTCGCACGTTTCGGCCCGCTCCGACAAAAGTACGGCCCGGGAATGTTTTCATCCGACTTATTTCGACGCCCTCAATCTCCCGAGAAAGGTTTATTATCACTTACATTCATATTCTTCGTACTCGGCTCTACGCCGCGCGAATCGGAAATGCCGGGCGGCACTCTTCCTACGCGGGGTGAAAGTATTTCCGGAACAAACTCGCGGAAAATTAATATTGTTAAAAAATCAATACAATCCGGCCGCCGCGAAATTTGGTTGTTTCTGCAGCGGATATTACCAAAAATTACCACTAATAATTACTATCATAGTGGCAGGAATAACGCGCTATACATTTAACTGTAGATGGTTACGGATATTTCATACGAACCGTATGTTTTTCCGAGAAACTTTTCTCGACGTTTCGTTGAAGTCGTATTCAACGTCATCAAAAAAAAAAAAAATCAATTCTTTAGAGATCTAAAAACCTAATGAAACTGAAACATGATCAATAAAAAACTAGACCTTAATCCTCTCAATACTGTGACATAAATATCACTCTCCAATCACTGAGATCTCCAAGTCTATTTCGCACTTACATTATTATCAATCACTATAACTAGATGTCATCGAGAAATGGCAACCCAGATGCATCCATGACACATGCTAAGTTCACAAGTGAAATATTGATAAACCAATCTGACTGTCGCTTGAGCGTGTAATACCCGCTCAAAATGGACAACATTGTAATGCACCGAGAACCGCTACTTATAGTTACACGGTGTTGGCCTTGGAACCCACGCACTCTATATTTGCAAGGTGGTATTGTGTCTCGTTTTTGACCAACAACATTTTTCTTAATTGTATATGTTAATTTGCGAAATAAATTTTATTCTAAACCACAGACTACCGAAATATATAGACATGAACGAAAATGTCTAGCTACACAGTCTGATTCCGCGGCTGGTACGAATACGTTTAATGTTTAATTTAAGAAAAAAAATTCGGGTAGGTAAATTTTTAAACAATCATGAAAAGCTCAAACTATAAACGCTAAGTTAATATCATGTCGGTAAATAAGTTGCGCTTCATTACAAAAATACATTTTTACTTGAAGTGACTCGGTTTTGGAACGAAATTTAAAAAAAAAGTTTTTACAATACTCCCTTTCTCATTTTCGGGTTTCGTGTCTACCAGATGCGTCGGAGTATTTTCATACAACTGAGTTGTGTGAAAAAACCATTAAAAATTTGAAAAATCCAAAATTATACTATAATTATTAAATTTTTTAACGAAATCGATAGATCTTCCTGATCGTCGCCACGAGTCTGCTTGCAAAGTTTCAGCTCGATTGGATCACGGAAAAAGGATTAAAAATCGATCCAAAGCTTTTTCGTCAGACAAGCAAGCAATCAGACACCACGAGTTAAAAGAAAGGGAGTTAAAACGAAGTCTTTTAAAAAACACGTTTTATTTGCAAGGGGGATTTAACGGTGCAAGAATACATTATTTAACTGCATCATAAATGTATCTAAAATAAATGCAATTGGGAAATACTTTCGCCATGACTTAATCCACCGGCCTAAAGACGGTATTTAGTTTTCTGTAAATAAAATATCACTTCTAAACATTATTTAAAATTTCTTTATCATTAAAAGCGTATTGCGTAATCATGCTATCTTCAAAAATTTCTGTCTCTAATATCACTCTAAAGCTATCTATTAGGATCGACTTGGTGACGGTCTACTTATCAAATATTAAAACAAATCAAAAAGTAATATTTAATTAAATAAATAAATAAACAGCGACGATAAATTGTTCCCCTTACATGTGATTCAATTTTTTCCGCGTTAAAATGAGTTGTGTTCGTTATTTTTCCCGTACAATCAACGATACAGCTTCCTTGCGAGCGATAAAACTATTGTTTCCTCCAGCACTCCGCTGGGACAGATTCCCTTAATGTCGAATTGAATTGTGGGGCGATTCGTGGATTATTCCGTTATACGGAGCGCAAAACCTTTGACACTTTTACCGTCCATTTCATTCGTGCTGTCCGAAGGGAAACATTGGCGAAATCATTTCTTAAGATTCTCCCGTGAAATACGACGAATGGGACAATTGGGTTGCCGATTTAAAAAATCCCCAAGTCCGCTTTAATTGAAAATAATTGATTTCGAGTTAGCTTTAGATAATTTTAAAGCTTCGTTCTAAATTTCGAAAAAAATAAAGTGAAACGAAGTTAAGGATTATGCTCACGATATCGATGCAGAAACGATAGTGAAAAAGGGTGAATCCAGGAAAAAACGTAAATTATGCTCTGAGTGCTAGACTGGTTTATAATGGATTCAGGTGCCATTAATAACATATGGGAATGAAACGTGGAAGTGTCAAGAAAAAAATTAAAATAGTACAGTAATAATTCTACGAAAATGCGATTGCTTAGGTGCACCTGTGATAAATCTGTGTTCGATACATTTAAAACTAAACAAATTATAGTGAATTAGAATAAAGGAAGGATCTCTGAGATGGCTCAGTCATGTGGAAAATATAAGTGAAAAGAGGATGATAAAGAAAACCGAGGGCGTCTGCCAAAGACCTGTTATGATTAGATAAATCAAACATTGAAGAATTTTTTTTATTTTTTTTTATTTTATTTTTGAAAACGTACAGTACAAAGTCATAAAAGAAAATTATATAATATCAAAAAAATATTCATTTAGTATGACCAGTGAAGTTTCCTCGAAGCTGGTAAAAAAAACTAAGCAAAAAAAAATGATAAAGAATATGTGATAAATAATAAATTTTTCAAAGATTTAAATTATGATAGTGCATAAAATGGGAAGGGTGGGAAGAGGGAGGGAATGGGATTCAATTAAAGAAGTATTAAATTTATTTCAATAATCATAAATGAGAATACGGAGTTTCATTTTAAATAAAAGTAAATTGTCAATAAAAATGTCTAGTTTACCTTGTTAAAAACTTCGACAACCAAAGAAAGTGGACGAGGCGAAAATTTTGTATCAGGACAGAAGAGTGTGACATTCTATCCTCTCTGCCTCTCGCTGCCATAAAACCGGGTAGTGGTTAGTTAGTTCATTATATTGAGGGTGATTAGCCCTCGTAATTCAATGGGCATGAGACACTGGTTTCTCACATCGAAAGTTCCGAGTTTGATTTTCGGTGAGATTTCAATATACTCGTCCTCTCTAGACCTGGGTGTTTTTGTAAAGAATTTTGATAAAGTAATTGAAACTCAAGACCTTCCATATATATATTTTTTACTCCCTTTTTATTAACTAGTGGCGTCTGCTTGCTTGCCGTCGAAAAAACTTTGGATCGATTTTTAACCCTTTTCCCGTGATCCAATCGAGCTGAAACTTTGCAAGCAGACTCGAGGCGACGATCAAGAAGGTTTATCAATTTTTTGTTAAATAATAATAATAATATAGTATAATTTTGGATTTTTCAAATTTTTAATGGTTTTTCATATAAGTTGTATGGAGATTCCGACGCATGTGGTAGACACGAAACCCGAAAATGAGAAAGGGGGTATTGTAAAAACTTATTTTTTATGGGTTACTTTTTTTAATTTTCTTTTCTTTTCTAATAATATACCTATGGGTATAATAGGTATATCAATTTTCTGTTGTATCCTCACTTTCATGACTACCAAACTCCTATTTCAATTTTAATATTCAAAATTATTTTTACCTACTTAAAAAAAGTTTATTAATTTATTTTTTTTGTACACTGAAATTTTTATTATAATATTGTTGTCTTGCAAAAATTAATTTGTTATACTAAAGAGAAATAAAAATTCTATCCAATTATCGTATTTTTTTTAGATACTTTCATAGGATATTTCAGGACTAAACAGAAATATTAAAATAGGAATATCTCTGTTGTTGAAATATGGACATAGGGATTTTTTGAAATTGGCCATCCAATCATCGTGTGGCTGCTGCGAACAACCGATCAGCGACAAATTGTTTTCCGTTTCATCTAACGTGACGTAAATTCTATATTCTATAGTTCCACTCTGTAGGTTATATAATATTTCATGATTTGTCGCAAATAATTTCGTACAAAACTAAAATCAGTTTTCTGGGATATCTTATAAAAATCTGTCAATATTTAAGTGTCTTGATTATAATGGCAAGCAACCGTATAATTTGAATCCGCATCATTGTGTCGCGATTGGCCTTTTTTTTCTAGCCTGTACTGATATGTTAATTTTTTTTAGTTGTAAGAAATTATTTGACTTTTAGTAATAAAAACATTTTTAAAAACATAAAATAATATAACATTACGTCATATATCATAACATATGCTTAGGTATTAAAATTGTATATAACATATGTGCACATAAACTAAGAAAAGTAGCGAGACTAGTTGATTTCTTCACATTTGCTGGCAGTTCATTGAACAATTAGAAAACTTTTTAAATAGATAATATATTATCACATGACGTAACTGCAGGAGGCAAATAAATACACTAAAAATTAATTAGCAATTTATTAATTAGAGATTTATTAATTATTAAATATTTATTAAACAAAGTCACTTAACACGAATTAAACATATCTCTCATATACGAATACTTTATTTAACATTCACTTGAACATTATCCAATTGTCGCACGTATTAGTCGCATTTATTTATTTCGCCACTTATAAGTACTTACGTAAGTACTCGCCCGATTATTTTGCTAGATACCTATCGCTTCGCAATTTCAGGACTGGACACACCTGGTCGTCGTCCGCGATGCACATCGCTTTGAACGATCTGTCAAAACAAGGCTCTCCGCGGCGGCCTAGATCAGCGCTATTTATACCCAAATACTGGATTATCGAACCTCCTAGATTATTCTAGTATTATGAAGGTTCCCGTTGCTTCTAGTTTTGTTTGTTTGTTTTATAGACGATTCCCGTTCCCGTTGTGTGGAATGATCCCGGATCCCATGACGATTCTTTGTCCCCACTAAGAAGCGCCATGGGAAAAACGGCATAATACCCCATAAAACACAAACCGGAAGATATACTTGACATATTGTACTATTGTATATACTGATAAAATAAAAATTTATTTTTTAAATTTCCAAACCCAGGTAACACCCTCAATTCTAATTTCATCTAGAATGTTCGAACTACTTCAATTATGTGTAGTTCTTATTGTTTCAGACTCTTATGACATCGTGTTCAAGATCCGTAAGTTAGTGGTATAGTTTTTACATGTAGTTAGAATATCGGTAAAAACATTTCGTACGATTCTTCTGTGAAATACGACAAAAAGAGCAATTTTCGTGTAGCCGTTGCGAACAAGCGATCTGCTACAAATTGTTTTCCGTTCCTTAAATCACGTGTATTCTGTATTCTATAGTCTCCGTAGGTACCTAGATAATATAATATTTCATGATTTGTTTCGCAAACAATTTCGCACAAAACGAGAAGCAATTTTGAGCGATATAATATTCCGTTTTCATTTCAAAATGAAAGCGAAACAACCCCTTTCTAATATTGCCTTTTCTGCGTCATCCCTTATTGTTTCATTTTTATTTTTTTTAATAAAAGCTCCCGAAATCGAAATGTTCATAACATTCCTAAGTGACAGACAACAGATAGCAAGACGCGTATTTGAAATATATATTAGAAAACACGCCATTATTAATTTATCTACGTATATATATTTTTTAATGTTTATTCATATTTTTTTAAACATCTTACATCTAAAATATTTATAATTATTTCCTACCACTCTCTCAGGCATTTCATCCACCCCCTACTTGGATAAAATGGAAACATTGTATCAACATTTAGAGGTTTTGCAAAGCAATGGCTCCACCACAAACCAGTTTTTAACTTAATCTTATCTGAGTAACGCTGGTTTATTCACGAATATCTAAAACCCACCTTAAAATAACAATTAATATCAAATATATATATATACCTTCGTAATTATGCTCGAAATATTTAGCTTAGAGAAACTAATATAAGAGCTCTATCTCTTAAAATAGTTTCAGGAAAATTGGAAATTTATTTGAATAATCATTAATCTATTCCTCCTACATTAAAAATAATTATCATGACAATAGATTTTCCTTGCAAAATATTTTCACCAGTCCCTAGTTAATGTTTAAAAAACATGGTAGGGAAATTATTTAAATTTTACCTTTTATATTTATTTGAAACTTATATAAATAAACCTTATTTCTTGAAGAACTTGTGCAATAACAGAATAATTTTTTCTTGGAAACAATGAACGAAATGATAGCGTGATATATGAAATTGGAATAAAATTTCCATTCTTGTGTCAAAACGATATACCTATACAAATATTTACGTAGAGCGTCAAACGCGGAAGATTTCTTGATTAATAATTTTGAACAATTTGAAGTTAGAATTTTCTAACGAATTTATCAGATGAAGGCTTATTCAAAGCAGGAATTAAAATCATTGAATATAGGTAAGCCTTTATAATTCTAAAAATAGGAAATTATAATTATGATTGAGTTCAAAGATGTTCACGAGTATATTCATCAACAGTAAATTAAATTTTGGTAATTTTTCTTGAGTCATAATCCATCTGACAGATGAAATATGAAACTGAAACAGATGAAATAAAAATCGTGAGTCTTAAATTTAAAGACTAGATAAATATTTTTGTTACCATTGTAAATATTGTCCGCAGAAAAAGATATTACGAATTCTTTCAACTGTTGTCAGTACGATGTGTGTAGGTACACATCATGAATCTTAAATTTATTTCAACAATTGATTGTCCATTGACAATTGATTACAAATACAATTATTCACATATATTTTTACATTCCTTGTCCACCCTAATAATTGAATATCAATCAGTCTCCGAGCAAACTTTTATGGATTTCGATGGTTAAAAAAAAACTAATTTTCTCTAATTTTTAATTGATAAAATAAAAAAATATTTTATTCAAATTCTTAGCATGTAAAAAAACAACATTGGAAGAATATTCTTATAATTTTTTTATTTGAAAATTTTGAGAATCCAGCCTTAAAAACCTGGGTTTCGGAGACGCCTTCAAAAAATAAAAAGTATCCTGGCGGTGGTCAGGATAACTCATGAAAGTTTTATCTGAAATCATAAAACCAAATATTTTCTGTTAGTGGATGAGTAAAACTCGAGATTAATCGAAGGATTTAAAAAAAGAATTATTTTTTGGCAGAGTTAATACAAAAAATACAATTTTCGGTAAAATCTACAAGTATTGCCTTGTAAAATAATTTGTGATCAAATAAGAAAAAAAATCGATTAATCACTAGACAATATCTTATCTAGAAGCAGTGTGCAAGATTTCAATAATATTGGTGCAATAGTTTTTGAAAAATCGTGTCCACGGACTTCAAAAATAGAGTTTTGAGAAAAAGCTATTAAAGTTTTAACTAGGTAATAAAACGGAGAAAAAAAATTTAACTTATATGTGTATAGAATCGTCGATTCCAGCTCCATAAAGAAAAGATCCTGCTGCAGAGTATTTTCTTATTTCCCTGCTCTTGTCTGAATTTCTGAAGGCTATGTGTCCTAGAGTTTAACTCCGATTGACTTGAAAATTTGGGAAAATATTCTTGATGTGTAAGATAATGCTGCTAGATAAATAAAATAATGCATTTTTTTTATATTTCCAAACCCATGTTACCCCTTATAGTTTGTGTATAAATAAATAAATAACTTAAGGTAGTTTTTGTTGTCTTTATCGATGCAATACTAGTGAAATTATTTTATAATTTTGTAACACACAGTCGGAGAGGTATATTAAAGATCAATTCTTAAATTTGATGCAAAAAGCCCGGCCCAACGTAACCGAAATAATGGGAATTCTATGGAATCCATATATTGCTAAATCCTATTGCTCAAATCCTATTTCTTATCCGTAGTCTTATCCCAAAGACAGTAATATATTTGAAAACCTTTCGGCTAAATAAAAAAAAGAAGGAAAATGTTTGAATAATGACGAGTGATTTGATCATCAAATAAATTTATCCAGTGGATTTTTTAGATAGTTTGTTTAGTGGTTGAACAGTCCTTTGTAAGGTTTGACTTATTGCTAATCAATCCTACCCTGTTATACGGAGTGTTTTTTTAAAGGTATATGACTTTAAAATGAAATAAAACACTATGAAATTGGCCTTGTTGGAAAAATAATTTTATGCCATTAGGGTTTAAATGATACCACAATTTTCGGAGTAAATATGCGAGCGTTTTTCTAAACTAATTTAAGTCTATTCATGGTGAAATGTCTAAATAAACTGAGCACAAATCAGCTATCAGCTGCCAAATTAACCATCGCTAGAAAAAGTGTTACATATTTGAAAAAAAAACAACCTTAAAAAAACACAATATATATTTAAACACCTATGGCATTAAGTTATCTTTGCAATAAAGTTAATAACCATGGCCCTTGACTGCGGTTCGTATGTGTTTTAATTAATTTAAAAGTTCTATACTTTTAACAAAAACATCACTTATAACAAAGGCTGTTTATTCGTGATAATATTACCTTTTTGTTTATCGAAGTCACAAGGTTTAATAAACTTACTAACTAAATTTTTTAACGCTACCGTTTCACCCCAGGGGTACAGGGATGATAAAACACCACGCTTTTTGCTCCTACACACATTTTGCTGATCCACTTTCATATAATTTCTTAAGCACGCTCTTCGGGTGTTGAAATTTTAACAAGACCATCCTCCTATATTTGGTATATCTGATCATGCCAAGTCACTTTCCTCCTACACTATCTTTACATTTTTTACAGATCAATAATTAAGTTAGCAGATATAATATGAATTATCATAAATATCTGAAAAATATAACAATATTGATTTAGTTTCAATTAATTAATGATGTTTAACTTGACTGACTTGACTAATGGTATTGAAACATGAGCCGACAGACAACACGAGGACAAAGAACCTCTTAAAAACCACCGATATGAAAACTCTCTGACCCATCGCAGGAGTAACCATAGAGACAGAGCACGAAATTCCGAAATTCGGAAGATCTGCGATATCGAAGATGTCGTGTGATGGGGAAGAAATAGAAGAAGATGCTGGAGGGACCACGTGGATAGAACGGATTCAACAAGAGAGATAAGAATAGCAAAGTACGAGATACCTGCAGGCGGCAGACCTCCAGGAAGACCACTAAAATAATGGAGGGACGGCTAGTCATCCATATCCCAGTAACAGAAGCCGCGAAATAACAAGACACAGTCCTAGCACAAGCAGAAGAAGAAGAAGAAGACTGAAGGTAATACGTGAGCATTGTAAACGTTCTACTTTTTATAAATAACAAATAGTAAAAGTAAACTGTGCTATCATTTTTAATGTAGGTAATTACAAATTATATAGTTATATAGATACGTGTGGTATAAAAGCAAAGGCAGCAATATCCAAAAATACAGTCATCGAGGATTACTAATAAAGGATGTACTCAGTTCAAGTTTTTATAGAAAATATGGCTTTAAATTTATAGGAAACATGATTTTGGAGGGGATAGACATATCAAATCTTAAATTCATTATTTTCTCAATTAGTAATCATTGATGACTTTGTTTTGGATATTGCTGCCTTTGCTTTCATACCCTTCATGTATATATTTTTTACAGGTTATTAACAGATCGGATGACCCTTACAGATAAACATATAAGACATAATTAATTTTACAATTAAAGATATTTAAGGACATGTTACTAACTAACCAATGTTATAATAACTAATTATTTTATAGGGCGAGTTTCAATATGGCTAATCAACAATATTGTGGTGTTTATTATAGGATTTCCTCTCGACATAGTATGCTTTGTTCCTTTATCTACGAAGCCAGAGGCCGTGTATTTGTGTCAATGTGCTTCTCGGCTATGCTGTTTGTGGAGAGCACATATTACACGCTTGAGTGATTGCTTACTAAATATAAGATGCTTTATTTTTTATACAATTATATTATACAATTTGACTCTAGTAGAGATAAAAGAGTTTATGTGTTTTCCAGAATGTTCATCATCTTTTATTATTATTATTATTATTGATAATGGGCAGGCAGCTCAAGCTGATAGGCCCATATCACTGTGTCTCATTTGAATATTCAGCCTATTCCTTTATTGGTTGACACTGGCTGCAGACACAACGCCCTCAGGCAAACTGTTCCACATATTGACTACTCTATTGCTTAATGCATGCTTTCTTGGGTTGCATGAGAACCGAGACTTGTTCAACTTCAGGTTGTGATGAATCACCTGTTTCTATAGATTTTTTTTTTATTTTATTATTTTTATTTTGAACTCTAAGATGATTTAAATGCTACGCGGGAAAAAATTGAGCTAAACCCACCTGGCGGAGTATTGGAGCTACAAAAATTTGGGAATGATGAAACGCTAGTATTGGGAGGGAGTTAGTAGCGATTGATCGGATATAGGTTACGGGCAGTTACTATTCAATTCTTATAAATCATATTGATCTTGTGGTAAAGCCGTGTTTGGTACAAATGGTTGACGATCGATGCGGTCCGAGCGGTCCACATGTGCTTCCCATAAAAAATACTGAACACGGTTTTCGTAGATTTGGGTCGCGGTTATTGCGGTTTGAGCCGTTAAAAAACCGATTAACGTCTACTCTAAGGTGACGATGATATTGACAGTTCCACGAGGTTTCTGAATTATGGACTTTTTTGCTGGGTTTTTGAAACCGTTTAAATGTCATTAATCGTGGTCTCGAGTGGATTCCCGGGCAACAAAGAGGCAGAATATGAGCAAAAGTAAGGAAGGCAGGTCCTAATCGGGGGATCGCGAGAGGAAAACGCCCCATTAATAATTTATAGGAATTGGCCGTGAAGCACGGATTAAACGTATACGATGTACCAGAGGGGTGACCTTAACTGAGCGGATAATGATTTATTTTCGTTTCGCGGGAATCGGATAACGTAGGCAGATAGGAAAGTTAACTATAATTCCATTATATTTATCTGTAGACTAACGCTCTGTCGAGAAGCGAATAATGATTCATTTTCGTTTCGCGGGAGTCGGATAACGTGGGCGGATAGGAAAGTTAACTATAATTCTATTATATTTATCTGTAGACTAACGCTCTTCAGGCTTTTACAACAGATAGGTAATTGCGCAATGACGGTATATACAGTTAGGAAAGAGATAACGATAACGTGTAAGCATATTAACCCATTTTTCGCTGACGTTGCGGCAGCGCAACGGTTATTTGAACAGGTCATATTCTGAGAATTCGGTAAGGAATTTCCGTAATTAGCTTAGGTGTGTATTGTCGAGGTCTTATTATACCCTTAAATGGGTTCAGGTATAAATATATTACATTTAGTTACAATTCAGAGGTCTTCGAAGAAGGAGAGGACGCGACACTCAGGTAAGCCCTATTTTGAATACATAATATTTTTAAGATATTGTAAAATATTTTAGTATTTTTGTATCATTTCTTAGAAAGAATTGTATGGTATTTAATACAGGATAGTTTTTGTAAATATAAAAAATTCATAAAGTGCAAATATATTACGAATTATTTTGCCGTTGCGTCAGTGCAACGTCAGCGAAATATGGGGGTAAAATCCATTCCAATATTTTACGTGCAAATGCCATCAACGAATTTTAATATCGTGATTTTTTGCTTTAGGATGAATAAAAATGATTTTTTTACCGCACAAGAGGCTGCTGATTTTATCGCAGAGAACTAGAATGCTGATAGTGATGAAGAAGAAGACATTCCAGATGTAGTTATTTTACCTTAGTTTATTTTAGTTATTTCCGAACTTACCGACGAAGAGGACTTTGATGATAATGAGTTACACGAAGACGGTATATATAACCATGTACTGGAGGATACAGCAGGAACCTTGGAAGTACACTCAAAAAGGTTGGTGAGTGAACCTTCAACATCTCAGTCTTCACCTTCTGTACCGAGGAAAATGCAATGGTCCAAATCACAGCCTTGTTTTTCACAAAAACCAATTAATAATGAAAGTATCAAAATAAGTGAAGTGAAAAACCAATTAGCAGGCAAATCGTGTACCGAGTTTTTTGAATTGTTTTTTAATAATGAACTTTTGTCCCTCATTTTACAACAATCAATTGTTTATGCTCATTCTAAAAATAAGACTTCCACATCATTGACAATGGAAAACATAAGAACATTTATAGGATTTTTGTTATATGGCGGCTATCACAGATTGCCTCGTGAAGAAATGTACTGGTCTCTAGATGAAGATATTGTAAATCCATTTGTAAGGTCATGTATGAGTAGACAAACTTATCGTAGTATTAAATTAATTTACATTTAGCAGATAATTCGTGTATTGATATGTCCGACAAATTGTATAAAGTTAGACCATATTAATCAATATTAAATAAAAATTTCAAACAATTTGGCATCATAAAACATGCTTTATCAATCGACGAGCAAATGATACCTTATAGAGGGAAGCATTCTTGTAAAATGTATATTCATGGAAAGCCAATTAAATTTGGTTACAAGTCTTGGACATTAGCTTCGTCAGATGGATATATTAATGCTTTTGATATATATACGGGGAAAACTATAGAGCCTTCGAACACTTATAATTTGGGTATGGGAGGAAATGTTGTGACGGGCCTTCTGAAAAATGTAGAAAATCCAGCTCACCACATTGTTTATTTTGATAATTTGTTTACATCTATCCCCCTTATGATATATTTAAAAAATAATTTGTTTTTCGCTACTGGCACGATAAGAGAAAATCGTCTAAAGAATATTGGATCGTTAAAATCCTCCAAAGAAATAAAAAAAATGGAAAGGGGTGAATTTGATTATAGATTTGAAAAGAAAACTGAAATGGTAGTTGTTCGATGGAAGGATAGTGCTGTTGTTACAGTGGCTTCAAATTGTGATGGGATTGAACCAGTTAAAAATATCTCTAGGTTCTCAAATATTAAAAAAAACTATGTAAATATTACTCAACCTACTGCTCTTACACAATATAATCGTTTTATGGGTGGAGTTGATTTAGCAGATAACTTTGTATCCAACTACAGAATAAGAGTTCGCGGTAAAAAGTGGTGGTGGGCCATTTTTTCAAACTTCTGTGATGTGGCTGTATGTAATTCATGGAAACTCTATCAAATGGTTCATCCTGAAGAAAATATGTGCCTTTTAAATTTTAAAAGACATATAGCAACCACATTTATGAAATCATCAAAAGCGAATTTGTTGTGCATAGGAAGACCATCTAGATTTTCAATATCATCAGGTCCAAATCCAGGCACTCAACATTTTTTGAAAAGAAATCAAAACAGAAAAAGATGCAGGGTGTGTCATTCCCAAACATATTTTATATGTGAACTATGCAATGTCGCATTACATCATAAATGTCATGAAACGTACCACAAAGGAAAATAGAATCACTAAAATCACGTAAATACCTTTATATGTTTTTATTGTTTAGTCATAAGTTTTATATATTAAGTTTACGTTTATCTCCATAAGTTAGTAATATGTTTAGTTATTAAGCAAATACATATTTTTTTTAAAAGTGTATAAATATCTTGCAAAATAAATGTTCTAAAAACTGTACATGTTTTGTTTCATACCTTTAGATTTTACCCCCCTATTTCGCTGACGTTGCGAAAATGCAACACCTCAAATTTTCCAAATTAAAAGATTTTTCCATATTTTTTTGACAAAATTTTCTTAAAGGTATAGTTTTAGAACATATTCTCAAATTTCATGAAAATCGAACAACGGGAACTGGTAGCGGCGTTTAATGGAATAATGGCACGACAAGAAAATAATATACTCAAATATAGATACAATATATTAACTATGTAATCACTACAAACCTGTCCGACATTAGCGTAGTCTCATCAGAACGGATAACGTGTATGCGATTGGCTATTCTAGCTCAGATTTCGCCGGGTTTGGTAGTGATAACCCGCAAAGCATAATTGAACAAGTGTATCCAGATAAGAATATTGTAAATAAAATAATATGAATTTGCGGCCCATATACACATGAAATAAAAGGATAAAGCGTATGGGGATCTTATAGATGGATGGATAAATGAAACAAATATATATAGGAGTAAATGCAAGTAAAAAGCAAGCATATAAGTACCAAAAACATAGGAGAACATAGTGTGATAGAAATTCGAAGACGGGAGGAACAATAATGTGAAGTGGAACGGATATAGCAAGAGCATGTAATAATGATAAACGTACAAATACAGACAACTACTTGAGACCGATTCGACAGATACTAGCAATCTTTCAACACACCTCTAAGAACATGGTGAGTGGTATATAGTTATCAGCGGAGGCGTCCAGTACCTTGGCAATAAATAAGCACTGAATTAATCCGACGCCTTGCCTGCGGCACTGGAGGTTTATTTACTTATTTATTTTATTTATTTTCATTTATTGGGTTTCTTACAGACATATAATTAATCAATCTTTGAAGAAAAGACAATAATTGATGTACAGAGTTTTGGGCCAATTACGCGAAAACACATACATACAATCGATAAAAGAATAAGAAAAACATGTCCAATAGTGGGTTGTGTGAGTGTGTATTTGTGTGTTTATTTATTTATTTATTTATTTTGTTTTGGGAAAAAAATTAAAAGCAAAACGATCTTAAAAATCTTCCACTGAATTTAAAAATTTACTTTAACTTACATTAATAGTTTATTGTGTTATAGCGAATAGTACTCTTCCAGTATTATATTATTCGAGAATATTCACTGTCTATGTAACATAGTTATTTTGTGGATCAATCTTACTGCCAATAAAAATAATAATAAATGGTTACAAATTATGTTTAAATTCCGCAACGGAGGGACCTAATACGACCCTGTGCGCGGGGAGCCGCGGGCATAAGACAGGATTCATTGGATGATCCACGAGAAAAGATCGCCCAAAATTAATTTAAAATTAGGTATAGTACCTTTGAACGATTGTTATATCTAGGTATGCAGTGTGTACATGGTGAGTGTAGGGAAATTGATACAATGATATAGCAGCCAAGGATCGTTAAATTTCCGATAAAGACGAGTGAAAATACGAGGGAACGGGACATGATAATGGTAGATAATGAAGAAACATCAACTATGATTAGGGGAGTACCCGATAGATTGTGGTTACGGTTGATCAAACGACAATATGGACTGAACTTAGAAATTAAATATTAAAAATTAATTATCGCGCTTGTGAAGCGAATTTAAATCGTCCGAAGCCACTGAGTCCGTCCCAAAACAGGCATAGGGACGGAGACAGAGACGGCAACAGAAGGTGGGGTCAACTGACATATCCAAGAGGAGATATGGTTTTTTTTTGCCAAACTGAATCTTAGGAACAAAGATTTTGGTTTCAAGGAAAGTAGGATATTGAAAATCCTGGAAACACACGACTTAGGACCTTTGGCTGCTGGGAGGGGTATTAGAGGTAACGCGGAGTCAGAATTCAGGCAGTTGGTGTGAACGTCTACGGGGGTGCGAAATCCGCGTCGGTTGTTTTTTTGAGTGAAAGTTACCGTCGACTTAGAGTGTCCCAGTGGTTGAAAATTATAGTTTAACTTCAAGTGAAAGTGGTGTACGGGTAAATATACTCTTCGACATTGTTGATTGCTCACGTTAAAAGAAAAGGGGGGTACGGGTTTGATTTTATTTTATAAAGGGTAATTAATTTGGCATATTAGAACTTCGGAAATTACTGCGCTTTATTAAGTTGATTAGTCCGGCATATATAGAACTGATATTTGCAGATCTCCGGAAACTAGCTGTGCGTTATAAAGATACCTATTTTATGCTAAACACGCGGGAAATTGTTAATAAATCTTGTAAAAATACCTATCTTATGCTAAATACGCGAGGTCCTGTTAAAAGGGTTTTAACTCAGAGTACGGGTTTGATTTTATTTTATAAAGGTAATTAATCTGGCATATCGGAACTTCGGAAATCACTATGTTCTATAAAGTTAATTATTTTTGTCGTCTTACTAGGTTCACAGAATAATATTCGCAGAATTTCAGGAAACGGTAGAGTTCAAATTTAGTTAAATTTTCGTTTTACTAAGTATAGTATTGGCGGATCTCTGGAAACTAGCTGTGCGTATATATTGGCGGATCTATGGAAACTAGCTGTGCGTTATAAAGATACCTATTTTATGCTAAACACGCGGGAAGTTGTTAAAAGATAAAGGAGTTGTTACTAACAGATTCGATTTTAAATAAGTCTTATAAAATACCTATCTTTGCTAAATACGCGAGGTCTCATTTTAATTTTTACATTTGTAAGGCATATAATATTTCGTTATATGAAATGTTTCGATTAGACCGGGTTTATTTTAGTTATCGAAAGAATATTTAGTTTATTTTAATAATTTTTTTTGTTTATGTTTAATAGTAAGAGTCCGTTAAAATTATAGCGAATAAATTCTGGGATTAAAAATACGTCTAGTGAAAAATATATAGCTGATCTCGCGGGGTATCAGGTTCAGCCCATAATAATCTAGATTTTCATTTCGTTTAAAATTATATAGAGTAATTCCGTGAGAATCGGGGTTTATTTACAATTTCACAGATGTATAAATTCCATTATTCTAGAAAATTATATAAAATAATCTCGTGAGAATCGGGGTTTATTTACAATTTCACAGGTGTATAAATTCCATTATTCTAGAAAATTATATAAAATAATCTCGTGAGAATCGGGACTTATTTACAATTTTACAGGTGTATAAAATTCCATTATTCTAGAAAATTATATAAAATAATCTCGTGAGAATCGGGACTTATTTACAATTTTACAGATGTATGAAATTTCATTATTCAAAAAAATTATATAAAATAATCTCGTGGGGGTCGGGGTTTATTTACGGTTTTACAGAAGTACAAGTTTCACTATTTTATAAAGTATATAAAATTGCTTCCGTTCGGCCCGGGTTATCTTATATTATATAGGAAAACATAGGTCCCGCGCTATTAAAACATATAAAAACGTTTCATGTGGCCGGGATTATTACGCGCGTTGGGGAAAGTCTATAAGGTAAAAATATGTTTAATTTGATTCGGGTATTTTATATTTTATGAAAGATATTTGCCTCGCGGACTTAAACTATGAAAAAATGTTTCAATTAGTTCTGGTTATACTTTAGGAGTGATGTAAACTTCGCGGTTGTATAATTTGGGTTACTTTGTATTGTACGAAAACGTAAATCTCGCGTATAAAAACGCGTATAAAAAAAAAACGTATATCATGTATTCAAACATATAAAAACTTCTAGTACATTGTTTCGATAGACCGGGGTTGTATTATACTTATAAAGATGTTGTAGGGCCTCGTTATATTGAAAATATATAAAAACCGCCTGGGGCCGGGTGGGGCCGGGTCTTCTTATTTATAAACTATATAAGATTTCGTTACATTTAGTTATATAAAATGCTATCGTTCGGGAATTCGCGTTTCATTTTAAGCATATATAAATATAGGGTCCCGTTTTAAACAATGTTAGTGTTTCGTTTAGAATTCGCGCCTTCATTTAATAAATATGAAACATGTAGATTTCAATTAGAACTATTTTAAAATGTTTCGTTTAGAAATTCGCGTCTTGTATTATAACTGTGAAACTTATAATATTCGTGTTGAGCTAAAACGTGTGAACATAGAAACACTACAGTTTTGACCGCTATTTTGTTTACTATGCCTAGGACATTCTTGCGGTGTATTAGACTTGATGGTAAAATTTAAACTCTTACTCTGTTTAAAATATACGTAGTGTCTCCGCCTAGATTGGCTTCACGATATACTTTATGAAATTTGTAAGTCCCGCTGTCCTAAAATTATATAAAATTACCTTCGTTTAGATCGGGTTATATCATATTCCTCGTGGAACGCGTAAACCTCGTTGTCCTGAAACTAAATAAGGATGTTTCATCTAGACCGGGTTCATTTTACATTTTAGGAAGAATATAAATCCCGCGTCTTTCACTACATAAAATGGTTTCGGTAAGATTGGGGTTGTTTATACTTGTAAAAATTACAGAATCCCGTTATTTTAAACTATATTAAAATGATAAACTATATTAAAATGATTTAAACTATATTAAAAT
This sequence comes from Agrypnia vestita, assembly GCA_016648135.1. Lineage (NCBI taxonomy): Eukaryota > Metazoa > Arthropoda > Insecta > Trichoptera > Phryganeidae > Agrypnia > Agrypnia vestita. Next base: position 186,809 of record JADDOH010001563.1, read on the forward strand.
TTGCCGGAGAGTAGATATCAAATATTCGAGATGATAATAAATTTATATTAAGAATAATATTAAGAATAAAACTAAATCGGCGGACCCTAAAAGTAATATGTATTGACCTTATCAAGATGTAGACTAGTGGGGTTTTATTATAGAAACAATTGACTGTTCTGTGGCGCCTACTTGTCCGCGGCATCCTCGATAAATGATAAAAACAAGTGGACAAGTGGTCGCTTCGCGGGTTTGTTAAAACTTATAAATGCATGGAATCCTAGATTCAAAGCTTAATCCCGGTATTTCGGATAAATATAAGAATAGGTAACATCGGAAAATAACGGGTAACGGTTTTATGGAAAATATCGGTGCGTATGATCATTAGAGTATGATCATTAGGATTAGAGTTTAGTTTCGGTGACCCGGGAAGTACGGATGCGTAAGACGGAAATAAGGACTATGTTGCAGTATTATTAAGATATATAAATACTTACAATTGTCGAGCTAGAGTCTAATTCCGGTATCTCGAGGAATATAAATTTAAAGAAAAGAAAATAATGTCTAGTTTCGGTTTGATTAAAGTATATACACCGTATAGTTGTAGAGGCTGGATACTAAGCCCCAGCTACGGAAACTTATAAACGCGTAATGGCAGGATCAAAGGTTAGGTCGCGATCTATAGTTAATTAGGGGCCTGTGAATCGTATGCGCGTGCAAGGCAAGTGTCCGCAATCCTTAGGTATAAAGTGAGGTACATGAAGTGAAACTACGATGCACTGGACTGGATATAACCGGCGGCAGATGGGTAAGTCATGTCATCCTCTTTCCGTTTTGAGATTATAACGATATATAAAGGTGGCGCACGATTAAGAAGAATGGTCTCGGGTTCGACACCCCAGACAGAGACGGAAGAAGCGCCGACAGTGAAAGCTAACCCCTGTACCGCAAACTTTACTTATGTTTTTCCACAGGTGTTGTTTGCATGTTGAATCCGTACTGATCATAATAGGGGCGAATTAATTTGCCAAATTAACCCTTCTCTGCATGTGTGTGAACTTCCAGGGATCGAGCGGCTCGTGTGCTCGTCGCCGAACTTATTTATTTACTTCTATTTTTTTATTTAATTGATTGAGTGATTGAATAATTAATTAATTAATTAGGTATTTATTTGTCTATTCATATATATATATTTATTTATTTGTGTATTTATTTATTTTTCATTCAGTCATTCATTCATTAATTTATTCATCTATTTATAAATTATTTATTTATCTATTTTTTTATTTAATTGATTGAGTGATTGAATAATTAATTAATTAATTAGGTATTTATTTGTCTATTCATATATATATATTTATTTATTTGTGTATTTATTTATTTTTCATTCAGTCATTCATTCATTAATTTATTCATCTATTTATAAATTATTTATTTATCTATTTATTTATTTAATTGATTGATTGATTGATTAGTTAGTTAATTATATATTTATTTATTCATTTATTTGTTTGATTGACTGATTTATTAATTAATTAATAATATATTTATTTATTTATTTATTTATTCATTTGTTTAATTACTTATTAATTTATTAATTGATTAATTAATTAATTAATTTATTTATTTATTTATTTATTTATTTATTTATTTATCAATTTATTTATTTATATATTTATTTATTTACGTACTCATACGTCTGTGCATCGTCGGGAGGGGGGGGGGATAGTCAGATCAGCATCGCCACCATCATCACCGAATGCCGTGTCCCAACTATATACCACGCGCCAAATTACATCACCGTCACTGAACGCCGCGTTCCGATTACACACTACTCGCTATGTTACGTCGTCGCCACCGATCGCCGCGTCCCAGTTATATATCGTCAGGAGACGTTCCCATAGCATCGTCATCATCATCATCGTTAGCAGTGTCCCAGTTATATATAGTCAGGAGGCGTTTCGATAGCATCATCATCATCATCACCATTAGCGGTGGTTCAGCTATATACCGTCAGGAAGCGTTTCGATAACATCATCAACATCATCATCATTAGCAGTGTCCCAGTTGTATATCGTCAGGAGACGTTTCAATAGTATCATCATCATCATCTTCATTAGCGGCATCCCAGTCATATATAATCAGGAGGCGTTCCGATAGTATCATCATCATCATTAGCGGTGTTCCAGATATATATCGTCGGGAGACGTTGCGATAGTATCATCATCATCATCATCATCACTAGCGGTGGTTCAGCTTTATATCGTCAGGAGGCGTTTCGATAGTATCATCAACATCATCATCATTAGCAGTGTCCCAGTTATATATTGTCAGGAGACGTTTCAATAGCATCATCATCATCACCATCATTAGCAGCGTCCCAGTTGTATGTAGTCAGGAGGCGTTTCGATAGTATCATCATCAACATCATCATTAGCAGTGTCCCAGTTACATATAGTCAGGAGGCGTTTCGATAGTATCATCATCAACATCATCATTAGCGGTGTCCCAGTTATATATCGTCAGGAGACGTTTCGGTAGTATCATCAACATCATCATCATAGCAGTGTCCCAGTCGTATATCGTCAGGAGGTGTTTCAATAGTATCATCATCATCATCATCATTAGCAGTGTCCCAGTTATATATAGTCAGGGGGAGTTTCGATAGCATCATCATCATCATCATCATCATTAGCGGTGTTTCAGCTATATATCGTCAGGAGTCGTTACGATAGTATCATCATCATCATTAGCGGTGTTTCGGCTATATATAGTCAGGAGACGTTACGATAGTATCATCATCATCATCATCATCACTAGCGGTGGTTCAGCTATATATCGTCAGGAGGCGTTTCGATAGTATCATCAACATCATCATCATTAGCAGTGTCCCAGTTATATATCGTCAGGAGACGTTCCAATAGTATCATCATCATCATCATCATTAGCGGTGTCCCAGTCATATATAGTCAGGAGGCGTTCCGATAGTATCATCATCATCATTAGCGGTGTCTCCGATATATATATCGTCAGGAAACGTTACGATAGTATCATCATCATCATCATCATCACTAGCGGCGGTTCAGCTAAATATCATCAGGTGACGTTTCGATAGTGACAACATCATCTTCATCAGTGATGGCAGGGTTCCAGTTACACATCAGTCGGAGATAATTAGGCAGATCCCATCATCATCGATGGCAGGATTCTAGCTGTACACCATTTGGAGAAAATACACCGACATCCCTGGCCAGGGGCTAGGCATATCCCTACTGTCCAGATCCACCTTTCCATCTACTAATACGAGGGGTCATGGCCTCGTGAAACCACATGGCAACCAACCATTACAAGTATTTATTTATGTATTGTATATGTAAGTATATGTATGTATATTATATTTTATTAGTATGTATCTATTCGTACGTAGTGTATGGAGGGGGCTCTTCACGGGTGGCACAACACCCGTGCGGATGTCTTCCCTCGTCTGGAATGGATTGAACGTATTGATGCATATCAGATTATAATAAGTACTACCTGGGAGGGTGGTTGCAGTCACTGTAGTGTCGCGAATGGCCAATGGGCTGCAGTTGCTCACAGGCGAGGGTTGGGGAGCCTAGGAAACTCCCCTTCCCCACTCGCATATTTTTGACTTGACAGGTGGCCCGGGACCATCTTTACAGTAGCTTCAGTATATATACCGTAGTTTAACTTAGTTTAACCTGGAGGAGTTGGAATTCGGGGGGCAAACTGGCTCTGAGCCCGGACGCCAGACACTGACGCGAGGGATGGTGCGGTACTTTGCACAGAAGAGGCCCAACATGAAAAGGCGCATCCAGGCTCAGGTCAACGTATCCGGAACTCGTGTCGGGAGAAGGAAGATGGGATCAGTCACCGATGAGCCTTTGGGTATGGAGGGGCCGAATTTAAAGCAACCACATTTTCCGCGTACACATACATTTACACATACCTTCTACAAACCCCTTATCCATTAGAACCCAACGTACCACTAGAATGAGACATAGGGCCAGATACAGGTGACGGAACTTAGGCCGGCTAGTAAATAAACGTAACAATGTAATTGATATAAAGATAATGCAGAGTAAATATAAAAGATCGTAGGGAATAAGCACAGCGAGGTAACGGCGGAAGATAAAATTATTAATCAGCGAGGGCGTCGAAGACGGAATCATCCATAGGAGCGGCTACGAAGGACTCGAGGGCTTTCAGGGGATCTATGTACTCTATATGTGCATGCGCATGTGATAACGGCACGTCACTAACCTTTCCAGTGGATGGCGGTCGATCCCATACAGGTAGGACAATGGGGGATCGAGCGGAGAGGGCATGGAAGCAGAGGATCGCGCACTCTGGAAGCGCAGCTACACCAGATGCAGTGGTTTCAGTCCGTAGGAATGATAGGTAAATAATATAGGGCCACGGAACATAGTATGTTTAGCAATTGCACCGTAGGGCTTAATTGACGTGCTAGGTAGTTTTGTTTGCGTTTTCCATGAACATTCACGAACTTCATACCCCAGTATTTAATTTAAGTTTAGCTTGCGATAGGGTTACCACAAAACCAATTCATCCCCTATAGTTCGCAACAAAAAATTACACAACGTGAACTGGGGAGGTCTTGAATAAAGCGAGGGTGTTTGGAAATACTACGTTAAAAACCGTAGAGCCTTCACCCGACGTAGATAGATAGCTTGTTTGCCTCTAACAAGGCGTAAACTCAGTTAGGAGTAGGATCGAGCTGTAAGGCGAAGAAGAGGAGCCATCACAGGGTTCACAGAAAAAGTTCACATCTTGCATGCTGAAGTGTCAGATTCCGAATGCCATTTTGTAATCTCGTCCCCGCCGTTCGCGACCGCTGTGAAACTATCTACAGTAGACCAAAGACATTATTTTGTTCCATAGAATATTTGTGGTACCTACGCGGTCAGAAATCAATTTTTGGTGCAGATCGTTGGTGCGGGGCTCGATACATTCATTTTTTCAGAGGTTTCGCGAAGAGGTGTGACGAACAAAGGTTGCTACGTCACATTATATATATATATTATAAAAAAAATTGGTTAAATATTAAAATTAACAAAATGTAGTCTTGACATTTGTAGGGTTGATGACTTGGCGTATTTTTTTTACGTAGTAAAATTATCTTTAAAAATATTATGATTACTAATGTACTAATGTCAAACAAAAAAATGATGTAAAAAAGAGTTCAACGGTATTTAATGATGGAATATCTGAAAACAAAAGTTTTGTTTTGTATGTAGTTAGTCAATGTTATTATCAAACTTTTTAATTTAAAAAATCATTAATGAATCAATTGTTTAACAGAATATTTTGAGTATGTTCAGGAACACAATACTGGATTTTATTGCCAGAGGGATATCACTAATCAAGATATATTACAGATGTCTCATAGAGATGAAGCTATTTTTTGTATGGGAAATAAGTATAAAAGTTTTATGGGTGTTTATAGGCCTTACGACCTATCATAATATCATATCATACGTCTGGCTTAACCGATCAATTTACATAATGTATCTTTCACCCACAATAGACTATCACATCTATCGAATTTTTGGAAGTTGTATATATTAGGTCCTTACATATGAAATTGACGTTTTGCTGTACTGGCAAATTTGATCTCAAATATCTTCTCTTTGGTTAGGAATTCCAAATTCAAATTTATACAGCTATTTACTCATGTATTTGTGTTTTGAAAATTATACTTCATTTGTTTTTTCCTCAATTGTTTTTTTCTTGCGTCACTCAGTTTACAAAATGAAAAACTTGAAATATCGCGTTATTTACGAGTACGAGTTCCACCGTGGCACCAGTGCTGCAGAAACGGATCGAAGGATTAATGATGTGTATGGCGACGGTGCCCGCAAAAAAGAAAACACAGTGCGTTTTTGGTTCCAACGTTTTCGTTCTGGAAATTTCGACCTGCAGAACAAGCCCCGTGGACGGCCGGAGACCAAAGTTTATAATGAAGAATTGAAGGCTATTGTGGAAGCGGATCCATCGCAAACCACATCCGAGTTAGCTGCAGGCTGCGGTGTTAGTGATAAAACTGTTTTATCCACTTGAAGCAAATTGGTAAGGTGAAAAAGCTTGAAAGGTGGGTACCTCACGAATTGAGTGAAGCAAATCAACAAACGCGCGTTGACTGCTGCGTTGCATTACTAACTGTGGCGAACAATAATGGAAGGATTTTAAATCTTAAATCTGGCCAGACGGTTACGGCAGATGTCTATTGTCAGCAACTGCAAACCATGATGGAAAAGCTAGCTGCTAAACAACCGAGGCTGGTTAATCGCTCTAGGCCACTGCTGCTTCATGACAACGCTAGACCACACACAGCACAACAGACGGCTACCAAATTAGAGGAGCTTCAATTGGAATGTCTAAGACATCCACCGTACTCTCCGGACCTTGCCCCAACAGATTACCATTTTTTTCGAAATTTGGATAACTTCTTGCAAAGGAAAAAATTCAACTCCGATGGGGCAGTCCAAACCGCCTTCAAAGATTTTATTGATTCCCTTCCGAATGGTTTTTTTAGTAAAGGGATCGATGAACTACCTATGAGATGGCAAAAGTGCATAGATAGCAATGGTACATACTTTGATTAAATAAATATATTATAATAAAAAAAAATCGACTTTATGTTCCTCCCATACTAAACGTCAATTTCATATGTAAGGACCTAATATTTAACTGGATTTCAAATAAGAACGACTCATATTCCAAAATGATTTCAAATCTTAAACGCTAAGCTAACCAACAGTATGACAGAAAAAGGAGAAATAAACCAAAAAGTTAGTAACAAAGTATGAAAAGCAATAATTGCATAATGATAAATATCAAAAATATTAAGCAATAAAACAAAAAAAGTGAAAAACAAAGTATGAAAGACAGCTTTTAAATCAACAGTCTCCCGAACATCACATTCTTATGACAGAAAAATAAGCAATCAACCAAAAAAAATAGTTTATCGTGACGTTTATCGAGAAATCATAGTTACGGTGGCTGGGACATATCTTGCGGATGCCAGCAGATAGACTGCCAAAGCGAATATTCCAGGCAAAACCAGAAGGCAGAAGACCAATGGGCCGTCCCAGGAGACGGACGGACTACTGCGAAGCGAGGTTGCAACTAAATTGGGCTGACGTGGAGAGCGAAACCCAAGACAGGAAAAGTTGGAACCTTTTATGCGGTGCAGGGACCCCGAACCAATAGGATAAGGAGTAGAAGAAGAAGAAGATATCATTAGGTTGATACAAAACTATCAGCCATACGATAGGTCGTAAGCCCTATGGACACCCAAACAAACTTCCATACCTACTTTCCCATTTAAAAAAATGGCTTCGTCTCTATGAGACATCTATAACATGTATATCTAGAAAAAAAATTATTAATTAATAAAAAAGGTTATTTTATTTGCTCTTGATATCTTCATTCAGAATATGTGACGTCAAACGATAGTAAAGACAAGCATTATTGACATAATTTAATATTAATCAAACGAAGTCACTTCAATAGACGTTCCCTGCTGATGGATTTCATTTAAGGACCACTTCAACTTGATCAATTCCGTATTGACTCCGTCGTCAGACAAACGTCTCCACGGCTACCCACTGCTAATAAAACCATTATTGTTGACTTATCTTTCCCTTCCATTACGATGGCGCCTATTATAATTAATGTAAATATTATCTGCATAACATTAAATCCCATACAATATGTGCTGCCATGTGTTAGCGTGTCTGTGACATCAATGAATTGTACGGTACGGTACACCCGTATTATGAATTATAATTTTTGAAGAATTGTGTATTCTTATTTTTTCAATAAACTAAACATTATACACGTTTAGTCACTACTTCGTCCCCCTTATCATTAAGTGATAACTAAGCTAAATGTAGTTTTGTGTTGAACTATAAGAATTAAGGTCTGGAACGGGGAAGGCATGTTTTCGTTCGTTAATGGGAATTGGGAAAGTAGGGGTGAAGTGTTTCGGAACGTGCTAATGTTTTGATCCATGGAGAGAGATCATAGAACATTTTTAATAAAAAAGACTGTACATTTTTTAAGTTTTACCTGTTTAGGCGCGTTTAAATTCGTGTCCAGCGATTTAATTTAATTAATAAATCGATAGTTAATTTCAATTTGCCTCCCCCAGTCACGATCCCGCGAAAATAATGTAAATGTGTGAAGTGCCTTTGAGGTGAGTTCTCACGAAAACGCTTTATAAGTCATCCAATACATTAAAAAAAACTAACCCATAAAAACTAAGTTTTTATTATACCCCCTTTCACATTTACTAGTTGAAACAGGTTTGGCGCTTACCCCAAGCGTTGGGCTTGAGACGGGCGACACTACAAAAGGGAGTTATAAAAAATTTCGAAAAATTCAAAATTATACTATAATTATTAATTTTTTTTAAACTAAAATTTGTTATATCATTTTTATCGTCGCCACGAGTCTGTTTGCAAAGTTTTAGCTCGATTGGATCACGGAAAAAGGGTTAAAAATGGATCCAAAGTTTTTTCGACAGACAAGCAAGCAAACAAGTGAACGCTACGAGTTAAAAGAAAGGGAGTAATAAAATAACCCATAAAAACCAAGTTTATATTATACTCCCTTTCTCATTTACTAGTGGCAACAGGTTTGGTTAACCTAACCTAACCTACGCGTTGGGCTCGAGTCAGGCGATGCTACGAAAGGGAGTAAAAATTTCGAAAAATCCAAAATTATACCATAATTATTCATTTTTTTAAACGAAAATTTTTTAGATCATTTTTATCGTCGCCACGAGTCTCTGCAAAGTTTCAGCTCGATTGGATCACGGGAAAAGGGTTAAAAATTGATCCAATGTTTTTCGACAGACAAGCAAGCAAGCAGACGCTACGAGTTAAAAGAAAGGGAGTAATAAATATCCACAAATAATAAAAATAATGAAGAAGAAAAAATGGCATACGGCTTCGGAATGTTAAGAACAAAATCAAAATATTTAATCATGACTTGAAGCAATCATGAATTTATTATATTTTGGCATAATTTGACAAAGTACAGGAACATGATCATATAGAAGTAACTACGGTCGAAACCAGTTGTTTTCTGATTGGTATTACTTTCGGAATATCTCTCATTCCAGCCAGCGAGCTGGAGACATCGTTTAGTATAAATATTATAATTTATAATTGATTTGTTATGATTGGCGCTAAAAACGTGGCGACATTTTGCACGTGAGTCAATTCATAAATAGTCATATTTTTAAATAACAGTTTATCAAGAAGAATATTAAATAACTATGCAGGGTTATTTGTAAAACATTAATAACCTCACAAGACTTCCTTGATTTTGAGTCGAAAATGTTGAAGCAACCATGACCTAATACCAATAGTCAAATAAAATAATAAAAACCTTTCAATTCTAATTGGAAAACATTCCGATGAGAATTTCTGCAGGGTTGTTATCATTTTATTTAACTTGTAAGTATTGAAAGGAATGTTTTTGTGAAATTTTTCGTAATCGATATACCTTAGTTAAGTACTGTTAGTGATACAACGAATACTATTTTCACGAATACGAATACGAATATCAAACCTACTATTCGGCGAATATGGATACGAATAATTCAACAAGGTAATAAATAATACACCGCTGTTCTTTTTTATCCAAAAAATTTAATAATTGAAATTTATTATTGTATTTGAAATTAAGATTTAATAATTAAAAACCACCGGCAAATTTTTTGTTCAAAAAGCACAACATTTCTTTAATCCGTTCGTACATTCCCTGCGGTCGAAAATATTATTTTACGCTAACGAGTGGTCATGTAACTAGATTTAATTTGAAATTATTTTATAAGAGTTAACACTTTTACACACAACTGAAATAAAATGGAACGAACAATACGTATTACAAAACAAAAACTACATGAAATGAGCACCTAACCTTATTAATAACCCAACGAAACTAGATGAAAGAACTCATGTTATGCTGTGAAACATGTAACAATTGACAACTTGAGAACTCAACAAATCCATTCATTCATTGTTAGGGAAATCCCCAATAATAGAGTGCGTAGGTGTGTTCGGATACACAGTACACAGCCAAACCGTAATTTGCGTTACGCTCAGTTATAGTTTGTTTTTAATATTCGTGATGATATTCGGCGAATACGAATATTCGGTAAATATCTACTATTCGGGGAATACGAATATTCGTATTAATTGCATCACTATAGGTCGACCACAATCAAAAGATCATTCCCTAGTTTTGTCCGGTAAGAAGAAAGCAGGGGAAAATTGCCTGGCAAGCCCGTATTACAAGCCTCAATATGATATTCCAAAAAAAAAATTGTTTAGTTTAAAAAGGTTACTTACTTACTAGAAAAACTTCTTTTATGTTCATTTTTTGCATCGTAATAACAGACCTATTTTTTGCGCGCATTCTTTTGAATGCGATCTAGCTATAGTTGCTGTGATGATTGTAAAAAATAAGTCAGAAATATTTTAAAAAAAATATATTTTAATATTGCATAACTCCGTAACCACTGAGCGTGAGCGAACATTTTCGACTCATAAACAAGGCAGGAAGATAGTCCTGCGAGGTTATCAATGTTTTCCAAATAACTCTGTATAGACTAGGAGCCAGCGACCGCCAGAGTTACGTTATAGTATTAAACCTGAAATATCTTCTGTACATGCACCATATAGTAGTTAAGAAGATTTGAATATCATGACATTTGAGTTCGGGGGATTTTGACAGATAACAGGTAATACAGGTAAAAAAAGTGTGTATGTAAATATAAAGCATTAATTGGAACATTATTTATTTATTTGTATAAAGCGGCTATTGTGTCTAGTGACACATCCTTAAGGGTTGATTTGGTGAAGTGGATATTGCTGCCTTTGATTTTTACACCACGAGGATTTCGCTGTCTTTGTTTTTAGTAGTGAATGAAACATGATTTTGGAAGGGATAGAGATTACATAAAATTTCGAATTCAGTTCATTCTGAATTAGTAGATACCGCCACATGTAGTCGAAAATAGTAACAATACAACTCACATACAAAACGAGTTGTGCAAGTTAAACTTGTATACAACTTGTAGTTGTGATAGATGTGATAGTCCGTCATGGGTGGAATTGGTGAACGTTACATTGTATAAAGTGGTCGTAAGCCCTATGAACATCCAAAAAGACATCCATACCTACTTTCCCATATAAAAACAAAAAAATATGTGTACCTTCGTCTCTATTATATATTTTGATTAATGATGTCCCCCTGGGGATAAAATCTAGTATGCTGTTGTGTTCTGAACATTTTCGACCATGCTGTGGATCGGATCATTTACGCGTAATTACGTCCAATTAATGTAATGCTTAAATTCACACATAAAAATTCCGTCAATTTTTACGGGTTACAGCTGGTGATAATATTAATGAAACACTTTATGCTTGAATGATCAAACTTGTCTGCCAAGCGATTTGACTCGAGTCTGGCGTGTAAAAAGTGAACGGAAAATCTTTGTTTACAAAACAAAAGACCATCAGCGAGCCAATAGAAATGCCAGCTTTATCTTCGTAGAAGAGGATTTATCTACGCGTGGGATTTACAACACACAACACAATTCGGCAGCCATATTTACCATCGAGAAGCTTTTGTTTTAGAGCTGAGGGATAATAAATTGTTCTCCGTGTTTTGTTTTGTAAATAGCAGATCACGAAGATTTACACCTCGTTGTGTAGTTGTGTAAGTCTATCAAAAAATGCAAATAATGTGTTGGAAATGGACGCCAGGTGTCCCGTTTTTTCTACATCGTTTATATTCCCACTCACCCACACAACGTCGTGGTTAGATAAAGTGTCATTGTGTCAACTGTATAGAATAGGTCTTTTTTTAATTCCGTGTTTATTGTGGTTTTGTTAACTCTGTATTGTTTTATTTTTTTGATGTGTAACATCTTTCCTCTCGCTTTCCTGCAATCTGTGACAGTGATTTCGTGAAAAGGGACGGAAATGCGTAACAGGAAATAAGACGCGCCCAATTTCACTTAACCAATGAGCGCGCGCTATGGACAAAAATTCATCGTTTATAAACAAATAATGTCCAGCATGTGCCGTCACAGCGAAGACGCACACAACCAGCCAGTGCTTCTGATTTTGTATATATGTTGCAATGCTGGTGACAAGCGTGTGGATGTTGTAACTTTAATATATTTTGACTTATATATATATATTCCAAAATATCCAATAAATACTTAACTTATTTTAAATTAATATATACAATAACTACCCTTAATGATTTAAATTCACAAATTTGATGTAATTAATGTGATTATTTTAAAATATTAATTCAAAGTTTTCATACAATATGTATGACGGCACAGTACCGCCATCTATGAAAATAAATAAAAACATATAATTGACCAAACACATATCTAAAGAAAATGCGTATGTAGATATACGGTACCTACCTAGTGCGACAAAATTCAATAATACATAAATGCACATACATTTTCTTTACTTGTATTTAATAATTTATAAATATAGAGAAGATATAAGCTTTTTAAAATTTTGTTTAAATTCTTTGCTTGCATTTAAACAAATGCTCAATTGATATTTTTAATTGCGAGATTTTCAATTAAAAATAAAAGTATAGACAGTATTGATAAGTGCTGCTCAATTGATATTATTTATTGTGAGATGACAAATGTTAAACATCATATGCGACTACTGTAAGGCTCGCTCGTTTTCTTTTTTATTTGACTTAAACATTTTAGTTGATAATCTTTAAAACGATGGAAAATATAAAAAATATTATCTCTATACCTAATTAATAACATTATACTTTGTTTTCACCAATAATTTATTAAAAATAACAAAATATTCCGATGAAGGGACAATTGGCTCCAAAGCATGGCGTTTTCAACAAATGAAAGGCGAAAACAAAGTAGATTCTGTGTTTCTGGGAATTCTGCCATGTAAATCTAACCTCCCGCCCGACGTTTCGGATCCCATTGCAGGGTCCATCGTCAGGGCTGTGATAATATCGAGCGACATCCTAAACATCATTTTGGAGCAGTAATATTTAACCTCACTGTAAAAATCTTTCGTCTTTTAAACTGGCTTAGCTCATATATTATAGTGAGGTACGCAAAACATTATACACATGTGCCTTTAATACGTTATAAGTTTTCGATTGTATATTTTTTATGGAATAACGCTTATAATATAACGGAAAATGAAATCAACCCTTGTGTAATAAAAATAGGACTTCATAGTCTCTTGGAACAGGACTCGAACCAACGACCACTAGATCACCTGGCGAGAGTCTTTACTACTAGATCAACAAGCTACTCAAGTGTAGGTATACAGGGTTATTTGGAAAATATTAATAACCTCGCAGGACTATATTCCTGCCTTGATTATGAATCGAAAATGTTCAAGCTATCATGACCTAATATCATTAGTTATGGAGATATGCGACATCAAATTTGCATTTTTATTTCAATATTTTTTACTTATTTTTTGTAAAACGTTGGACTTTCATAGCAATAACTTATATCGATTACGAAAAATTCATTTGTTTCAATACAAGTTAAATAAAATGATAAAAACACTGAAAAATTCCAATTGGAATTCGAAGGTTTTTATTATTTTATTTGACTTGTATTAAAGGGAATGAATTTTTCATATTCGGTATAAGTTACTGTAATGATAGTCCAACGTTTTACATAAAATAAGTCAGAAATATTGAAAAAAAAATGCAAACTTTGATGTCGCAAATCTCCATAACTGTTTATATTAGGTCATGATAGCTTGAACATTTTCGATTCATAATCAAGGCAGGAATATGGTCCTGCGAGGTTATTAATGTTTTACAAATAACCCTGTATAAAATTAAATAAATAAAGACCTCGAGATATTTGTAAATTATTTTCTGCATTTCTTGCCACATTAGTTTTTATTAGAATTAGAAAATATTTATTTTATTCGTAACTTTATAATTTGTTTTCCAACCAGAAAAAATATATAAATATAGAGTAATATTACATATTTATATATCAGATACATGGAAACCGTTTTATTTATCACCCTGTGACGTAAATTGCATTATCGAAAGACGGCAGCGTGTTGACATTAATATCGGCCGACATTAATGTAAATCTGACATATTTGCTCAAAATGGCCGCCAACACTTAGCGCCGCCGTCAGCGCTGTCGGCGGCATATCGAAGCTGTAATGTGCAGTAGGGATGGGTAAATGAAAAAAAATATCGATATATATCGAATCGATATTTTTAAAAAGTATCGAAAATAATCTATATACATTGCCAAAAATATATCGATATAATTTTTCCAAAAATGTAAGGGGAATAAGCTTTTGGCGACCAAAAAAAAAAAAGGTCGCCAGAAAAAAAGTGAAAAAAGATATCCATAAAAAGGTCGCCAGAAAAAAAATGTAAAAAAGATCGCCAAGAAAATAATATCGGTTATCCCTGAAAAAAATATCGATATTCGATATATCGCGAAAAAATATATCGACGATAAATATCGATATTTTTCAATATTTTGATATATCGATATTTTTTTCCCATCCCTAATGTGCAGCCGACACAACATCTCGCGAGATTGCACCGAACATTAGCGGTGTACCTACAGAGTACCTACGCGCCACAAGGAACCATTACATACAAGTATTTTATGAATGAAACCAGTTATTTTCTTCGCAGCTCCCACGCCAACGCATTGCGTCATCTTCGGTCGGAGGATTCAGAATATATCGTCTGATGAATAAAATTTGCATTCATTGTTGTTTTTAATACACAAATTTACTAATTCGCTATACGTTGATCAGATAACGCATCCCGAACGGCGTATTATTTACTCGAGGATTTTAATCATTCATTTTCGGTTTTAATTTGAAAACCAAATTCGTATTTTAATATGCAGATCAACAAGTAGTGTGCTGTAGAAAACATAATGAACGAAAAATAATTACAATCACACAATTCAGAATTGGAAAAAAAAACACGCATAATCGCATATACGGAAACATGATAACACTGATGCAAAATTTACATATGCTTCTAAATTGTTAGAATGGTGTAAAAAAACACATGAAATAAGAGAAAAAACAATAAATAAATTCTAAATACATCATACAGGCAGGTACGTGTTCACACATACACATATGTACCTATAAGAATAGGCATGATGACAGATTTTGAAATAACATTCTATACTGTAGGTACCTATACGTCTACTATTACCGAAAATAACATTATTTCATTAGTAAACTAAGTTTTTATGCAAATAATTGCATTTTCATCTACATATTTTTGATTTCGCGCAAAAACGCCCGCAGCTGTCATTTCGTCTAAGTGACGTCAAGCCTCAGTAAACATTGCATTGTGTCCTATGGCAACGATTCAAAGACACCGTGATTGGTACGCTCTAGTAGAACGTGGAGGCGTCCATTTACTACTTCTGAAACTTTTGCTAATTATAAATTATTTTTTTAATTAAGATTAATCATATATAAACGTATATGGAAGTCTTTGTCGGGTGGCCCAGGATTTATGTCCTGAATGAGTTTGGTTACGTGATCACTTTACACAATGCAACGTTTACAAGTCCAACATAAAAACATCAACTCATTATCAAATATTTGAAAAATAAAGATGTTCTCAATCAATTTCTATCATATATTCAAACGGACTATACTAGAGACATCTAAAATCCTTCAGATGATGTAGTTATACGTAGATTTCGCAGCTGATAATGATACCTATATTTATATTTTTAAAGTGGAGTTTAGGCATCATAATCATACTCCTCTCCTACTCACGAGTTGTATTACTCTTGTAGAAGAGAAATACCATTGCAAAAAAAAACTGTCGCTATCTTTACTGTAAACGAAAAATTATTAAAAAAAAAAAAGATAATCTTCCGAATTATTTAACACATACATTAGAATACGCCTGAAAATCATTATTTTCAATTTTTGAATTCCTTTTACAATTTTTATACCCTATAAAAGACTTCCATACTTCCATACATCTTAATAAATAATTATCCCTCTGTGGACAAAATTTAGTAATTGTGTTCTCAGAACATACATATAAAAATATCATATTTTAACTTACGTCGGTATCAACGATTGTGCAACGTAGTTGTACAGAGTTTTCTTCAGGTGGACAGTTTTCGTCTTTGTAAGCAGATTGGAGGGGTGCTTACCTGAAAAAATCAAGAATAATGTTATGAGAAAATATACATAAGAATATCATTAATCCTACGAAAATAAAATGTTAATTTAATGGAATTTTTCATTTTAGGGGGTAGAAGCACAACCGTCCCTTTACAAAAAATGAGAATACAAGGCGATGTATTTTTTAATATAATTATCTGGCAAAGAGTGTTAATTTCACAAACAATAACTCATTTTGAAAGCATATTTGTGCGTTTAAGAAGTATCTTTTACTATATCAAAAGCATATCTCTCATGATAAAACAATACCACGAATACCACACTTTTGTCAAAATCATTTCTTTTTGTATATTTATCTTTAAAATGTGTACATAGGTATTTTGGCAAAACAATTATTCATGTATCTTATTCCATTAAAGCATTTCTTCGTATTCTATTTATTGTAAAGAATCCAGGTATAATGCAGTTCTTTGCCTCCCCTGTAAAATCTGCATTACGAGGTATTTTGTTTTATCATGAGCGATATTTATTTTAAAATCTCTGCTCTGGCTTCAAATCAGTTTATATCTAATCCCCTCATTTCTGTCTTATAATTAGTGAATATTTTTTAATTGATGTTTTTTTAGCTGTCGTGTAACCTATTTAATTTTTAATAAAAGATGAGTGACTAACTCAGATTTTATTAAAAATTAAATAGGATTTTAAGATCAAAAGTGCTCCCTGACTGAAATATTGAATAATACTATCAAAGGGTAAATAAAACACGGAGCAGTAGTATTATTCAAAGAAAATAAATGACTAGTAACATATCGATTGTTTCATATAAAGGTAGTGTTAAGTTAAGAAAATCACGTTATTTGCAAAGAACATTTGCAATAGGAACTGCTAAACGTCAAACAGTTGCGTTTAATATGCATCAACACTAAAGACGCACTAATACAATGTACCTAATACCAGCTCACTCATTTTATTGACAGGTTATGTCTCCTCACCTCAAAAGGCCACCTTCTAACGCTTTTCTGGATAAATTATACAATACCGCAATGAAAACGGCGGCCGTTCTCGGCATATTAAACAAAAGCCCGCGGAGCCGCGAACGATAAATCTCCATTTGCAGAAAACGGCTCGTCGGCCAACCGTTGGGCGCCTCGCCGCGCCATTTACCCTCGGCGGCCAATAGCGACGCCACTAGCGCAATTTGATAAACTGCACCCAATAGAACTCTATTAGAGTACGAACGCTAAATGGATTTGCATCAAAAAAGCGACCGGCGAGTGCAGACCGCTCGCGCGGTTCGCTCCGAGTGAGCGCCGTGTCAATTGAAATTATGAGTTAAATATGTGAGGACGTAAATAACTATGAAACGTGCAATCTCTCAACGTCGAAGATGACGGCGTCGCGTCAGCCAGACAATTCGAAGGTACGTTCCTAAATTACCGCGACGTGATGATCAGCGCTCGCTGGTATTCAGAGGAAGACTAAAGCGGACGTGGAATAATGACAAGCGGTGTCACCGGGGTTCAAGCCTGCAAGCCCTCGACTATGCTGAACGGATAGGAAGAAGATCCTCGCAGTATCGCGGATAGTTTGTAAGAAAGAGAACTAAATCCAAGAGCAATGGTGGAAAATGTAAGTGATAGGAGAATACTGATGCGGATCTGACTGAGGTACATAGGTTTATCAACCGAACTATGAATAAAATGTGTTTTTGTGTTTTACTTTAGAACTTTAAAATGAAATACAACACACAAAAATCTTGACACTGGCCATGATATTGATTTTATTGAAATGATTTTTTTTTCAATTGCAACATTGTAGATTGACATATTTAAAAAATATTGATTATTTATTTGTATATATCTACTTTTTTATTTAATTTTTTACACCAACATGTTTCAAAAGACCTTTTCATCGTCAGGGCGTTGTAAAACTGTCAAAATATCACAATGAAATGTCTTTTTTTTCTAAATTATTTTTGAAAACGATGAAAAAGTTTTTCTGAAACATGTTGGTGTAAATAATTAAATAAAAAAAGTAGATACATACAAATAATGTAATCAATTATTTTTTTTAACATAATTTTATACCATTCAGTGTTAGGTACACGAAATAAACGTCCAATTCAAGGGATCACCAGTGTCCAATTCTTGAAGAATGCAAATTTATAAAAATAGGACATAGCCCAGAATTTATTACTATTTATTATTAGCAATTTATAATTAATATAGGTACGACATGTTTCACAAAAATATGCACTATAAGAGTTAAAAAATTGCAAATTATTAAAAAGATTGTTGCTCCTGATTGTTACTATTTGTTAAAAAGTTTGTATCTGTGAACCAGAAGTAAATTTAATATAATTAATAAAAGAAACTTAGTTTTCACCACTTTTTTATATTGAAAATATCAACAATAATAATACGTTAGGCCATAGGTCTTGAAACATGTGATATTTTCAATATAAAAAAGTGGTGAAAACTAAGTTTATTTTATTAATTATATTAATAATGTCATCACAAAATTATTTTATTTTTAGTTTAATGCAACATTTGCACAAACCTACGTAACCTAATACATGTACCGATAAACATACCAGTAAAAATGGCCACGATGTTTAATGTTGGAAAAGAAATTAAAAAACTAAGAAAATTTATTTCTATGAAATACGAATGCCCTGCAGGCGTGAAATAATAATTAATGACAATAACACTAATGAATAATCTATTTATTCCAAAAGAAGGATATTCGTTCGCAATTTTACAGCCACATTAAAATTTATATCATTTTAAGGCTGTAGTATCTGCGGGCTTTCTGTTGCAATTAATTAACCGTATAGTTTTACAGCCTTCGGCGGCCGCGCACCCTTTTGTGCCCGGCAGCCACTTGGGGGGTAATGAACAGCCTGTTAAATAATTCACGCAATTCGTTTAATTGGCGTGATTACGGCGAAGAATATGAAATATTCCCGCTTTTATTATCGGCGTAAAATTAACGGGCGCTCCTGTCGAACGCTGCTTACACAACGCACTTATTATTTTTATTTATTACACCTATATTTAACCCGACGTGATGGTTAGACAGCGTCAAACAAAATGTTGGGAAAGAAACAAATCGCAATAGATATGTAGCTGTGAAGATGAATTGTAATGCACGATATCAGAACTTTTTAAGCTTAAAAATCAGTTGCTCTCCATTGCAGGACAGATAAATGGCTACAACTTAATCTTTTACTTTAAATATAACCATTTCTTATTTTAACGAAAACATTTTGGAGGCCTTTGATTTTGTTGACAGTACGGGACCGAAATAAACAAGACACTAAATCGAGAAATTCTGTGACTTCAAATGTGTTTTCAATCGTAAACCAAAACATACTTATATAGACTGATTATGTTAGTTTTTTTTTTAATATTACTTAAGCAACGTAATCAAAATTTTCTAAGTAAAAATATCCATCACTAACGCTATCGAGACGCTAGATGCCGCTGATTATATGGACCTAAGTCGCGGAAGAAATATACAGAGTGTAACAGAGCTATAGCTAGACCGCATTCAAAAGAATGTGCGCAAAAATTACGTGTGTTATTAAGATGCAAAAAATGAACACAAAAAAAGTTTTTCTAGTAAGTAAGTAACCTTATTTAAACTAAAAAGTATAAAACAGAATGTTAGTAAACTTAGTAAAAACCACTACGAGGCTAAGGCTTTTTACTTAGTTTACTAACATTCTGTTATTATGTCTAACCACAAAGTTGATGCTTTAAATATTAATAATATTAAAAAATATACATTTATTTGGAATATCATATTGAGGCTTGTAATACGGGCTTGCCAGGCAACTTTCCCCCGCTTTCTTCTTATCGGACAAAGCTAGGGAATGGTCTTTTGGTTGTGGTCGACCTATAGTCAGAAATACTTTATAAGTAGATCCCTGCCTAAATTGTTAGTCGAAAATATTCAAGCAGAAATATCCTAATATCGATAGTTCTCGAAACAAGCAACTTAAAACACAGCATTTTTTAAAAATTTTCTGACATATCTTCTGTGAAACGATGGACTATCATCAAAGTTACTTATATCAAATATTAAAAATTCATTCGCTTAGATACAAGTCATACCTCCGTACCATGTTTTTTATCTCGAACAAACGTGCACCGGAAATTGTTACATCTCAGTCATGAGCTCCATAGGAATGGACGTCAGGCGGCCATTTTGTTTTTGTTTTCAAAAAATTTCCCATAAATTAATAGCTTAATATATATCTTTACAAGTTTTATTGAAAAAATAATAATAATTAATAACCTCCTTATAAAAAAATCACCCGATTTCTTTCTCAATTTCAAGCTCTCAATGTGGTGTAACCCCTTAATAGTGAAATAATCACTGAACAGATACCGGCAGTGACTTAAATTCACATAAAGCATATCTGCTAACTAAGCATGATCATTACCTAGTATTAAAATACAATTTGATAAATAGTATTGATTTTGTACCAATGAAATAAGGTTTGCGAACGAGTATTTCTAGACGGAACACGGAATGAAATGGTCGATATAAGACATCAGGAGCATCTAAATTAGCTCTTGACCTCCGTCTATCGCCAAGTTTCATTATGCTTGCGTGATATTGAATCTGATTATAATTTCATTGATGACAAAACTCTTCCCGATTGTTTATTATGTTTTAATATTCCCGTAGGAGGCTTACAGCCGCGAACGGATTGAGTCCATTCACAAAGCCCGGCCGTGTCCCACGCGAGCTGTTCACCCTCGCCCACGTGACGCTCGCGGCCAATGAGGGCATCGCGTCGGCCGCCATCTTGCCGCGGCTGTCAATGTCGGAAAATGAGCAAGTTTTTCTAAAGACTTTTTTACCTTAATAAGACAATTGATTATTATGTCTGCACGACATTGGACTTTGCAATTAACCGATGCGATAGTGAATGGCATCCCACATTAACGCTTTTATTTAATAAGTTCTCAATTCCGAAACTATACAATACACTTAACACTGTTTTCTTTAGCTTCACTTGCCCGTCTCTCAGGGATAGGGATAAATCTTGTAATCAATATTTAACCCACTTCCTGGCACACTATCGTTCTAAAATTTGAGAGTCGTATTCCTGATGACACTGTGATGAGCAGTATGATTAACAAAGTCGATTGATAATTCTAAAAAAATTATTTAAAAAGCTGAATTATTTATTTTTATCTTAGTCTGAATCCTGTTGAAACCTGGACTCATGTTCGCTTACCATGGATAGCTCGCGGAACGAATTCTTCTATACTAGAGGAATTAAATATAAAGCAACATCTACCTTCCTCTAATCCTCAGATATTGTGGCCATATAGCTAGACTGATATGAGAAATTTGTGATGCAACCACTATCTGAATGTTTGCTATTCTAAAAATATTTCCAATACATATTTTAAAGAGATGTATCTCGAAATATTTATTTATTCATTTTATTTATATACATACAGGTGTAACAGAGCAAGTCCATAATACTGCTTTTATTATTAGTCGTTTAAGCAACCATTAGCAAATAAATAATCAATAATTATGGAGTTATCTGACATCAAATTTACATTTTTTTTCTATATATCTGACCTTTATTTTGTAAAACGTTGGATTATCATAAAAATAACTTATACAAAATGTGAAAAATTGATTCCTTTTAATACAAAGCAAATAAAATGATTAAAAAACATCCAATTCCAATTAGAAAACTTTGCAATTTCTGCAGTGTTTTTTTTAACTTTTCAATGTAAAACGAATGAATTTTTTGTAATTGATATAAGTGAAATAAGAGTTTAACATTTTATAAAAAAAAAGTCAGGAATATTGAAAAAAATGTAAAATTTTATATTGCATAACTCTATAACTATTGGGATTAGGTTGTATTTGCATGAACATTTTCCGAACAGTTTATGACGAGTTGTGTGTAGAGTCAGGATAGAAATAATTAAGCAAAAGTATATTTTTTAAATGTACGACAAAATGATACATGAAAAATCAAGACTGCATTAATTTTCTGTCTTTAAATTTTGTGCAGTTTGTTTGGAGTTGCGATATTTTTGGACCGGGAAGTTCTTAATGCTTTCAATATTTCTGCATTAACTGAAAAATAAATGACATCATAGTCAGTCATAATTTAGGCGTGCGAGATGTTAAAAAATATATTTTTAATGAAAAATTTTTGGCCAATGTCAATATTATAATAAAGAAAATTTTATATATTCCGGCCGCTGTGAAAACAATGCTATCTAGCGTAGCGTGTTTACATGGAAAGTTGAATAATTGTATGTATTTATTTATTTATTTTAGGAAAAATCAACAGCATACTAACAAATTAACAAATAATAAATAATGGATATTAAAATTCTGCCAAATACAAATTTTCCACTAAATATAGTAATTTATTAGATTTAATATTTTATATTTTCTCTCCATGTGCCCTCAATATAACATACATGTAATTTGTAACCTATATGGCGGACCAGGTCTCCCACTAACAACCTGGTTACGCTGGAGTAAACATATTATTATTATTATAACATGTGGGGAATGTGGGACGGGAGTAGAAGGGAAGATAAATTGTACGAATTAGTTCGGGTGCGGTTGAGATTAAGAACGATTAACCGTTTTTGCAGCACATGAATTATTTTATTTTAAAGATCGTCGGAATCGAGTGGCTCTTGGGCCGCCTTCGGCTCGCGGGGTCCAGCGCAGCGTCTGACCGCCGGAAGAGCAGCCCCGCCCACGGAACCCTCGGCGCGGTGACTCACAAGACAGCACGTGGCCCGCCCGGCCGAGACACAATGCGCGACAACACGCCTCGGAGAAAGTGGAGCGGAGGTGTCACTTGGATTTTTACAGCAGCCGACATCTGCCCGCTAGATAAATTAGACCCCCTCCGACGTCCGGCGGGGAAGATAAATCACCCGGCAGTGGCCCGACTGGTTTCGCGCCGAAATCGAGTCGGTCACGTCACAGCGGCTGACGGCGACGCAGTGCCGTTTCGGGTATTTTTTCTGTGACGTCACTGCGTTGATGAAAATTATTCGAACGCAAATGACGTGCAGCATTATCGAATAACATCTAAATTCTTTGTATGACAGTAATGCCTATTTGCATGCACGTCTGTGATGCCTATATGCTAGTAATACCTACCTGTCAAGCGAGTGCAGTGAGAAAATTGAAAAAATATCGAAAATAAATATTTATCTTCTTCTCGTGCCCTGTCCGTTTACCGGAAGTTGGCTATCATGTTGGCTATGCGGACTTTGTTAACTTGCGGCCCGGAACAGCTCCACAGTAGACTGGCCAAACCACTGTCTCAAGTTTTTCAGCCAAGAAGTCCTCCTTCTTCCAGGGCCCCGACTTGCGGCAATCTTTCCCTGCATTATGAGATGCAAGATCTCGTATTTCTCTGGATGTCTCATCACGCGTCCTACATATTGAAGTTTTCGGATTTTTATTGTTTTAATAAATATTTATTTGACAGGATATTATGAATTATAAAAATTTGAATGATATGGTAACTATTGTAATAGGAATACTATGAGAATGATCTCACTGCGCGCCCCTGGTACCCATTGCTTTCATAACCAATCGCTTGCCCCGGTACTAAATAGTGAAATTCCGTGGAGATCTCTTAAAGCGGTCATGTCCAAAAATGTATTTTAATAATTATTAATTATTTATTTAAATAATTATAAAAAACTGATCACAGAGACGAAGCTGTTTACATGAGAAACATGTATGGAAGTCTTTTGTACGATGGCCCAGGGCTGTATGAGCTGACTTAAGTGATCACTTTATACAATGCAACGTTCACCAATTCCATCGTAAGAACATCCACACATCGAATTTTTGAAAGTTATATAGGTATATGTTCCAAATAGGAATCATCCATATATTCAAAGAACTTCTTCCAATTTATTTTTTTTGTATAGGTACGTTGTACCCTTAATAGTAATAATAATGTTTATTCCAGCGTAACCAGGTCGTAAGTGCAAGACATGGTCCGCCATAAGAAGGGTCCATTGACCCCAAAACA
This sequence comes from Agrypnia vestita, assembly GCA_016648135.1. Classification (NCBI taxonomy): domain Eukaryota; kingdom Metazoa; phylum Arthropoda; class Insecta; order Trichoptera; family Phryganeidae; genus Agrypnia; species Agrypnia vestita. The sequence continues at coordinate 211,085 of JADDOH010001563.1, forward strand.
TGTTGAAAATTCAATTAATAGTGATTAATACAAAGTTTTTTATTCATATGAAATATATATATATATATATAGATATATATATATATATATATATATATATATCTTATAATATATATATATATATATTATATATATATATTATATATATATAAGACGTTATATTTGTATTTTCCGCCCTCATTTTCCACGCCCAAGCCACGTCTCTGAAATAATGAATGTATATGTGTTATACGCCGGCCAAAAGTGATTTAGGACACGCCAATACCGCAACTATCCGCACGTGTGTTTCTGCAATGATTACTTTATAATGTGGCTTGCCCTTTCACGACTTTATCCTTTGACGCGATTTGAATGCACTTGTGTTTGTCTATTTATGTAACAAAATGCAGTTAAAATTGGAATAAATCAAACTGCCCGTGCGAGCTGCAATAAATCTCTTATCTTGTTTGTAATAAAACATTTCACCGCGCTCCTACGCATTCATTAAAGCATCCAGTGACCAGTCGTCCTATTTCTGATATCTGTGTCCTGCTTTTTAAATTTCATTTCTGATATCGATTGCTTTGTGACAATTCGATAAGACTCCAAAAACATTGTAATTGAAAAAAACATTTTGATATATGGAAAAAATCTTGAAAAAATGCAAAATAATTTTGCGGAAACATTATTAATATAATCAACAAAAATATACTTTATTTATACCATTAATTTGTTGAAAATATCATATGTTTCGGGGCCAATGGTCCCTTCATCCGGATACAACATTTACAAATTAAAATAAAAAATATATGGGAGATGAATAAATAATTAAATAATAATATGAAAACAAATTTTATGAGTAACTGTTTTGAAAAGGACCTGGTTATTTTAAATATTTTATTTACCATTAATACTTTTTCTTTTTCAAAAATTCATTATTTATCAAAACTGTAAAATTTGTGCATTAAATTTGTATACCCTTATTAATATTGAATGAATGATTCATTTCCAAAAGAAGATTAATAAATTCGGGATAATTATTAGTACTTCATAGTGTTCCTTAACACGCCCTTCACTCATCTAAATTTCCACACGTTATACCATATAATATAAAAATAATTGTAATCATTACAACATAAATATATTCTATTTAATTGTAGAAAAAATATTCGGTACATGTCTTGAAACAATCTACAACCTTACATACCTACTATTAATACTTTGAACGAATAAACATAAGAAGATATTGATTTCATACAATGTAAACGATTTTGTTTTATCGAATCGTCACTAATAAATCTATATACTCTATCTAGGATACTTTTGTCAAATAAGCATTATTACAACTGTACTTGAGTTATAACAATGTTTATTTTACAAATTCATAGTACTCAAGTAGTGTTAATGAACTCAAGTAGAATTAAAAGTGTTTATTTTACAAAATTATCCTTAGCGAAAATCATCATTAAATTCTAGAAATTTGACGCCGATTCTATAAATAGTATAATTGTTTTTTTTTAATTTAAGCTGGTCCTCAAACGTCTTTCGTCAAGTATTTTTTTTTTAATAATCTTTATAGGTAGGTACATACACCGACAATTTTAAAAAATTTCACCTAGAACGATAGCTCTTATTTTCATAAGGTAATTTTGCTTCAATTGTAACGATATTGTTACGTGTCGTGGCTTCGGGAGACAAATAAAAACATCTATTTCATTACTCGTGGTTTCAGTGAGTCGTGAAACACTTGATTATCGCTGGTTAACACTTTATTTATCGCTTTCTAGAATATTGCGCTCAAATTAGCGCAAATTATTTAAATCGCCAGTTAGGTACCTACTCCGCCCGATTATTTCGCTCGATATCTATCGCTTCGCAATTTCACGACTGGGCACACCTGGCCATCGTCTTGCGACTTACTTCGCACTTAACGATCTGTAAAAACGAGACTTCCATCAAGAAGGTTCCCGTCGCTTCTCGGTTGTTCCAGGCATTTCATAAATATTTTAGATTGCTATGGGTTGTTCTCGCTCCTTCGATAGTGTTTCGACATATTACAGGTAATTCGGACACTCAACCCAATATCCCATTTAGAAGTGTCTTGGGCCTGCTCCGCAATGCGTTCTTGTACAAATTTACATGTACTGCACAGGCGTATAGAGTGCATGTGGTGAACAAGCAAACAAAATAGAAGTGATATTAGTTATTGATGCAAAGTAATATGTGCATCGCAAATTTACAGACGAGAATTGCTGTGCAAAAGATCTACGATTACCGATTTTCACTTGATACAAATATGTGTACGTGCGTGTGCGTATGCTCGAATATGTAAGTATGTGTATGTATATGCCCGCGGGCATGTGTGAGGGGAAATGTGTAACCCTGCAAGTTTACTCCTAACAGAGTTAGTAAGCTGTTCAAAGCTTAAACAAAAAATGTCGAGATCTGCAAAGACCTTGTTATCATGAAAGCGACTAATTATGAAGTTTTTGCCGTAGTATGTTCTCCAACGATCCAAGTGAAAAATGTGTGGCACAGCTTACAATTTCAAGCGAGGTTGATATTTAGGTTTTGCGAAAGCGTGCTCATATATCATGCTCAAATATGCCAATCTATGCCATATCAAGCATATTCGATTAAAGTAAATAAATAATTGACTTAGCATCGCATCAATTTCTGCAGGGGGTGTCAGAGAGTATTGGGCGTCACAATTTTCAGTCCTGACAAGACTCTCGCCTCATCCACATGCATACATCCTCTCGTGCAAGCTCATCAATTGATGAGGCTTCTAACAGAAGCATGATCCAGTATGTGGCTTATTACCTACCCATACCCATAACGATTACCCAGACGTTTTGGCACAGTACTATCGTATTGGACAATGTTTCTTAAATTCTGTCGATTGGCATATTTGAGCATGATAATCATATTTGGTTATACATGCAAATATCAAGCATATTCGATTGGATTTTTTTTTTTAATATTTAAAATATATTTTGGCGCACCAAAAGTCTGGTCACTCGCGGGGCTGCGAGCGCCCTGCGTACGAGTCTGAGCTCCGCGTGTGCCGCGGCCCGAACAATTAACCTAAAAAGATAGGAGCTGGCGCCACGAGCGCGCCCGGGGGCGGCATCACACACCGAGCTCCGCGCTAAATGTATTTATTTGTTTATTTAACGGTTCGCCGCTGATAGCGGAGCCGATAGATGCCTAATGGAGCCGGGAGTGCGTGCGCTCTTCAAGACCATCGCGCCGCTATACGGGAACTGTACGCAGACATTGAGAAAATAGTACCTCGTTTAACGCCTTCTCGATCAACGCCGATTCGGTATAACGCGGTCTGCTAGAAGTCTAAAAAAACTAACCAATTAAAAGTTTTTGTTTACTGGGGTATTATGCCGTGTTGTTACGACGCTTCGCCCTGATGATCGACCCTGCAATGGGATCCGAAACGTCGGCCCGAAAGGACGTAACAACACGGCATAATACCCCAGTAAACACAAACTTGAAGATTCTGAGTGGCCGTGAAAACCTAATAACATTCAAAAACCAAGTTTTTATTATGCTCCCTTTCTCATTTGTATTGTTTCCAATTTGATATTCTATCAACATATTCCTCTTGCTTTAAGTTCATGTGGAAAATCTATTCCATGTACATATATCCTTAAAACTTATAGAATATTGAAAACGTAATAATTGGTATAGGGGGGAACGGCGTCGGCGAAAGCGTCTGATCGTACCCATGTCTCGAGTCAGACTAGTTGAATCAGGTTTCGCGCCTTCTCCTAATTAAATTATGCTATAATTTTTAAAAAATTAACGAAAATTTGTTAGATCATTTTTATCATCGCCACGAGTCTGCCCGCAAAGTTTCAGCTCGATTGGATCACGGGAAAGGGTTACAAATAGATCCAAAGTTTTTTCGGTAGACAAGCTGACAAGCAGACGCTACGAGTTAAACGAAAGGGAGTAAAAAGGAAAAAATTTGACAAAATATGATCGCGGCGTTTATTGATTCGTATTTAATACGATTATTCCCAACTTTGAACCAATCAGCAAAACGTATATATATATATATATCCATTTCATGTACGATCTAATGCATTCGAGCATTAGATAATAATAAATTCGTGTAGAAATTGAATTAAGTAATTTTGAAAACGTAGAACCCAAAGAAATTGCTACAGATTTTGAAAGGAGTGCAAAAGCAAGACGAAGCGTTTTGGATGCGATCCGCTGCTATCGACATTTTCGTAACGAGACCTGACGAGAAAAAAACGAGAATTTTAGAAGAGCCAGGATCTTCATCACAAAAAGAACTTTTTACAGGGTGTTACAGGGTTAGTCCACAATACTTTACAGGTGGGTTCCTGCCTTAATTATGAGTCGAAAATATTCAAGCAACCGTGACCTAGAATATCAATTATGTAATATCAAAGTGTGCATTTTTTTTCAATATTTCTGACTTATTTTATATAAAACATTACATTAACATTACGGAAACTTGAAACGATTATAATTCATTCGTTTCAATAAAAGTTAAGTAAAATAATAAAAACCCTGAAAAAATTCCAACTGCAATGTTTTCCAATAAAGTTTTATTTATTTATTTATAGTTATTTAGTGGAAAAAACTTATAATTTGAACATTTTCAATAATTTTAATATCACATCTTGTATGTTTAAACCACATCTTAAATTAAATCAATACTAAATGTCACTTAATGAGTTTTACCTCTAAGCGGACAATATGCACTTATGGTAGTAAAAAATCATCTAAGTCCAATTACTGAAGTATCTTCGTATTTAGTATGAAGTCTGTAAACGTTGTTCCTCAATAAAAACATATTGTGGCAGATTCGAAGCCTGCTTTTGTTGAAATTTTGAAATATGGCGTGCCGCCATTTTCGAATGTCTCGTTTCGTATTTACTTGGTATTTTGTTGTTTTAAAAGACAAGGATGTCCAATGGACAGCTGCTGTTTGATTGCTATGTAGCATGGACAGCTGGCAGATGGACGGACATAAGGAGCTTATGTACATAGGTATACAGGTGTTCCATACGTCAAACCGAAATCGGGTGATAAGCCAAGTCATAATAGTTATCAGAAAAATATTTAAAAAAAAACAGTCAGTTAAAACTGGGCAAAGTATTGATTTTGAATACTTGGTTTGGTCAAAAAGTGACATTTTCTTCCAAGCTGGAGCAGTTGGCTTTGAGTTTTGGACAAAAGTTTTCAGAAGCATTATTCAGGATTACATAATAATAAAAAAAATGAAGAAAAATAAAGATTTGTAGCAACAACGGGAATGAAAAGACCGTCACAGGGTGTAGATTTTTTAAAAAAAAATTAAATGCTTATAATTTTTAAAACACATGATTTTTTTTAAATATTTTTCTGATATCTATTACGACTTGGCCTGTCACCCGATTTCGGCTTGACGTCGAGATACGGGACACCTGTATAAGACTGACATGTGTTTTTATATATTTTTTTAAAGGACAGAACTTGAAGCCTAATTACGTGAGCCATCGTAGCAACTTCTTTGAGGTTGGTGTCCTGACAACTGCGCGCTGACAATAGCGCGCAATACGAAAGTAAATGAGGATATTATTTCCCATATATTTCATTTTAGTGTTTCACCAAGCTGAAAAGTAAATAGTAACTCAATGTCACAATTTGGGAATTTAATGGAAAAAAACTAAACTCTTTTATTTTCGAATCAATCATTTTAGCGCAATAAGGGTGTATATCAATTAACAAGGAAAAAATAACTTCCGATCTTTAGATAAAATTCGACGTTTTTCTTTTCATTGTTCCTTTGTTGAAGATAAACTTTTTCATGGATTGTTTCATAAAATTGCCCTCATTATTAGAGGACTATTCCCTACATATCCGACCAAAATATGGAAAAAGTTCATCTTATCTCGCTTATCAAATTTTGAAAATTTATCGGAAAACCAAAACCGACAACCCTTGTAAGTTGTTGTCGATGAGCAGTAGTTTTTTTCATTATTTTTAATTTTGTAGTTCTGTTTTGGTCGCTATTCTTACAACTTGTTAAACAATATTAATTTTGTATTTTTACTTTGAACTTATAATTTTTGTATTTTTACTTTGAACTTATAATTGCTAATAACGCCTTATTGGTAAAGGCCATAATGAAGAGAAAATAATTTGACTTTTTCGTAACACGCAAAAAGTCACTTTATTTTCTCTTCATTATACAATAGAGTAGGAGTTAGAGACAGTTACAGTTTCAAACCTGAAATATTTTCTGTGCTTATGCACTATCGTAGGATATAATGACATTTTAGTTCGGGGGATTTTGGCAGATAACGTGTAATATAGGTACAAACAAATGTATAAGTGAAACATTAAAATGTCAAGTAATATTATTAAATAGTGGCTCGAATAAATATATAAAATTCATATTTGTTACTGTAATGTAAATGACTTCATTAATTGTAGAGCTGCAAAGCTTCGGTGAAAGAAAAGATCCGCGAAAAACGTAATGATTAATATGAGCGTATAGTACTGTCCCGTTATTAAACATATTAAAAAATTATGCTTGTTATGATGACGTTTTGCCAAAATCCCCCGAACTCAAATGTCGTAATATCCAAACATTTTTAACTACTATTGTACATCTATAGAAAATATTTCAGGTTTGATACTATAACGTAAGTCTGACGGTCGCGGGCTCTTAGTCTAGAACACACATATCGACGGCTCCTACGTATAATATCGTAACCCACAAAGCGACGATTTTGAGTTTGTTCTGTATTTCATATGTTTTTAATTATATATTTAATTCCTAGAACGAAAAAAAATTTTTTTTATAATAATAAAACGTTATTTATTGCAAAATATTTATTTTTCCTTCTTGGAATTAAAGATATAATTAAATACACATGTGTATACACAAAGAACTCAAAATCGTCGATTTGTGGGTTACGATATTATACGTAGGAGCCGTCGATATGTACAGTGTAGTATCAAAAAGGGATCCCACCGAGATTCGAACACGGAACTTCTGAATGAGAAGCCAGTGTTGCGCCCACTACACTACGAGGGCCGCCAGCTACCCGCCGTTTTTCATGGTATTACTTTTATATTCGCTCCGCGCCTCCGACCCTTCGAAGCGACCTCTTTTCTTTTTGTAATTTTATCTAACGCGCTCATCTCAAAGTTGAATTCACAGAGCTCCGGTCCTGACACGTGCTAGAGATGCGGATCTAACTTCGAGGAAAAGTTCGCATTTCGCTGAAAGTGACCAACTTGGTTACTCACATATAAGATAGTATTATTTTATTAGCCAAATCTACCGCACCGCATGAATCTGATTCGCGGAAAAATTTTAACTAATGAATTATTTTTAAAATTGCGAAATTCCTAGACGATGAAAGTTTTCTTCGAATTAGTGCATGAGACCACATTTTTGACGAGGAATAAGTAACTTTTACCAATGATCATTCCGAAACGTGATTCAAGAAGGTTTAGATCAAAATCCGCACAACCAAACCTTAATTACTCCCTTTTTTTAACTCGTAGCGTCTGCTTGCTTGCTTGTCTGACGAAAAAACTTTGGATCGGTTTTTAAATTTCCTTTTCCCGTGATCAACTTGGGCTGAAACTTTGCAGGCAGACTCGTAGCGAATATAAAAATGATCTAACATATTTTCGTTTTAAAAAAATTAATAATTATAGTATAATTTTGGATTTTTATAAAATATAATGGTTTTTTCAAATTGGAATCATTCTGTATGAGTAATCAGCCCGACGCGTGTATAGACACGAAACCTGATTCAAAGCGAAAGGGAGTATTGTAAAAACTTGGTTTTATGGGTTAGTTTTTTTTAATTTTCAAAAAAATTAACCCATCAAAACTTTGTTATCATTATCAATCCTTTACAAAGTAATAATTATTTTACATCTTTTGTTTTGTAGCCATTTTAAATAATAAGATAAATTCTTAAGTGTCCATGATATAAATAATTTTAGAATAGATGTAGTGGTCATGACGCTCGCCTAGTGATCTAGTGGTCGGTGGTACGAGCCCCATTCCAGGTCACCAGCAAGTTAGTGCTATTTTCGTAAAACAGGCTTTTGGCTTAGTTTGAGAATAGTAGAAAAAAGAAAGAAAATAGTACCGGAAAATAGGTACTTGCTCGTGCATCTGAGAAAAATTTGAATTTTTTTTGTGTGCGTGTGTGTATGTCTGACTCCAAATGCATGTAAGATGCTTTGTCATTGACATCAAGTGGATGTGCAAAATTTTAGCTCGCCGAATGACGGAAAGTGTGTTAAGTTAAGTAAAAAAATAACATTTCAAAAGAAAAAAAAATTATGTAAGTGTAAACGTTATACTCTCTAAATTTAATTATCGAAATATTAACAAAATGTCGACCGGCTACAGCTTTGAAAACTTTCTGCATCTGTGTATTTCTTTAAACAATGCGATATTCAACTGTTTCCAAAATGATTTGTTGAATATTTTGAGAGACTCAAATAAATAATGTTAATATTAATATATATAGAAAAGAAATAAATAAAAACTTAAACAATAGTGACCTTTCTGATCAAGTAATGTAAAATTCATAGAAAATATATTTAATCAAATGAGTGTCACCAATTGCTAAAATTCCAGTTATAAATTTTCTACTGGATAGTTTTCTGTTTGTTTATTGTCGAAATTATTCATATAATCCGAAGCAAACTTATAAAAGTGGGTCCTCATTATAAACTTATCATAAATTAATAACTGTTATTTGTTGTAAACTTAATTTGTTTATAGATAAATAGAAAATTATACATACTCAAGAACACATTCATTTTTCTGAAGTTGTAATTTTTCAGAACAAAGTTCTGTGAAATTTTATAACCAAATTAATCAATCAATTAGAAAGGCATACAGAAAAATCTAATTCACGAAAAAAGTAGCCTAATATTTTTTCGTGAATAAGATTTTTCTGTTTGTCTTTTTAATTGATTAGAAAATTATACACTTATTAAATAGAGTCGCAAATACTACTATGTCCCTACTGCACGGAATGATAACCGCTTGGTAACATTTATAGTACAGAAATTTACCTGTATAGAAATTTTCTTTTTTTCTTCTTCTTCTTTATCTTTTCGTGCCCGATCCGTTCAGCGGACGTTGTTATCATGTTGACTATGAGAACTTTGTTTACTGCGGCCCGGAACAGCTCTACAGTAGGCTGTCTCAGGTTTTTCAGCCATAACGCTCTCCTTCTTCCAGGGCTCCGACTTCCGGCAAACTTTCCCTGCATTATGAGATGCAAGATCTCGTACTTCTCTGGATGCCCGAGGCATAAAAGTTTTCGGATTTTTATTGTTTTAATAACTTATTTTTCTTTATTCCATAACACCATAACATCTTCATTCGTAACTCAGTCCATCCAGCTTATGTTGAGTATTCTCCTGTAGACCCACATCTCAAATGCTTCAAATCGCCTTATCAATTCTTCGTTAAGCGTCCTTGCTTCCATTTCATAAAGCAATACCGATTACACCTGATAGCATCTGACAATTCGCATTCGTAATCCAAAGTTGAGACCATGACTGCAGAACATCTTTTTCAGCGGATAAAGGTTGCAAGAGCTTTCTCAATGCGGCATTTGATTTCAACAGGATCCCATCTTTCATTTAAATTGCAGTCCGAGTATACAATACTTTATTTTACCTTACTTTTAGAAATTTTCTGCCAGGTTCTAATCATTTCATTCGACATTTTTTAATTAGTCCAACGTTTTATAAAGGATAAGCCAAAATCATTTTTTTAAATTAAAACTTGGAAGTCGTTTATCTCCGTAACTGTATTGATATTAGACCATTCATGTCACAACATTTTCTAATCATGATTTAGACAAAAATCTACTTTCAAAGTATTGTGGAGTAGTTAGCTAGTTTGCACCCTTTACATTTCATGACAGTACGCTTGGATGCGGACAAAGCTATAACACCCATTAGATTTTGCAGGCTTCTTCCCTTATGCAAGTTGTGTAAGCGCGGTTGAATAATATACGATCTGATGTACTCCTCGGCGCTGAGCGAATCTCGCCATCCATTTCCGAAACATCCACAAACAATACTTTACCGTTAAATCATTCCTACACATGTTCCCACACAAGCGTGACTTGTATGCAAATATATTCAGACATTCCCGCATAACAGCCGCTTCCCACCTACCACAAATATATATGTGCATTAGTGCAGTGCTTCCAAAAGCCGGCCGCGCCCAGCACCTCCCAAAAAATATACACAACGGTGCTAAAAATGTTTTAAAGCTCTTGACACTATCTGTGTTGACTAACACTTCTCGAGTTTCGAGAGTAGCAGTAACTCTCGTCAACAGTTGAAGACGATGATAGTTACTGATTTTCTCATGACTCGAGTGGTGCTAAAAACCTCAAAATATTCTGAACACATAAAAACTGGTCTAAAAAGGAGTTTAATTTTCAGGCATATTCTAGGGTAAACGTTAATAATTCGGCGACATCTGTACTAATTTCTGGAATGACAAATTTTCAAACACAAACAATACAGCATACATATAGAACAAGGTGTGCATACTAAATATATATATAACGTCCAAAAATTTGATAGATATGGTGGTCGAACGTGGGTGGAAATGGTGAAAGTTACATTGTGTAAAGTGATCAGATAAGCCAGCCCTACGATAAGCCCTGCGGACATACAAAAATACTTATACCTAATACTAATACCTACTTTCCCATACAAAAAAAGTAGCTTAGTCTCTATGACTCATCTATAATATATCTTGATCAAGTGGAGTTATAGTGTTTAATTTATGATTATGAAATTCTGTAAAGTTGATGCCGATTCTATCAATAGTATGTTAATAGTCTAAGGCTTATAGGGTATCTTCGTCTAAGAGTTGTCGAATATTCTTTCATGTCATAATATATATCAGCTGGTAGATATACGTTTCGTATCCCGACGCTCTTAACGATATCAATACCAGCAACGTACCCCAAGCAAGCACTTGAGCCCGCCCTTATTATTGAAGGCATTTTATTGATCAATAATACAGGCGGGGCTTATAAGCATATTGAAAAAATTCCTTTGTATCTAAATTATATTATTATATTTTCTTATATTGGTCATGTAAAAATGTTACCCATAAATCTCTTAAGTTTCCATTACTTTTTAAATTAAAAAAAATATATATATATATTTGAACTCACACGATCAATATTATTGAAGGCATTTTGTTGATCAAAAATAGTGTGAGGAGGCAAATCTCTCTTTTCTCAGGTTATTCAATATTATTCAATATGATTCAAGGTGTTCTCAAGATCAATACCTCAAGCTCAAGATCAATATTCAAGATGACGATAAAATATACATGAATTTTCTATGAAAAATTTCAAGACTTTTGTCTATTGTAAAAATGTCTGTCATTGAAGCGTTAATACTGGCTTTTATTTAATAGTTGAACACTATGAATACATAAATTAGGACCCATATATATGTGCTTAAGAAAATAATTTAAATACTGCAAGGTTCTTCCTGTCAAAGAGATATATTACAATAAAATAACCTAAAACACTATGAAGGTAAAAAAACAGGAATCCGCTATATTGAATACAACTAAACATCTATGAATAAATAGTTGCCAAACGAGAAATGATTGTACTATTTATTAAATATAACGTAACATAACAATAAATATAACGGAAAAATCCAAGATCCACTTACAACAAAATAGCTTTAATGCATGTTACTCAAGTAATGCAAATTTTGATCGCATTTATTGATTGATTTAATCATTCTGTCACCAAACGATTTGAAATATCTTGCAACATCAGACTAAACTGCAAAAAGTACATTTTTCTGACAACTGATGTATATTACAATAAATTGTTTTGTCGTTGCGCACGCAACAAATATTTTATTATGCAATATCATTATTTATTGCATTATTGGCTCGCAAAGTGCAACGCTGACTTTTTTGGACGTTTTATATATATCAATGCTTGATCAATTGCTGATTGTAGCACCATTAAATACACTTTAAATAAAGGACTCTAGTTAGTTAATTCCTCTAAGTTTATGAAAGGAAACATGGACACCTAAACCTACATTCAACTATCCTTCTATTCTCCTTTGATTAATTATTTATCGGAAAAGATAGTATTTGATTAAGGTAAATTATAGAAATCTCACAGAGACAAAGCTATTTACATGAGAAACATGTATGGAAGTATTTTATACGATAACCCAGAGGGTTACAATATATTTTTTTTTAATTATTGTTTCAGAAGTAAGTTTATAGACTCCATAATCGCACATATGGAAATAAAAATACTTGTTTTTTAAGTTCTACATTTTTATTTTTATTTTCTGAGACGCGTTTCGCCTTATTTGGGCATTATCAATCGAATATGAATATGAAAATCAAACCTCCCTCCCAAAACAAGTCAAATAAAATTATAAAAATCTTCCAATGGAATGTTTTCCAATTGGATTTTTTCATGGTTTTTATTATTTTACTTAACTTTAATAGTAACAAATTAAATTTTGCAAAAAAAATCCAAGTCGCTGTAATAAAACTTGAACGTTTTGTTAAAAAATAAGTCAAAAATATTTTTTTAAAAAATCCAAACTTTGTTATTGTATAACCATTGATACCACGGTTGCTTGAACATTTCCGACTCATAATTAAGGAAGGAATCCACCTGTAAGGTACTGTGGGCTAGTTCTGTATATTTTACAATATTATTATGTGTAAAATATAAAGAATATTTTAACATATAAAAATATTCCCAACCATTTGTCTGACACGAATCCTCTAATTTTTAAGGACATCTTGCTATAAGAGAAGACAGCCTGGAGGAGCTTCTGTGGTGGACGATGTCAAGGGTTCAATCGAAAGAGGAAAATCCCTTTCTCGTTGGACCGATCAAGTGGAAAAAACTACACATTTTTTTCTGGTGACAGCGCTAAGATCTGCAGGTTTCCGAGAAACATGGAGGGGAATAGTCAAGATGGCGGGAGGTTATGATGATCAAGATTCTCAGTCATGAGGATCAAATAAAAATATCGACAAAAAAACTGGACATCAACATGGATGAAGATTGAGCGTCCACTGTATTGTCACAGATTCTAAAAACTCAAGGAGAATGGCACAATAAAAGAACATTCCTGGACTGACTTGGATATTTTGGAAGAAACCCATAAGCACCAAAATACGATTGAAGTTACTAAAACTCGAGGTAATAAATGACGCCTAAAACGCGCGCGGTACACATTTTTTGTTGCGACGTTTGGTGAAACCGCAGATAAAGCGAAACTTAACAAGCGACAAGCGGCGTTCAGTGTGGCTGGCGAAATACCAGCGATAATAATTCAGAGATTATCTAACTACCGGGCGGAAATAAGTGCGACCACATTCGTGCGAATATTTTAAGACAGGTATAGCGCGAAGTTATTGTGAATTAAAGAATAGTACTCTAATTAAATTCGTGTCTAGTGTAATTAAGTTATATTATAGATGTCTAAGAATAGGATAGTAAAGTAGGTATGGAAAGTCTTTGGGTGTACGTAGGACTTACAACCTATCGTACGGCTGGCTTAAGTGATCACATTACACAATGTAACGTTCACCATTTTCACGATAGAATACCACATTTATCAAATTTTTGGAAGGTTTATATATATATTTAAGTTTTACAACCCGTTGCACATGTGTGTTGTAATTATCGCTAGCGCGACCGGCATCCGAAGCTTTTTCATTCCCGTTTATTAAACACAGATGTCACTAATGAGATATCTATTTTTTATTGGAATTTTTTAAAGCAATATTCTTTATTTAAAGCAACTTTGGTAATTAACTAAAAACGCCCAACGCCATATATGTCACTGTGCCGAGCAGGGTTGAGGAATTAGAAATAAATAATGGTTGGAGGGCGCGCGCCGCCGTTGCAGATGAAGGCCTCCCCGCGAGTCCCGAACGTGAAGCGCTGCCCTCGTGAGTCAGGCGCTGGCGCACGCAATCGGGAAGGGCATGTGGAACCGCGGATACAATGTTGTAACGTTAGTATTTCATATTGCGGTCGGGTTGTGTGCAGCTCTTGACACTGCGCTGCACTCTGGATTAAATTATAATCAAAACAGACATTTTTTAACATTCTGAAGAGCTTATAGACCATTGGAATTTTTTAAATATTTTTTTATACAAATGTTACGAGAACAAATCTGTTCTGATTTATTTTGTCGATACGTTTTTTTATCATGATGTACATTGTGCATTTTACGATATTACGTATAATTTTGAAACAAACTAACCCATAAAAACCAAGTTTTTATTATACTCCCTTTCTCATTTACTAGTGGAAACAGATTTGGCGCTTAACCTACGCCTTGGGCTTGAGTCGGGCGATGCTACGAAAGCGAGTAATAAAAAATTTCGAAAAATCCAATATTATGCTATAATTATTACTTTTTTTAAACAAAAATTTGTAAGATCATGCTTATCGTCGCCACGAGTCTGTCTGCAAAGTTTCGGCACGATTGGATCACGGAAAAAGGTTTAAAAATGGATCCAAAAATTTTTCAACGGACAAGCAAGCAAGCAAGCAGACGCTACGAGTTGAAAGAAAGGGAGTAATGAAAATAGAATAATAATCAATGCATAAAGTGGTTATGTTAGGTTTTTAAATATTTTTTTATAGAAATGTTACGATAACGAATCTGTTCTAATATATTATATCAATACCAATATTTAAAATAATCAATGCATAAAGGGGTTAGGTTAGGTTATTTTTAAGATAATTTTCTTTATATATCCGCCACGCTTCGCTGGATGACGCTACGGAGATAATCTATATGATAGTTTACATTTTTCTTTAACAATTCTCGTATATCTTTTGTAAATCTTAGATCATCATGAAATTAATTTACCTATACACTGAATATTAAAAATTCATTCGCTTTTATACAAGTCAAAAAAGATCTTTAAAACCTTGCAGACATTCGATTATTTATTTACTTATTTATTCGGAAAAATAACTGAGTTAGTTAATAATGTATATAAATAAGAGATTGAGTTATCTGAATCGAATATATTGATTTGTGTCTTAACATGATTCACATAGAAACAAATTTTAAATGTATAAGCAATGAGAAGAACAAAAAAAACAAAAGACAAGACCAATAACAATAGAACGGAAAAAGATAATATAATTAAGTAATTAATGAAATGAACTAATATAATGGAGTAATGTGGTAATAATATAATAAAAATAAGTTACAATAAGAAACAATAAAACAAAGACATTGATTTGTGTAAAGTTTTTATCATTTTATTTGACATGTATTCTAGCGAATAATTTTTTATTATTTCATATAAGTTAAACACTAATGGCATAAATATATCAATACTATATTAATATATAAAGAGGTAACGTTTGTGAGTTTGTAAGTTTGTAAGTTTGTAAGTTTGGATGTAGGAGGTAATCTCCGAAACTACTTATGACATGCCGATTTCTAAAATTTTTTCATCAATATTTAGAATAGACTTTCTGGGTGGATATAGGTTATTTATTATCCCATTAAAGAGCTTTTCGTTTATCTATTTTATAACTAAAGTCGACGAAAAAATGGTTGAGCGATGCGTTTTACACTGTCTTAACAATAAAAGATATTTAAATACTTTCTATAGAGAAGTTGTAGAACTTAAACAGGTCTATTAAAAATTCAGCGACGACATATATCTACATGTTAAGGTTAATACACAAATAGACATAAATACAACATAAATCTACGCGTGCGAAGCCGTGCGGGTTATCTAAGCTAGTTTCAAATAAAGCCAATATCACGGCCATTACTACGATTTTTATATGTTTTATTTCATTTTAAGGTTCTATTCTCTTAAAAAATACCCTATATTACTGATCCAACGGATATACCACCCTCAAACTTTTTTTAAATATTATATAATATACGTTAATAAAGTATTTGAAAGAATTACTATACTCTCTCTTATCTTTTATCTCTAATCATTACATAAAAATAATGAAATACATTATACCTTAGACTGAATAAACATTTTGTTTACACCATGTATGTATATTATTTAAACGAAATTAAAAATATTATTTAATTCATCGTAAGATGACGTGTGCGAAAAATTCCAACAATATGATAATTTTTATTTATCAAATACCGGAATAATTGTTTCCGTCTATTTGAAACATTAAATAATTGCTGATTAATTGTTTTAAATTAATTGTTTTACATATATTAATAAAATTATGAAAATGAAATACCCGACTTATAAAGTGGATTTCTGATCTGACTGCCGTAACATAAATATTTTTGTGATCTCAAGGAAAACGATTAATCAGAACATAATTCGGAATTCATTCTACAGCGACTTAATAAAAGTTGACTTAATAAAAATATTAGAAGGAATTTTTAACATCAACATTTTCCAATATTATTATTTTACATTTATAGCTACCTGAGATCGAATATACTAGGTGAATTTTAGTAAATACTCGCGCATATATACAAGCATATAAATATATAAAATACATGTACATATGTACAAATATATACTATAGCTTATTAAACGACGGTTTAATAACACAAAAACCCATATACAAATTGTAATTTTTTTAGGAGACACGACAACATGCCTTGTTCAAGATATTCAATCTATCAAGATGTTGAATGATTTCCAGCTAACTTAAAGTTATAATCAAACCTAATTTTAAAGCATATGTGAATAGGTTTTTAATCATTTCATCCTCCTTTTCTCATTTTTATATTCTGAGATACCGTTATAAAATCTTAAATCAAAATAGCCGAAACGTATTTATTTATGTAGGTACATATGCGTAAAGTTGTTACGAGAAATGTCAAGACAACTGTCAAATTTCAATATTTACTAATTGGACACATTAGGTGAACAAACTGATTTCTATAAACAAATTCAAATTCAAATTCAAATGTTTATTCAATGTTCAATGTTACAAATGTTTACAGTGTTTACAAAATTTAATGAAGCTTTTTTCATTGTTGTTGAGTGTCTTGGCAGCAAGTTAACACTAAATTGATTTGACGCCCTGCCTGCTACACTAGTAATTTACTGTATTATAGCAGACAGTGCTCTTCCAGTAGTATAATGTTCAAGAATATTTATTATTTATATAACATTTGTGAATAAATCTTATTGCCAATTAAAATTAAGTAATAGTAATAATTAAATGTTTACAATTTAATAATGGTGTTAATTAATTATATTATAGACAAAGGAAAAAAAATGATCTGAATAGGATATTAATAAAATAAAATAAAATAAAACAATTAAAAGTATTTAAAAAGATGACAGTAACAGTAAGACAGTAAGTGAAAAAAATGATCTGAATAGGATATTAATAAAATAAAATAAAATAAAACAATTAAAAGTATTTAAAAAGATGACAGTAACAGTAAGACAGTAAGTGAAAAAAATGATCTGAATAGGATATTAATAAAATAAAATAAAATAAAACAATTAAAAGTATTTAAAAAGATGACAGTAACAGTAAGACAGTAAGTGAAAAAAATGATCTGAATAGGATATTAATAAAATAAAATAAAATAAAACAATTAAAAGTATTTAAAAAGATGACAGTAACAGTAAGACAGTAAGTGAAAAAAATGATCTGAATAGGATATTAATAAAATAAAATAAAATAAAACAATTAAAAGTATTTAAAAAGATGACAGTAACAGTAAGACAGTAAGTGACAGTAAATGTTCTTGTAGGAATAGTATATTTTAAATTTAGTTTATATGATGGCTTTTAATAGGTTTTGGGCATGCTTCCTTCCCTTTTCATGCAGCCAGAGTTTCACTTTAGAAGAAAAATACGCGAGACTATGGCTACATGTTTTAAGTTTAGTGTTAAGAGTATTGAATGTTTTTGGTGCTTGGAAGAGGTGAAATCTTTGTGAAAAAGTTTTTTTGAATTTTGGTACAAGATAGTTGCAGTTCACCTGTGCCCTTGTTGAATGTGAGTGAGTTATTTGTTGGTGATCTTGTTTATGTCGGAAAAAATATTTTAAAGTGTTGAGTAAATATGTTTGATTGATGTCCAGGACGTGACATTCTCTGAAAAGTTCTTCTGAAGGAAAACGAAATGGCTTTTTATGAAGAACTCTCAATACCATTTTCTGGGCTTTGCTTAATGAATCTAATATAGTACAAGCTGCACCACCCCAACTGACAGTTGCATAATTAATGAGTGAGTGACACAGTGCATAGTATACTATTCTTCTTGTCGATGCGTCGAGTACATCTCTAATTTCTTTGAAAAAATAAACAAGCTTTCTTATTCGGATTGTAAGATTCAAAATATGTTTTCTCCAGTTTAGATGCTGGTCTATGTACACACCTAGATATCGTATATCTTCCGTTGTCTGCAGATTAGTACAATCACAGGGTTTATCTTTTGATTGACATGTGTGAATCAGTAGATTTTTGAGCTGATTTATTACTTTTTTTTACTGATTTTACATGAATTTTGACTTTGAAGCATTTACTGTTAGTAGATTTTTGTCAAACCATGATGTTATTCGATTCAATCCACTTTGTGCCTTTTTTAAAACATTTTCCCAGAAATCACCTTGAAAAAGAAGCACTGTGTCATCTGCAAAAGAAATTATTTTACCGTTTTCTAAATTGGAGTTACACATTTCATTGACATATATGAGGAAGAGCGTGGGTCCCAAAACACTTCCTTGCGGTACTCCATATGATGTTTTGTGGAGGTTGCTGCAGTGATCGCCCGATTTAACTACCTGAACCCTGTTATTTAGATAATCTTCAAACCACGCCAAAGCCGTCCCCCTTATTCCCAAAGCTGATAACTTGTGCAGCAGCAGTGGATGAGACACCGTATCGAAAGCTTTGGCTAGGTCCAAAAATATACCAATACAACGTTTGTCTTTATCTAATTGTGTAACTAAGAATTCCGTTAGTTGACATATTGCATCTTCTGTTGAGAGTTTTGATTGGAACCCGTATTGATTGTTGGAGATTATTTTGTGAATATCCAGGTATTTTAAAAGACGTACTTTAACTATCTTCTCTAAGATTTTAGAAAAAACACTTAGGAGCGATATAGGTCTATAGTGGCTCGGATTACGGGGATCACCACCCTTGAATATTGGACAGATTCTAGCCAGTTTTAGTGCATTTGGAAAGATACCCGTTTAGAGACTTTGATTGAATATATAACAAAGAGGCTTACTTAATTGGTCTTTATTATACTTCACTACTTTTGCTGTTACCTCATCGTTTCCAGGGGCACTGTTAGACTTTAGGTTACTAATAATTGCAGCAATTTCATGAATGGAGGTTGGAGCAAAGAAAAATGAGTATGGATTTGCTGAATTTAAATTTGTTTTAAGGTTTTCTTCAGTAGTTTTTAGACGAGACAAAATATTTTGTGCTAAATTTTTACCAAGCGAAGCGAAATGCCCGTTTACATTATCTAGCACTTCAGTAATGGCCTTATCCTCAGTAGCATGATTTTTGTTTGGAATCAGCATATCACATATATCATTGCTTCTAGTATTTTGTGTAGAAGTATAATGTATAATGTAATGATACTCCTCTCCTACACATGAGTTTAGTAGTAGAGAAACATCCATTCATAAGTAACTGTCAATACCTTGTAAAATATATATATATATATATAGACAGACATTGAGTTTTATAGGTATATATATATATATATATATATATACCTATAAAACTCAATGTCTGTCTGTCTGTTCTCTATACAAATCCACACCGTTTGTCCGATTCGATTTAAATTTTGCATACTTATGCTTTGGGACCCGGCGGGTAACATGGGCAACATTTTTCCCCTGTTCTCTTACCCCTTCCCCTCCCTCTGACCTATTTTCGATGCGAATCTGAACCGTTCGACCGATCGGACTCAAAATTTGGAAACTTATTCTTTAGAACTCAGCAGGTAACATAGACAACATTTTTCCCCTATTCTCTTACACCTTTCCCTCCCGCGATAAGCATAAGTATTCAAATTTTGAGTCCTATCGGTTAAACGGTTCAGATTCGCATCGAAAATAGGTCAGGGGAGGGGAAGGGGTAAGAGAACACGGAAAAATGTTGCCTAGTTACCCGCCGGGTCCCAAAGCATATGTGTGCAAATTTTGAGTCCGATCGGTCAAACGGTTCAGATTCGCATTGAGAATAGGTCAGGGGAAGGGGTAAGAGAATAGGGGGGAAATTTTGCCTATGTTACCCGCCGGGTCCTAAAGCATAAGTATGCAAAATTTGAATTGAATCGGACAAACGGTGTTGATTTGTATAGAGAACAGACAGACAGACAGACAGACATTGAGTTTTATAGGTATAGATATATATATATATATATATAAATTGAAAAAATATATTTTCTTCCACAACGTTCTTAAGTGAAAGAAGGTGCAGCTGGTAGTTTAAAATTACGTATCTATAAGTACTGCTGATTCACTTTCAGTAATAATAATATTTAGATAACTTATATAGCGCCGTTTTCGCGAATACTCACCTCGAGGGCGCTTATTATAAGTATTGCTGATGATGATGATGGTGATAATCAGAAACTTCTGACTCATCAGTACTGCATATATACATTTTGAATCGAATGTGTTAAGTAACTCTTGGGTTTCTGCTAGCAGTCGAATTTTTTCATTATCCAACACTCAGGATATTTTTTTTAAATTTCTCTAAAATAAAAATATAATACAAATATTTAATTTCATAATTCCATAGACGTAAAACAGACGTTCTGTCCGAACGTTGGCTTTTCTTTTAGGCGGCATAAATCCTAGAACCCGACTGTAGCGCCACCTACCGGGTCCAGTTGTGAATCTAAACCATACAGGGACCCACTCGAACACAAACAAAAAATTTCATTAAAATCGGCCCAGCGCAGTGTTTAGGAGTTCAGTGACGTACACACATACAGAAAAATTATATATAAGTAAAGATATAGATATACCTGACTACAAATATGATGGTAGAAATATAAACACAAGCACACTCTAGGAAGAAACTGTGGGCGCTGATCTGATTCTGGCCGCTGTGGCCAGTAGTGGGAGGATGGCAGAGTTTATTGTAAAAAAAACCTCAAAACTGTGACATTTTTAAAACTGATTCTATTTCCTTTCATGAAATTAAAAGACTACCTACTGAAAGACCTTACTAGAATGCGTCCCTGTCGCGAAACAGAAGTTGCCAGGGTGTAAATTTATTACACAATACATAACGTCGCTGTATATATAATTAATCCTGTGTGCCGTTTTAGTAGAGTCTGAGATAAACGAATGAAACTGTTTTAAAAAATAATTGCACAGACTAGAATTCCAAAAAATATTTTAAATAATTACTAGGCAGACTTTCCAAAAGAACGGCAATGTTTTTTTAGTAAATCTCCATTATTTATTTATTTATATGAAAAATTGACAAATTGATTCGTTCATCTCAGAATGTACTAAACGGCACATTGGCTTTATTATATATAAAGCGACGATAATATACAGAGTGTACGGTGATCGGTGTCGGAGCCTTTAATAGAAATCTGGTCGGGCAACACTTAAGAAACAAACCAGAATGGCGGCCGCTCTATCTAGAGTCCCGTCAAATTGTGATGTTGGTCCATTATTTGCTTTTTCAGCTTCGCAAAACTTTAATACTCCATTGGCAATTGTTCTTGCACCATCCCGGACTGTTTTGGATGTATTGGACATAATAATTCAGTGTACATTGGAAATCAAGATGTCACAGCTCACGCGCAAATACGAGATTCAACTGAATAACAGGGCGAGGGGTTATCGCCGGGGCGAGTTTTAGTTCCAAAGACGCCGCTCGCCAATTTACGTTCGTCAAGCTCTAGGACAGTTTATTCTTCTAATAAATATTGCGAGTTAAAAGTGCACATGACCGCTAGAACGAGGTTGACAGATATTGGTGTAACATTGTACACTTCGTAAACTTTGACGTAACAAACATTGCATATACATACATGGATATAAAATAAATACTAATATTATATTTAGAAATCAGTTTGTTTCACATATTTACTAATTTATTGATCTAAAGTATCCGAATATTAAATTAAAGCCAATGTGATTTCGTTATACCCAATGATTTAGATATGTAGATATGCATTGTCATTTGATAGATGTCTTGCGTTTCTCGTAGAAACCTGACGCATTCGCAAATAAGTTGGTATATTACTAACGTGAACAAAGCAGATCGAGCTCACAGACTGTCCAAAGAGCGAACATTTTGTTCATTGTATGTTACACACATTATAGGCGCAGAGCTCTCACCTGTCTCTCGTACACAATCAAGCAGCTCTTTTAAAAAATACACTTACTGATAAGGAAAAGGTTAAATCTTGGGCATCAGTAAAAATCCCAACAGAGAACAAATAGTTAGAAATATTTCATGATTTTGAAACGGAGTGGTTACGTTTCAAGTTATGTGTGCAAGTGACAAGGTGTGGAAATAACGTAAAAAGCTTCTTTTTTTACAACAATTTATTAACAGTCAGTAAAACACAAATGTACATATCGTCCCTTAGCTAACAACACCGCATAAGTCATTTTTACCAACTTTACAGGAGACGAAAAAAACTGTCTATTTTAAAAAATCGGTGGAATTTTTCGGTTATTACTTAATAAATACCCTAATTAGCGGTTAAGAAATAATTATTTATACTTATTTTGATGATTTACTTTATTTTAACTTTTATTTTATGACTTGAGCTGTGTTGACTGATATTTTATTAGATTTAGGCGGTGTTGTTTACGGAAATGTTAGGGAATAAGGTATTAATAGATGATTTACAAAGAAAAGTTTTTATTAAGAAATATTTCAAGAATAATTAACAATCGTTATAACATAGGTATCTATAACCTAAATTTTAAGAATCACATTGTTGAGATCAATTGCTCAGTTCTTTGATCAGTTATTTGGTGACGCACGAACACTTACAGCATAAGTGCAATTATTATTTTTTTATTTTAATAGATAAATATTTAAAACATAGTCTTTAATAAATTCCAACGAAACAAGTACAACAGTAATAAAATTATAAAAAAATAAAAATATATTCGAAACCTCTAGTCTAATAGTTAGTTGTAGTCTTTAGAGATTGCTGTGCGGAAGGTCATCATAAAAAGAGTGGCAACTAGATGGTAATACGCTTTTTAGGTCTTGCAAATCTTCATACTTCCGCTTTGTAATTGGTATTCTAGCTGCATACAACTTCTGCAGGTGATTTATTTGTTTGATGCTTTTAATTGGCGTGGGACGATGTGGTAACGGCTGAAGCTCGTCATCAAAACCAATTTTATACCAAATTGTGCCATTTGGTCTGTATTGTAGCATACGTACATCTGTGACGACTGGGTCACCTGTTTTTTTACCAGGCCGTATAGATTTATAAATTAATTCTTTCGAAAAGTCGGTAAAAAAGGTATAGTCCAAATAATGAGCTTCGTAAGGCATAGGATCACTCCTAGCAGTTTTAGTTACAGCCATGTATTGTTGTGGAAGGTAAATTTCTTTACCTTTTAATTTACACTCTATTGCACTGTGTACAGAATCACATTCCATGTGGGTATGGCCTTTTTCCAGGTACTTTTGAGTAATCACAATATTTTTTTCAATCGCTAAACGTAATAAAGCATTGCTTAAGGTAACATTGCGATTTTGAGCACAACAGCCATCGGAATATAAAATTACAGGCAATATTTTCTGACTCAAAACTTTCTCTAGATGATCTACTAAGCATGAAGCAAAAACAGAGGCTTCAAGCGTGCTATTTGACTCATCGAACCAATAACACATTACTTCCTTAGTTGCTAAATTGTATAATGTAAAATTATGGACGCATAATTTAGTTTTATAATAAATTGCACTAGCTTGAAGATATGGAGCCAATTTGACCGATTCAACATCCTGTGTGAATACATGACAAGCTCCGGACTGTGCAATACCTTTATCAGTATCTTTCTCTTTCCTGGCTCGATCTTTCTTCGAAACATGTTGAGCGTATTCTTCATCCGTAATGCTTCCAGTTTTATGACTGCAACAAACGTCACATTGATCTTTCTTCGGGTGGAATAGGCTCAGATTGAGTTTCAAAAATAATTTATCAAATAATTTACGGCCAAGGCATTCTTTACCATCTAACTCACAATTTTCTTTATATGTGTGATAGAGCTGTGTCATGTTCGAGAAAATTGGTTCTAAATATTCTCGTGATGTTTTAGCACGACAGTAATGCGACGGCATCTTTGGAAGACCTGCTAAAAACTTTTCAACATATTTGTGGTCTTCAATTTTCTCTGGATTTCTGCGATTACTGGTTGAAGTAGACAAATCGGGAGGCATGGCACAGTCTTTTTTTGTCAGCCAATATCTGATAAACCAATATTTTATGCCAAGAGTGGCCAAGAACATTTTTTTACAGACTTGGTGACGTACATTATCTATCGTGAAAACGTAAGTTCGACTATCAGTTCTTTTGGATGATTCTGGATTTTTTGTAATTTTCTTTGGTACTTTATTAACGTGAGAAGTTATAAATGATCTACGCTGCTCCCAGTTCATGTTCTTCCAGAAATTTTCAAACAAATATTGCCGCTGTTGTTCTTTTATGTTGTCACATGATCTGAGTTTCGATTTCTTGCAAAACGCAGAATTGCACGGTGGTTTCATTGATCTTGCAGGCTTAAATACGTCTCGTTTCACTTTAAATGTTTCATTATTCTTTGCTTTTCTGTCTCTTCTGTATCCTAAATAATTTTCACCTTTCATCCGTAATTCTTTATTAACATTTCGTTTATATTTCTTTGGATCTTTTGTCGCCTTGTTCTGTCGTTTTTTATGACTTAACAAATCACCGTGATACGAAAAATTACTGAGTATGACCGCTTTTGAAGAACACGATGGAGTAGCAGAGGCACTGGATTGCTGCATACTGTTCTGGTTTATATTATTTTTATCTGTACATTGAGTATTGTTTTCATTATCAATAATAGGATACTTGATGGCCACCGTAGCGAACTTGGGTGGTTCCTGTTGCAGATCAAAGAAGTCATTACCAACTTTTTCTATAACTTGTAGATTGTTAATGTCAATGTTTTCAATATCCAAGTCTATGTTTTGATCAAATATTGTTTTTACATTGCCTTGGCTAATTATAATACTTTTCATGGACTCCCCGAAGTTTCGTTCGTTTATTTGTGTTGCAATAATTTCGTATTTATTAGGAGAATTGCATGCTTTGGTATCAGAAGAACTGGTGTTATCTTTCTGATTCAAATCTAAAAAAATAATACGAATTATTGCATTACAAATATAAATAACAAAATAAATGCGGACCTCAAAACAAACCTTTGCTACTAACCTAGTTTAATTCTTTTTTTATCTTCTTTGCAACTTTGTTTACGCCGTTTATGTTTTGACATCAGTCCTGCTTCATGTAATTGGGCAAATATCAATTCATCACCTGAACTCAGATCACTCCAGGAATCAATTTCTTCTCCATCCATAGTGTATCTCAATTATTGAGCTTCCTAAAAGAAATAAAATACATTTTGAAACACCGCCTAAGTTAAAAAAAGATACTCAGTAAACACCGCTCAAGTAAATGAATATATTCTATAATCATTTATTTCTATATGAATACGCGTAAATCAATAAATATTACTTTATTATATAGCTTACCTCTTAATCTTCTATTAAAACTCCTTGCATAGACCTTTCAGCGATAAAACTCACATAAAAATATAATAATCACGGAGCGCAAAGTACTTTTACGAGTAAAGTATGACAGACTAACGACTTGTGCGGTGTTGAGAGGCCAACCGACTTGCGCGCTGTCACTACTTTTCGAATTACGGCTTCTGATTGACTGAAATCTATATCATGTGATCAATGGTTAGACGCGTAATGAGCAGCTCTATCTAAAGGCATTAAAATGTGAAAAACGCCAATTTTCGACTTGAGCGGTGTTGTAAGCTAAGGGACGATATGTAGTAGAAATGAACACAGAAATATAAAGTAGGAATATAGAAGAATACACTGAAATATTAACAGTAGAAGTATCAAAGTACACACAGAATATAGAATAAAATTAGCACAAGCACTTAGGTCTCTGGCGTAGTCACAAAACAATATTACGAATTCTTGATCTCACTTCACAGATTCGGCGGAGGCTCTTGTCGGAAAAAACTAGACAGCAAGAGCGATGGCGAAGAGACTTCTCGGAGATAAACACTCGACAAGACTCGAGCTTCACATAAGCTCCACTTGGTAACAACACTTGACTGCGGCGGCGATATCGTTTCCTATGTTCGCCAGGAATTTCTCCCGGACACCTAGTAAGACGAGGAGTGTTGGAGCTTTCTGAACAGTATATCCTGGCTGGGAGTATAAGCGCGCGGCTTTTATACCTTTTCAGCGGCGGTGGGGATGCATTAGCGAACAACAATTTATTTGCTGTTGCTAGGAGGAGTTCCCGGCAGCCAAATTCACTGGAAATGTGCACCTTTGGGAAGCATGGCAATTTAAATTGCGGCCGGGTTTAGTGGCTTCTGAGAAACAGACACAGGTACGGGATTTTCGTTTACATCCCCCAAGTGCGCATATCACTGTTGTATACGATAAAGCATTAAAAATTGTGGAATAAGCGCTGTCCTTACCAGGACCTAATACTGTGCTAAATAAAGTATGGACATTTGATAAATAAAAAATAAGCGTCGAGACTTTGAAAACCACATTATTTGTGAAATATAATAACAAATTTATTTGCGTAACAAATAATATTTGTGAAATATAATAACAAATTCTTACGAAAATTTTCATGACATTTTAAACGACAGCAATCTACTAAAAAAAATTCACTGAAATGAGATATGCGAAAAAATAAGGGTTTTAAAAGATAGGGAAAAATATACTGTTTGCAATTTACATTTATTACATCTGTGAATATTACATATATTGATATTTTAAACACATATTACAATATAATTTTTCCGTTCTATGAAAATAAGATGTTCTTGTTCAAAGAATATTATTTTTTGCTTATTACCTACTAGCAATGTGCGTATACACATGCCACTAATAAGCAAGGGCTAACGAAGGTCAATACTGCGCATGCTCACGTGCCACTAATAAGCATGTGTATCAGTACCTTAAGTAACAGCTCCGACCCACTCCCCCCTCCCCTCAGTAACCCTTTACCGTAACATACTTGTATAGTTTATCTTTTTAATTTTTAGTACACAGACAATCCTGAAGTAGAGAACATTGTCCTCGAAACATGTAAATTGTATAATCTAATAAAGTGGTGAAAACAAAGCGATTTGTGTTTTATTTAAAATGTTCCATGAAATGAAAATAAAATGTTCTATGAAATGAAAATAATCTAGAGCATTTTTTTAAAACAAGGCCAGCCCCCTTCCCAGGTCAACGGCGGCCCGCTTCACCTGCGTGAAAATCTGGTCACTCTATATATAACGTTTATTTTGACTTAGAATATTATAACAATGTTATCCTGAGAATAGAGAGGGTTATGTCATGGTTATTCAACAGGTTACTGGTCCTATATTACTAATAGACGCTGTAGTTGGGACATCAAGAAAAAATAAAATATTGGCAATTTATGCTAAATATAAACCAAACAAGACTCAGTTTTAGGGAAATTATTGATTCATAACTGATATCAGAAAAGGCTTTAATTATTATAAATTAATCCTCATTTCATAGTGATAGTCCTTCGGATCCAGTAAAATAAGTTAATAGTTATGAAGTTTATTTACACAAAAAATATCAAGTTGAAGAACACATTTTGTACAAAATGGTCTAGGACAGATATTCTTACATAACACTTTTTTTAAATACATTTACACTTTCAACCCCAATGCCAAATTATTGATATGACTGATTTTCCGTACTTTTATTGAGGACGCCACATATTGACCAACCAAAAATGATTTTTACACTTTGAAGACTGAAGGACTCTAGTCTATTATTAAATTCTTCTGTGACAATGGCTAATTATAATTTCTTTTTTATTTATTAGCATGGGATTCTTTGGCCTAATGTTTATGTTCCGACGATATCCCAATATAGTAAATCAATAATAAACGACAGCATATCCATAATAAACGCTTGAAAATCCTTGATTATTATGAAAATATCCATATTCTGAACAAACATATAATAAATATTGAGTGCCTAAGAATTGCGGCATTTAATCACTAAGGGCTGGTTGTATAAACCAAGTTGATGCAACCGGCCCTGATATAATTACACAAATTATTAGCCTAACAGATAGTAGGAGTATTTGTAAACAATACTTTTGAATTAGAAAAATCTTATGAAAAATTGAGTTGAGATATTTTTGGAAACGAAATAAAAAAATAAAAAATATAACCATTAGTCTTTCATAAAATCGTATTAAGGGATTTCATGTAGTCAGAATTTTCAAAAAATTGATTTATTTTTTTGCATTTTCTTAAAATACAATATTTTAAAAACATTTCGTAAGTCGATTCCTACAATACCTGTAGGGTCCTTTTACACACGTTAGCGGACGGCAGTTACTACAGACCGATTCATATCAAAATAATTCGATGAATAATTATACGCATTGTATTCGGTTTTATTTAGCTATTAATTTAAAGGCATAATAAGCTGCACAAAATTTATGTTATATTACAACTTTTGGACTTCGGACATCTAAAATTTAAATTTCAATAGTTGTGTGTTCACGTAAAATAATACGGGTCAAAAGAACTTCATCAACCTGATAACGTTCGTTAGTACATTCTAATAAATACACCCAAGAAGGCAGAATGATGCATAGACAACAACAAATCGACAATTTGGAAACTTGTAATCGTTAGAAGGTTTATTGTATGCGGGGGAAAAGCAAAGGCAACAATATTCAAAAAATAAAATAAAAGTTTTGAATGCAATCACTGAGAATTACTAATTTAAAATGTACTGAATTGTAGGTTTTTTCATCTATCCCTTCCCAAATTATGTTCCCTATAAACTCAAAAGCTATGTTTCCTATAAAATCTTAATTGAGTACATATAAATTAGTCATCCTCAATGATAGTATATATTTTTTTTTGATATTGCTGCCTTTTCTTTTATAATCCACATATTATGCAGGAATAGAGGATTCCATATAAATAATTTAATAAATTGTATTTGTATTAATTATTTAAGTGTAAAATTTCAGATGCATTTTTCTCAAAACTATGTTTTCAAGACAGTGACTATTATATTTTAAAAACTGCTTGACAGATTTAGATTAAATTTATACAGCATATTTTAGGCATTAAAAACTAGTACTTAATCGAATAATTTTTGTTTTTGACGAAAAATTTTTATTTTAATATTATTTTTATTTATTTTAGATAAAACACTAAGGGCCGATTATTTCAAGTTGGATTAAAGTAAGCATTCGTTTACAGACGTACCACTATAACTTGGCGTGCGAGGGAGGGCGTCCCTATCGCTTAACAGAAGTTGTCAGGGTGTAAATTTATTACACAATACATAATATCTGGTGAGCGGTGTCGTATTAAATAGAGAAATTTGGTCGGGCAGCACTAAAGAAACCATGCAGTTGACTATCTATAAAACTGTCAGGCGGCATATTGGTCCATTATTCGCTTTTTTAGCTTCGCAAAACTTTAATACTTCATTGGCAATTGTTCTTGCACCATCCCGGACTGTTTAGGATGTTTTGGACATCACAATCAAGATGTCACAGCTTGCGCTCAAAGACGAGAATGAACTGAATGACAGGACGAGGGGTTACCGCTGGGTGCGGGTGGGGCAGGTTTTAGTTCAAAATTTGCCGCATGCCAAGTTACATTGGGCAAGCAATAAAGCATAGATTTTTGCATTCTCCACCAATCAGACGATCCGTTTTCGTAAATATCTATGATTTAAATGGACGCTTACTTTAATCCAACTTGAAACAACCGGCCCTAAGAAGTACTGATGGAAAGCACTATTATGTGTTAAATCAAAAACATTTACAACAGTTTAAAAAAATTCTTTAAAATGTATATTTTTTAACGCCTCTGACTTCACATAACCCCTTAAAACAATTAAAATGTTTCTTTTAAAAAAACAACATGATATGTAACTATGAAATGATGGTTACTTAAATTTAAACAAAAAATAAAAAACACAAAGACAATATTCAGTCACCAATAGCTTTGTACATAATAATTAATATTATATAAATATGTATATGTACTGCTATATTAATTTATTAAAGGACTAACCATCATAACTATACAGATGCGGAAGGTTTAAAAAAATAAAAGAAAACTTTCAGCTTTTTCAAAGCCCTCTAAAGGCATAATTAAATTGTTTGAGTTTTTATAAATATCAGTTTTACAAGCTAATTTTTAAGACAGGTTTGGGGACAGACTTCATAATATATTGATATGCAAAATATATGGGAGCTAATATATTGATATGCAAAAATAAATGTATATTTACTTGTGTTGTGTTGGAGGGAAGGATTGTCCGTCCAAGCATATAAAAATGCAAGTCGCTTTCAAAGATTCATTAATGTTCAATTTTCAATTGAAACAACAGGTGCCGTATTACGAATACAATTTTAGGTGTAGAGCGGTGAATAATGTGCGGGATAACAAATCATAAAGTAATGAGTGTGGAACGGGGTTGACTGAAGTTGTGACCGAAATAAGATCCCAGCAAGACATGTTAAAGAAATACACTTTTATAATTTTCAAGTTGTAATATTGAAAATATTATTATTACTAAAATTTTTTTTTATATATTTTCTTTATGCTCATTAATTACTTTAATACATATTTATACAATTACAGGCAGGTGTCACCCCTCTGCTGTGTAATGAAGTACTTTCCACTACTCACTACACAATCATATTGGATTGGATTAATTTTACATTGAGAGTTAATAAACTTGAAAGTGCTAATTTAAAAACATGAATACAAAGAGAATTAAAATAAATCCGTACACCCTCGACACGCTTTCAGTTTCAAAGCTCGCACTAATTTGCCTGTAACATTAGCTTAGCTAGAATTTCGACGGTGTAACACTATTATAAAATCTATTCCTTGTTTAACATAAAAAAAATCAAATAAATGTTTTAAAGTAATATAAATTAATTCTTCATCATTCTTCGTTTTTGCTTCTTCCTTTGTTTCTTCTTAACCATGTCTGGCTCTGCTGTTTCCTCTTCGAAGTAAAACGGAGCAAGAATTGTTCGCAAGAGCATATACATGGAAACAATTGATGAAAGAAGCCAGAGATGCCAGAAATAATTAGTTGAATGACATGAAAACTGAACTCCAGATGTTAAAATAATCGTGTCATTCACAAGTCTAAAAGAAAAAAATAGTTTAGTGTGTATATAAATATGTACAACGATCTTTTCTTGATTTTATATATGATAGAGTATAGTAGAAAAATTCGAATTTATTACTTATTAAGGCGATCGTCTGAATTTTGAATCTCTCCAAACCCCACGGATTTTGCGTAAATTTGTCGCGGGGTGAGTGAAGTCGTAGTTCCGCGAGTTGCCGCAGTGCTAATGTCTCGAATCCGTGATTTCTAAGACACGGGCGGCAAGCGGATATTGACAAATATATTAAACATTTTTAATTGTCTTTCTTAAAAAAAATGGTTATTTTCCACAGGATTTAACTTGTGCTAAGAGTTGAGAATGGCGAAAATTACTGCAGATTAATCAATGTTTGTAATATATTGGATTAAGGCATTTTTATAAAAATTATAATATATGTGCAAAAATTGCATTTAGAAAAAACAAATAAGAAAACAAGAGGCAAAATTTAAATAAAAATTGTTCATACAAAATATATTAATTAATATTAAAAAGTCAAAAGTCGTAACAAATGTGCTCTCTGTAAAAAAAATATACAATACGATCATAAAGTGCAGTTTAAGTAAAAAAGATTAGTTCAGAACACAAAAGGAAGACGCTGTGGCTGTATAATCAGTGTTTCAGTCTAGATCATTAATATATTGCCGATAACGGAAAAAAATGGATCCTGAAAAATATATAAATAATTCAATTAAAGCAGTAAAAAAATTTGCAAGACATGATTCTTGACAGCAGTACAAGATTAAATAAGGAGCAAATAAATAAAATAAAACAAAAAGTACCGAGATATTGGGGATAATTAGCGAAATGGCACTTAAAATGGCCGAAATATGTGGAGAAAACAATATTTTTAAACAGAAGAATATAGATGTTTCTAAATATAAATCTAATATTATAAACAAAAATGAAATAATGGTTACAGAACCAAAACATACCCAGACAAGTGACAAAACAAAAGAAGAAATTATAAAATATATTGATCCAACGATATCAGGAATAACTGGTATAAAAAATGCTATCAACGGAAAAGTCATTATAAATTGTAAAAATAAAGATACCAAGAGCATACTTAAAGAACAAATAGAAGAAAAATTAGGAAAAGATTATGGAGTCAAAATTTCTGAAAAAAGAAAATCATTGGGGTATCAGAATCTTTCAAAGAGGAGGAAATTATTGACAAAACAACGAAGCAAAATGAATTTTTAGACAATTATATACCAAAAAAAATCAATGTCGTTAATTTAAGGAAGAATCCAGGTAAATATACGTCTTATACTATTTATATGGAACTGGATGGAGAAACCTATTTAAAAGTTATTCAAGCTGGAAAAATTAACATTGGATGGGAAAGATGTAGAGTTTTCGATGCAATGTCAGTGAAACGCTGCTATAAATGCTATGGTTTCAATCATAAGGAAAAAGATTGCAAAAGCGAACACAACATATGCCGAAAATGTATGGAAAATCACAAAAGGAATGAATGCCAAATAAAAAATAATTATGAAAATAAATGCTTAAACTATGTAAATACAGTTAAAAAACAAACTAAAACTTGACGTAAATCATCGAGCATGGAGTTATAAATGCTCAGTATATGAAAAGAAAGTAGAAATGGAAAAGGCAAAAATTTCGTTTTTTTGAATAGGGACCAAATGAGGGACATCATATACTTAAATATACAAAGTTTACTAGCCCACAAAGAGGAACCCACAAGGAGGATTATTGGAACAAAAAAAAACAAGAATGGTAATGTTAAGTGAATCACATATTACGGAAGAGGTAAAAGGAAATAAGTTTCTTATTTTACAAAACATTAAGATGTGACTCTCATAGTCGCCACACAGGAGGGGTACAGTAGCCGGCAAACATCTTGAAATTTTTCGGCGTAGTGGGGGGAAGTTTGCGCGTGTACCATTCCACCAACGAGACTCAAATTTTGTCTTCTGCGCATTCCCCCACTACGCCAAAAAATTTCAAGAAGTTTGCCGGCAACTGTAGTAGTACTAATAAGAGAAAATATTAAATATGGCATTATTACTAATGAACAACATGAGAAAATTGCATGGAATTTGACTATTAAAATCAAAAGTGGTTTCAGAAGAATATACTGTATCATTCAAGTTCGAGTACAAGTGAATTTCTAACTTATTATGAAAAATTGTGCTCAGAAAATATCAGAGAAAGGGAATCTGGGAGATTTCAACATTAATATCAATAACACTAATTTCATTTATACATAAAGGATACAAAATATAATTGAGTTTAACGGAATGTTCATGTTTAACTTGTTTGAGAAGATACAAGGGTTACTCAAACGTCAAGTACATTGATAGATCTTGTGATTACAAACGTATTTGAACTAAATGTAAAACTATTAGACTCCCCTAAAATTACGGATCATACGAGTATCCAAATTTTATTAGAACACAAAATTAAAAATTCAATTCCGAAATCACAAACATCTTTTAGAAACTATGGAAAATATGATGTAGAACAATTTAAACAACAACTTAAAAACTGAAAGTGAAATGGAATAACAGGTATGGAATTTAATGAAAAGTTAAAAACAATTATTAACAATATTAAAAGTACAATTGATAACATTGTACCAGAAAGAATAATAAAAAGAACATATAACAAATGGTACAATAATCATTTCAAAAATATGCAATATGAAAGTTATATAAAATAACAAAAATAACAAAAAATCGGGAAGACTGGGAAAAATTAAAAATATATAGAAATAAATACAGAAATGAACTAAAAAACAGATACTTTCAAACTAAAATCGAGAATGAAAAAGGCGACTCGAAAAAAATGTGGTCTATAATAAAGTCATTAATGCAAAATGACACAAGCAAAATAAATGAAGATATAAAATTTCCTCCAGAAATAGAAGGATCTAATATTTTTATTTATTTATTTATCTTAATAATTTAGTTCCACACATAACGTTGTGTGGGCTAATACATGATTTCACTTGGACATGTTGCATTCCATCTAATCATTTAAAAGTTTTTATAATATAATTTTTGCACTTCAGTTTAAACCTCCTTATATTCTCCATCGCAAATCGCATCTCATATTGCATTGCACATCGCAAATAAATTTAACAAATATTTTGTAAATAGTGTGGAAGAAATAAACAAAAGCATATCTAGGACAAACGCAGATTTAAATAAAAATAATAATAATAATAATAATACCACAGAAGAAAAAGAAATTCAACTAAAGTTAAAACCAATCTCCATAGAACAATTAAAAACTATATTTAAAAAAAAATGAAATCAAACCTAGTCCAGACGGAATAACCATAAAGTTGATACGAGAATCACTACCTATAACAGAAAAATACCTCATAAATATTATAAATGAATCTATTAACTTAGGAACTTTTCCACAATCATGGAAAATATCAAGGGTTATCCCAATACCAAAGATTAAAAATACTAAAAAATGTGAAGAATTTAGACCAGTAAATATGCTTCCAAAGTATGAACATAAACTAGAATATACATATTATAAAAGAACAGCTTGTTTATTATTTAGAAAGAAAAAATATACTATGTGAGGAACAGTGTGGATTTAGAAGTAAACACTCTTGTGAAATGAGTCTAAATTTAGTACTGGAAGATTGGAAAGAGGATACGGATAAAAACAGATTTGTCATTGCTGTATTCCTGGATTTCAAAAGAGCGTTTGAAACTACAGATCGAGAAATTATATTGCAAAATTGTCTAGAATGGAATAAAAGAAAATGCTTTGAAATGGTTTACAGACTATTTAAATAATAGATATCAAACTACAAAAGTTGGTGATATAGTATCTGACCCAATCCTTATATCTTTAGGTGTTCCACAAGGTTCAGTTCTAGGACCAATATTATTCATAATTTACATTAATGATATAGTGAAAATACTTCAATATTGTAAAATTCGACTATTCGCAGATGATGTGCTAGTATACATATAGACAATTACATAGAAATCATTAATCATGCTAGTATACATATAGACAATTACATAGAAATCATTAACAAACTAAACCGTGACCTTAATCAAATATGGCTGAAAATAAATAAATTGAAATTAAATATCTACAAAACAAAAGTAAATGAACATAGGAAATAAGAGAATACCAGATGCACCAATAATAATTATTGATGGGGAAGCAATCAAAGAAACAACCGATATAAAATACTTAGGAATAATTATAGATAATAAATTAAACTTTTCATTGAACACTAATTATGTAACAAAAAAAATAGAAAAACGAATTTCACTCTTGGGAAGAATCAGAAGATAAATTAAAACAGATTCGTTTTATTACAAATTAAAACAGAAACAAAAATATATATAAAGCAATAATATTCCCTCACATCAACTACTGCAGCAGTATACTATTTCTGGCTAATGAAGAAGAATTGAAAAAGTTAACAATACTCCAAAATAAAGCATTAAGAATTATACTAAAAAGAAGTCGATACACAAAAATCAATTAATGTAAGAAAGTCTACAAATAATGACATTTAGACAAATAATTAAATTGAATGTACTTCTATTTATATACAAAATTGTTAATGGACACAACAATACATTTGAATTAGTAAGAAAAATAAGAGAAAACCAATATGAACATGACCATTATACAAGAAAAAAGATGAAATAGGTTTGTCATTCAGAAAGAAAAAAAGATCGCAACTTCTGTGATGTACAGTGGGATGAAGTTATATGTGAGTGTGCCAGAGGATATTAGAGATGAAGAAAAATATGAAAATTTAAAAAAAAAAACTAAGAAAGTTTGTGATATGTACATACTTTTGATTAGAAATATATTTGATATTTTACATATTTATAAATGATATTTTACAATGTATATATTAGGAAATATAAATGTTAATATAAATATATTACCTATTTTAAGAATAAAAAAAAATAAAAAAATAATCACGTTAGTTTTGTGATTGGATATAATTATTAATTAAAAAACAAACAAACTTGTCTAAATAAATTTGACTAATTTAATGTCGGTTTCGCTTTAACGGCTGTGCAAGTAGTCAAAATATTTTTGACGTTTTTCGTAGTTCGACAGAATTATGAAAATGAAGGCGTCCGTCTTAACGAAGATACATTGGCTCGGAAACTGGTTAACGATAAATTAACTAATATGGTTTATATATGTAGATTATGTTATTTTTTTAATTTATTAAGGTAAAACGTCATTGAAATATGTTTTATATATCTTTTTATAGTATCAGTGTAACAAAAAAATGGCACAAGTGTTATTTTGTTGAGAATAGGACTTTCTCTTAATAATTATAGTCTAAAACGCGGTTAACGAATTTGTAGGATTAAAATAAATACTTTATTTAAAAATAAAATTAATTAGATGATTTTTAATCTATCGAAAATATATTTTATCACCGCCGGGATACGAACTCGGAACTTTTCCTTTCCGGAAAACAGCGAAATCAATTTTGCCATTTCCCGCCACAGTCAACTATGATTATGAAAATTTTGAAAAAGAAAAATTATGAAAAATATCAACGCACCTATGTAAACCAAGAAATCTATAAAAAATCAATTTTATAAAAGAGCTGTTTTATGTTTGACTTTACATACATTATGCACCTAAAACATAAAGCTGATTTCATTTATATTTTTCCTTAATATTTATTATTAAACAATTTGGATAAAAATATTTTACAACCTATTTTTTTTTATCTGAATCAATAAAATATAGGTTGTATATTATTTTTGTCGAACAGCTTTTTTTCTAAACGAAAGTTATCCAGAAATATTAGAAATCTATATTCAATATAACCCTAATTGGTCGAATTTTACACTTTCTTCCGACGCCTAATATCAAATTTGAATCTGCGAACAAAATTAATAAATTAGAAATCGGAATATTTTTTCATTCCTACTTCCTGTTACGCGTTTTCGTCGTCGCAATCACGAAATTTTTCCCATAAACCGAACGTAAAGATGTTACACATCAAAAATCTCAAAAAAATAATTGATTACTACCAGGAAATGAACTCGACGCTTCCTTTCCGGGAAAAGACAAAACAAATTTCGCTACCACGTGATTATAAAAAAGTTTTTTTATAATCACGTGGTAGCGATATAGCGATAAAAAATAGAGGCTTATACATATAGTCACATAGTTAGTAGCAAAAACTTCGGAAGAGTCTTCTTCAATCAATTTTTAATAGAAAATATTCTTTACACTTTGGGTGGAACGTTTAACAGTTACGGAGATATACGACATCAAAGTTTGCACTTTTTAAATATTTCTGACTTATCCTTCAGTAAAACGTTGAAATATCAAGAAAATAACTTATATAAATGAATTTTCTCTGATACAAGTTAAATAAAATGGTTAAAGCCGTGCAAAAATTTGAACGAGATTTTTTACATTTTTAAAATCAGAAATATTGAAAAAATTCATACGTTGATGTCTTAACTGTTGATATTTTCCGTGCAAATATTTCCCGTTTCTTTGCAAAAAACATTTCTAAAATTTCTGCAAGGTTCTGGTTTCTGATAACAATGAATCAGCTGTGACAATGAACCCT
Organism: Agrypnia vestita; assembly: GCA_016648135.1. Classification (NCBI taxonomy): domain Eukaryota; kingdom Metazoa; phylum Arthropoda; class Insecta; order Trichoptera; family Phryganeidae; genus Agrypnia; species Agrypnia vestita. Next base: position 249,136 of record JADDOH010001563.1, read on the forward strand.
ACTACATGTAAACCAAGAGATCCAAAACATCGGCCAAAAATTATTTAGAAACAAGGCATAATATCCCAGAAAACTCAAACCAGAAGATTCTGAACGGCCGTGAAAACCTAAGAAAATATTACATAATTTTTGTGACTCGAATTGAAGCAAGTGATTTTGATATAAGTTACTGTAATGATAGTCAAACATTTAAGAAAAGGTATGTTAGCAATATTAATAATAAAAAATGAAAACTTAGAAGTCGCTTATGTTTATAACTATTGGTATAACGTATTTGTTTCTTGAACATTTTGACTCATAATATTGGCAGGAATTTACCTGTAAAGTATTGTGGTATTTTATTTTCAAATAGCAATCCACTTTATAATGCAATGAATTCCAAAAACCTTTGAGTAATACACACTAGGTGACGCAATTTGCAACATCACAAATTAGTTTTCCTTAACCTTCCAGCGGGCGCGCGGTCGTAAAATTTACGACAATTGCAGCTTATCGCTTCCCCCACTTTTACCACTTAGTCACAAGCATCGAGCTCTGAGCTATTCGAGGGTCAGTGTCGCTCTAAATTACAGACAAACCGAGTGTGCTTATAATCGGGTTTGTTATTCATTGATATTTGGAAATTTCCGTTGAGGGTAAATTTTACAACACGCGCCTTAAAGTGTAAGTATATTAAATAAACTACTTTTTTCTATTTATTTTTCATTTATATCGTTTCTTTTATAGCGAAATCAGAAGGTTAATGAATAAAAATAATGAAAGAATCCTTACTTACATTTATTTATATTGATTATGACTTTTTAAATTTAGTTACTTCTAAGTCATCTACAAATTTACTTTAAGGAAAGACTAGCCCAACCTACACCTGTGAAAAATCACATACTAATTGCAAGATTTTGAAGCTGAAAATTAATGAATAGAAACCCGTTTATTTTTTAGTTGACTTAATTCGGTTAAACCTGAAACTAAATATAATAATAATATAAAAATATCCGTGTAATTTGATGACGCGAGCCATGAGTGTTGCCTGAGCCACGCGCTGATTAACGTGTTACACTTGGGTGTCCGCGCCTCGTTAGCGGCTAGTCATCATCAGTGTTGGTGATGTAATTCTAGCAAGTTACGGACGGATGGACGTACATTCGAAATTAGGAGAGTTGATTTATTATGACCGATAAATAATTTACTTCCAAAAAATAAAAAATGTGTTCTGATATCCTACTTTTTTGGTAAAAATATATTATTATGTATATACATTCGAAAAGTCAAATTTGAATAATTGCGTAAAGCAGTGCACTCAAAAATTGTTAATACTTCGTTCTAAAATTTGAGCTAAACTGTAAAGTTGGTTTAAAAATGCACGGCACTGGATAGCAGTAATAATACTAAGTAATACTGAAAAACGATTGTAACAGTGGCCGTGCGGACATGTCCGCACAGCCCGGCTTGTGGGGCAGTCTGCCGTTTTTTTACGATGTATTTGATTATATAGCTGAAATGAAGAATTTAGAATGAGTTTTTGTTTTTTTTTAACATTTGTTTTAAAAAAATAATATCTATTCTTTTAATTTATGAAAGTTAAAAAGTTGTTAACTACGTAAAAAGGGTTGAAAAAAACACCCAAAAAAAGATATTATTTTTTCAAAACAGTATCTTTTAAAACATAAATTGTGAAAAAAATCACTGACCGATTTAAAAATTATTTTTATCAAATACAGATAATTAATTTATAAAAAGTAGAGCAATTTTCATTAGGTCTTAAACATGGATGGTTTGTTAATTTATTGATTTATAAAATAATTTAGTTGGTGTCGTTTTAGAACAATATAAGTATTTAAAAAATATGGAACTTAATGAATAAAATTTAATTTGGTATCTTTGCATACAAAAATGTGCTACAAAATGCCAAAGAAATTATGAGAAAAAGTGCTCGGTGCCGTCGAATTTTGCGCACTTTGCTAGACGATCGCCTTAACAAAAGACTGTTAAGTATCAATTGTATGATATGAAAATTTATTGCCATGTTGCCAATTAAGCCATGTCGATGTCAAAGTTCTTTTATAATTAAAGTGTTTATCAATGTTTAGAAAAAAAAATGTTTAGTGTGTATATAAATATGTGCAATGATCTTTTTCAAATTTTATATACGGTAGAGTATAGTAGAAAAATTCAAATTTATTATTAACAAAGGACTGTTAAGAATCAATTATATGACATGAAAATTTATTGAAGTTAAGCCATGTCAATGTCAAAGTTCTTTTATGATTAAAGTGTTCACTTTTATTGAAAATTATGTACATACTCAGCAATACCACCTTCCGTATTGATATCAGTTTCATACTCGAGAAGTTGGCACGATACAGAATTGGTTGAATTAGCTTCATAGAATAGCAGGTTCAAACAAATCAAGTGGATAAACGACATCAAGAACAGCGTCTGGAATAATTCAATATAAATTAGTACATACTACTAAAATAAATAAATGTATAGTCATGTCCTTAGGTTTTCATGGCCGTTCAGAATCTTCTGTGTAGTTTTCTGGGAGCTGAAATCTTCTTTGCCAAATGGAGCTGTTTTTTTTTATCAATTCAGCATTATGTCTGACCAATAAATCAGCAGAGTGAAACCCCGTAATTGTCATTCCCTTCTCCAAATAGTCGGTGAACCCCAAAAACGGTGGCCATGTCCAATGCGATCGATGGAACCGTTTTCGCCTTCTTAGGAACAGATTTTCTAGATGAAGATCACTGTTTTAACTGTTTTTACAGTTCTGACATGTAGTCGATCCATGTTTAGTCAACTGTCATGAAATACATGTGCACTTTTTGGATTGAATTTAAACGTATCCAAACAGTGCTCTGAAGTCGTCATTCGATTCGGTTGTTGCTTCACTGTTAGCAAACGCGGCACCCATTTAGCCGATTGCTCTATCAGGCCCAATTTTTCATGTAGAATATTTTGTATGTGCTCAATTAAGATGTTTACAATTTCAGCAATCTCTCTGATCTTCATCTACAGCTTTCGAGAGACGTCTCCAGGAACATCTGGAAATTGCGAGAAAACAAGATAAAAGTCTCGAAGGTTCGAAGAATTCAACCGTACCTTAAAAATAATATCATCCAGACCGACCGGGGCCACTTTTTTCTTGACGTTCCTAGCCATTTCTAACCACTTTCTAACCATCTGGTGTGGATCGTATGGATTGTTTTCTAGCGGCACGGCGCGGAACGGCGCGGAAAATAGTGTTGCCATCAGGCGTGTCAAGTGTGAACTAGGGATGGGCGTTGAATGGACGGACTAGTTGAAATCAACCGTTGACGTTGCATCGACGCGTCGACCGTTTACGTTTATCGCATGGACTAGTTGAATTCGTAGACGGTGGACAGCGGACCGTGGTCGGTGGACGATTCGAGATTAACGCAATGCAAAGCAACGAGCGAGAGCAAGACAAAACGTCTCCGTTTATTTCTCTGTCTCGCTGTCGTCTTGTAGATGCCATAGACGTCATAGACGGCTCGACAGGTAATTTCATTTCAACTCTAAAGTACACTACCATAGAGTGCAGATCTGTGTACACGAACGATGACTAGAGATTTGAAATTTGAATACATGCGTAGGGCGAGATAGGCTTAATAAGCTATTATCTATTATTTTTTACTTGATTTTTTGTGATGTCACGTGCGACGATTCGGTGAATTCCTAATTTTACGCTGTATAAAATAAAACAATTCTGTTTAATTAATTTATTTTTTATTGAACTATTATTAATTAACAGGCCGGCTAGATATTTTTCTAAAATCAATATTTTATTCGATCTATCTCGACTTCTTATATTTACCTGAAAAGGGATTCTAAAATTTAATTATTGTGTTATTTCCTTACTTTTCAACTTTAGCATATAAATGATAAAAAAACTTGTAGGGAATAAAATTTTCTATACCTAACTATGGTCCTTATTCAGGAGTCCAACATTAATTATTATATATGTAATATAATCTTGAATTTAGGTTTAATTAATTTTTATTAAAAATTCCCTATTTTTCAACTTTA
>JADDOH010001564.1:0-102019 GCA_016648135.1 Agrypnia vestita
TAAATATATATATTCCAAATCTGTAAACCTTTCGTTTATTTCAAGGGACTATGTTAGAGATATGTTTGGTTTTTTTTATATATAAATATAGAGATATCATTACTAGCTTTAAAATCTACGTATACTAATGAGAACTTTTATATAATTTATCTCAATTAGTCTTGCTAGATGTTGTTTGACTTAACACACAATTTACAATATCTTAAAAAGTGTCTTGCCTATATAGATCTTAAGCCCTGGGCCATCCTATAAAAATACTTCCGTATATGTTTCCCATACAAATAGTTACGTCTCTGTGAGACTTCTATAATTTATCATAATCAATTAACTATGTCTCTCTCAAAATACAGTTACTGTGTTCCCAAAACATACCTACATATAAAATTTTTGTTATCTAGCAAGACGTTTTGTGGGTCTAACTTATCATTTTATCTTGCGAATAAAAGTTTTTAAATAAAAATAAATGATAATCTATTCAGTAATTGTTTTACTTACTTAAATTACTAAAAATCCTAAAATCAAATGACATTAAATAAAATAAAACATAATATCATTTATTAAATTTCAAACATCGAAGTTCCTTGTAATGTACGGCGCTATTATTTTGTTACTTTTCCCGTAATAAAAACACATGACACAAGAGCCTCCAAATTGTTTTATCGGTAGACAGAAGTGACTTACATCCCTTCCAGCGGGGATTATAGCTCCGTGACGCGTCGGAGGGCTCTCTGGGGCCTACTACCCCCACCCACCCGCTAGCAATGATGTGTAACAATAAAGCCTTTAGAAGTATTATAGAATGAATAGAATCAACCCGCAATGAACGCGAGATAAATAAATAACCTAAAATCAATAAATTTATCTAGATTTATCTATTTTAATTAGAGTGAAAATTAAAATTAAAGTACGCAAAGTTTGTTCTATACATACATTTATGGCTATCGAAAGAATTTTTACTTTTGATAATTAATTATTCAAGGTCCTTTTTGAAAATTTTTATCTTTTAAATTAGTTTTCACATTAGTTCTCCATCTCCATTTTATTTATTTTTGATTTTGTTAAAGCATACAGATAGTTAGGTACTTTTTTTACGATTTTTAAATTTTAGTTAACGGTGTATCCTTATTTAGAGTATTAAATTGTAAATTTTCAAAACAAAAATACACTTTGTGGCTTGACATTATTTTAAATTGTAAGTATTTAGTTAATATGCACTCCCTTTTCTGTCCCAATTCTCTATCCGAATAGTTTAAAGATATACTATTTTATTTATTTAATATAGTATTATGTTTATTAATAAAAATAACAAAATAGTTACTAATTACGCATGATGATGAGTAGGATTGCTCTTCTTGAATCTCTAATCAAGTGTTCACACAAAGAATATAATAACCCTTTTCATTTTTAAGTATTACAAAACAGTTCTCAATACCATCCCCATTCCATTTGTTTATTAAATAAATATAGTTATTGTTTAACTGACTTCACTTCACTCTTATTGGTATCTGCTCTTAAAACGTATTCATAAATTTTATTATTCTTACACCTTACAAGCTGTTTGAATCCCAAATAAAATAAAATTTATACTGTTGTATTTTGCTATGACTTTGTGGTTATTCATTATGAATATATTTAAACTAATTAACTTTATTTATTACCACTAAAATTTATTTTAATACTAATTGAACTTTACAAAATTATAAACAATCATACTTCAGTGTTAGGTGTCCAAATGGGGGTAAAAAGTGGGGGGTGCGAAAGAAACAGGTGATAGGGTGAAAGGGAACATATTCAAGATAGGACTGTAAGTTAAATTTTTTTGGTTATTTATAATACATTCATTATTATTTATAGCTTTCTTAATTTCTAGGGCTTCTAAATTATTAAGACGTCTACTTTTACTATCAATGTGAAGAATGTTAACTCCTGTATTTTTATCAAAACTATGGTTACTCTTAATAATGTGATTGGCGAATTCGGAAAAATTAATATAACTAATATGATAATAATGATATTAAACAATGGCGTAGAATTTTATATATTGACAATTTTTCAATTAAATGCTCGAGAAGTCTCCCTCCTTCCATGAAACCAGCTTTCTATACAACAAATAATATTGGTAACTTTTTGAGAAATGTTAAAGATCACGAATTGACTCACTCGGGTGTTTATATACTAAAATGTAATGACTGTCCCTCTTTTTATATTGGAAAAACGAGTCGTTATTATAGTATTAGGAACATATAAGATGCTTAAATAATTCAAATTTTTCCGAATTTTCCAATCATATCATTGAGAGTAACCATAGTCTTGATAAAAATACAGGAGTCAACATTCTTCACATTGATAGTAAAAGTAGACGTCTTAATAATTTAGAAGCCCTAGAAATTAAGAAAGCTATAAATAATAATGAATCTATTATAAATAACCAAAAAAATTTAACTTACAGTCCTATCTTGAATATGTTCCCTTTCACCCTATCACCTGTTTCTTTCCCACCCCCCACTATTTACCCCCATTTGGACACTTAGCACTGAAGTATGGTTGTTTTTAATTTTGTACATTTCAATTAGTATTTAGTATACAGGGTTATTTGTAAAACATTAATAACCTCGCAGGTCTATACTCCTGCCTAGAATATGAGTCGAAAATGTCCAAGCAATTATGACCTAATATCAAAAGTTAAGGAGATATGCGACATCAAAGATTGCATTTTTTTTTCAATATTTCTGACTTATTTTTTGTAAAACGTTGGACTATCATTACAGTAACTTATATCGAATGTGAAAATTCATTCCCTTTAATACAAGTCAAATAAAAAAATATACACCTTCGAATTCCAATTGGAAAACATTCCAGTTGGAATTTTTTCAGGGTTTTTATCATTTTATTTAACTTGTATTGAAACGAATGAATTTTTCGTAATTGATATTAGTTACTGTAATGATAGTCCAACGTTTTACAAAAAATAAGTCATAAATGTTGAAAAAAAATGCAAACTTTTATGTCGCATATCTCCATAACTATTGATATTAGGTCATGATAGCTTGAACATTTTCGACTCGTAATCAAAGCAGGAGTAAAGTCTTGCGAGGTTATTAATGTTTTACAAATAACCCTGTATATACCCTGACGAAGGAAGGTCGTTTCCGAAACCGGTTGGTTTTACCAAAGAAATTTTAGTGGTGATAAACAAAGTTAATTAGTTTAATTATATTCAAAATAAAATTTAATAAAATAGTAGTTACAAAATAAGTCAATGTGTAGGTACGCAGTTTAAATATTAAATAAATTATTTAAATAGTAAATAAAAAAAAACGTGTTATCCGAATAAGTATTGCCATGTCGATTAATGATTTTGTTTTATTTTCGGCGCGTCGATTTTTCTAACATTGATTATTGAGAGAAAAAAGCGGGCTTTGGGATTAAACTTTGCCCTTTTGAAAATCTTAAGCACTATTAATTATTTACTTGATCTGTGAAAATACCAAATTTGATTTTATGTGTTGCTGACAGAGAAATAAGACGAATGTCGTGAAAGAGAAAACAAGGAAGACTTAAGTGAAAAACTCTCGTTTATTCGGTCATGAGTCCAGAACTAAGATGTTTCATGAGTTTGGAACATCAAAGTATTATTTTTTCAATTGGTTGAGCAACTTTGTAGATAGACATTAATAATTAATAATTTTGGTCTAAAATTGAATAATTTAGAATCGTTAGAAATTAGTAAAGCATGTAAAAGTAAACAAAATATTATTAATAATCAATTAAATTTACCTACTAGTCCAATTCTAAAAATTTTTACAATAATTTTGTGTAATCAAGAACTTCAGCAATAATATATAAAATTAATTTTTTAAATAATTTAGAAAACCAAAACAAAAGACATCATTCATTTTGATATTTTGAAATATCTGTATAAAGCACCCTGACGATGGAAAAGTTTTTCCGAAACATGTAGGTGTAATTAATAAATATATAAGTAGATTAAAACAAATAATAAAAAAAAAATTTCATCAAAGTATTATCTAAAATTTCCATCAGACTGGTTTGAAATTTTGGGTACTAAAATAAACCTATTCCTGATTTCGGTCATGGTATCTAAATATAACAATGTCGTTGTCTGTTTGTCCCCTAACTTTATGTAACGTCCGTAATTTCGTTCATGTTCACGGCTGAAAAAAATAATTTAAGCGGCCGGCGTTGGGACTTGAACCCTGGGCCAGCAAACCCGTAGGCGGCAACTATAGCGATGTGGCTACCGCTGCCTCTCCGCGAACCCCCAAAAAGATACTTTAAATATATACTAGGGCTTAGCAAAGATGCGAATCAATGTTCTATCATTTTTGATGTTTACAACTAGTATTATATTATAACTCATTTGTAATTGAAATAATTAATTCAATGTAATGTAAAAAAAATGGGTGCGTGTATTTAATGTAGGTACGCGCGTTAGAAGTTGTACTTCTTTGGCATGCATAAAAAAAACACATAATGTGTTGTATACGTACAGGTATTAACATCAATTACAGTTCTCCATCAATGGATAAAAAATCTTGCTTGTATAGAAAAAAAATTGAAACAGAAATTCCAGAAAATAAAAATGTTAGCACATATTTAATTCAATCACCATTATAACATATTTTATTAATTTGATCACAATTATATTATGAAATAAACGTAATCAAATCGAGAATACATAATAATAACAGCGCACGGCGCGTATGCAATTTTCAAAGCAGCATTTTAATGATTTTATCCCATCACTTATTGATTATGTTAGTTGAATATTACTCGGAAAATTGCCGTCTTACATTTTGATTGGTGAGTTGTGACTTCATCGTGTGATAATATTCCGGTGCATGATGCGCACGCATTTAGTTGTATCCTAAAATTTCACTCTGAACTCATCTTAAGAAAAATAAATTCAAAAAAATCATAATTGCTAGTAAAATATAACAATGTTTACTAAACCTAAAAATACATATAAAAGAAATTTGACTTTTTTCGTAAGACTATTTTAATGAGAAAACTGTTTAAAGCATGAGAAAATAAAAAAATATATATATATATAAATATATGTTTTGCTTGAGGTTTCCGCGAGCGTTATTGTATGTAACAAAAGGAACTTCTGGACTCCCTCGCGTTTTCTGTAAATGGTCTCCGTGAGAAGACCAAGGCCGACGTTTCGACACGGTATCACGTGCCATTGTCAAGGCTAAAAAGGCCTCAAAAGTTACGGACTAGCCGTACTTGTTCGCGGGTGACATGAAAGTCTCCCACCAATAAGGCTGTCATACTTCGAGTTCAGTTCAGTGTAACGAAGTATGACAGCCTTATTGGTGGGAGACTTTCATGTCACCCGCGAACAAGTACGGCTAGTCCGTAACTTTTGAGGCCTTTTTAGCCTTGACAATGGCACGTGATACCGTGTCGAAACGTCGGCCTTGGTCTTCTCACGGAGACCATTTACAGAAAACGCGAGGGAGTCCAGAAGTTCCTTTTGTTACATATATATAAATATAGTATATATATATATCATATATATATATATAATATATATATCTATATCTCTATCTATATATAGTCATATATTTAAAGGTATATTTCCAAAATCTTCTATATTTAAAATTATCAATTTTGGGACAAAATTCAGCCATTAATACATATAAAATATGCATATATATATCTATATATATATATATACATACTTTTGATAAAAATATATACTGGTCTATAAGACGACTTAAAATAATAATTCTATAAATATTCTAGTTTGTATATTAAATAATTCGAATGAATATCATATAAACATTAAAAATAAAATTGCTTAATATTCCGCATTTAAAATATAGAGGTACCATTACGACCTGTGAAATCTACGTATAAAATATGTCACAATAATGACTACAGATGTCTCCAGCATTCGAATACATGAAAGAAATTGATTTAGAACATAGAATGGTGTTGTTATGGTGAAATTGGTGGACGTTACATTGTGTATAGTGATCATATAAGCCTGCTCATAGTAGTCATAAGCCCTGGGCCACCCTATAAAATACCATACACGTTTCTCATATAAACAGCTTCATATCTGTAAGTACAAATAATTTTATATAAATTAAAAAATAATATTTTACTGGTAAAATTGCTTTATTTTTCCGTGAGGCTAGTGTTACAATGCAAATGCAAACTACAATGCAAACTCAATAATTGACAGTGTATGCGGATGAAGGGAGTGGCGTGTTTTTATTCAGATCAGAACAATGTGGCTTTCTATTTCCCCTGTCACGGAAAAATGGCATAATAGAAACAAAGAAAATGAGTTCACTGGTTGTATCACTGAAATACCTTGCTCCAACATTTGAACTTCAATTTACATATTTCGTATTTGCATTTGTGATTACATGGTGAGGTGTAATACTAGTTTTTTAACCAAAATTTATTGACGATAACTATTTGACAACTATTTAGTAATGGAAACAGGCCATTTTAATATAGTCGTATAAATTTGTATGAATCTTTACTTGTCACTATACTAAATAATGTTATGAACTTCCTTCATAACTGCAAAATGTCTTGGTGGTACCCTCATTGATATTAAAAACAAGAAAATACTATGTATTTATAAACCACTATTTATTGATTTATCAACATGTTTCAGGTCTCCATCGGGACCATTTAAATGTATGGTCACTTTAACATGAATGGTCCCTTCAATAAGTTAACATTATATAGAGAAGATATTAAAATTCAATTATAATTATAATAAAAGTATAATTTTAAAAAAAAGTATAAAAAAGAAGTAAAGTTCCCATCAGGACCATTTAATATGAATGGTCCCTTCACCAAAAATTAAAATTTGAAGTATAATTGACAGTAAGAAAAAAACAAAAAATTAGTATTTGGGAGTTGAATTACTAATTAAAAACTAATTTGAAAACAAATTTAAGTTATAGTTAAATAAACAAATAAAATTAACTGTTTGCAAACACGACCTGGTTATTCAAAGTATTAAATATGCTATTAACACATTTCTAATTTCTAAAATATCTGATTTATCCAACTGTAATGCTATGTACGATATTTATATGTAAAATTTGCAAACCATTATAAATATCAAAGAATGGTTTGTTTTCAACAGATGAATAACAAATTCAGAATATGTGTTGCTTTTTTAACATCTTAAGTAAATATAATTAAAACTATTTTCGTTTTAAAGATATCGAATGTTTTGAAAGTTTTTCGAAAATATATTTTCGAAGAAAAATCAAATAATGCTTCCCGATGAATCTGTAATATATTTTCATGGAATGTAGAACGAGCATATTTTCAGACCGCATAAAAAAGTTTTAAATTGAAAATTATGTGTCATCCCTTCTGTGGAATAAATGAATAATAATATTCAATAAGTTTGCCATGACACCGGTAAAACATAAAAAAGCACGTACCAGAGAAAATGTAAACGGTTACCCTTGGCTCAATAGTGTGACTGTGATTTGTTGAATATCAGAAATCTATATAAATAAAAATGTAAGTGTTCGTTCGGACAAAATCGATAATCTCTGAAAGTCCTTCACCGTTTGATTTGAAATTTTGGCACAACGTTGCATTCGAAAACGATCATGATTTTGTATATCTACTTTGCAAACTTATTATTTATTTATATAAATAAAAATGCTAATGTTCGATTGTCCAAAATCTTTAATCTCCTAAAGTTCTTTTTGACACAACGTTGCATTCGAATTCGCACAAATTATTTGAAAAAAAGGTGCCGGTACCTACCCTTTCAATATTGATAAATATTTAGATAGGGAGGTATAACATTTTTCAAATTCAATTTTCTGATTACATTCGGTTGTCTTTGCTTAAATAAAATGTTTGAACCGATGAGAAAGTGCAGCCTATCGTATCATATATTTCAAAATAAAGGACATTTGTGTACGCCGTCTATGATTAATTTTCAATATTGATACTTCCGAACTAATCGTTTTAAACGACATTGTTCCGAGATTCATATTGCATCCCAATGTTAAATACAATAACAACATACTTCTACATATCTATACCTATTAAACTCAATGTCTGTCTGTCTATCTGTTATCTTTACAAATCTACACTGTTTATTCGATTCGGCTCAAATTATGCACACATATGCTTTAAGACCTGCCGGGTAAAATAAGCGACATTCCCCCTTTTGCCCCTTTCCTTCCCAATGATAAATAAAATAAATAAACACAGATCACATATCTACTAAAAGAGGAAGAAGGGTTTATTAAAAAATTCTCATCAAAATACAGACAACCACGTTTTCTTTTACTAGTCATGTGGCGTCCTTTGCTGAACGTAATATTGAAGGTCCTATTGAAGAATTTGTAGTTGGATGATTTATCACTGACAATTTGGACATTGAATCATATACAGAGGCCACACAACTAAGATGACATCTTTCTATCCCAACCGCTGTCTTCAATTTTTCCCTGCATGGTAATGTTTCTCATTGCGAAGAATGTGACCGATGAATGCAGCTTTCCTTCGTTTGATAACGGTTATCAGTTCTTTTAAATTATTTACACATCTTAGTTGGTAAAATGGTTAACTTTCTTTAAGATACTTATAGATAACGGATATAATACGATATAGATAAAGAAATCTTTAAGATATCTTGCTAAAGCCACACCTTAAAATGTGCATTTTACTTTATAATAATAGTCATGAACGTTCCTCAAAGCTGGTTGAATGAACGTATGCTATTAATTTAAATTTTTACTTCCTTTCTTTTAACTCGTGGCGTCTGCTTGCTTGTTTTCTTGACGAAAAAACTTTGGATCGTTTTTAACCGTGATCCAATCGAGCTGAAACTTTTCAAGCAGACTCGTGGCAACGATCAAAAAGATCTATCAAATTTTCGTTAAATAATAATAATAATAATAGTATAATTTTGGATTTTTAGAACTTTTAATGGTTTTTTCAAATTGGAATCATTACAAAAGTTTGATTACTATCAACAGCGGCCTAACAACCTCACTTAATATTTAAAATTTGAATTACTCCGTCGGTATAATAGGTAAATCACTACGAATTTCTAAAATTTACAAAACAATTGGTTCACAGATGACAGAAAAATTGTTTTTTTCTGAAAAAATCAAATAATAATTTATTTCTTTTAGATTTCTGCTTAGTTTTGAAGGATTCTGCAACTAAAATTCTACGCTGGAAATTCATATGGTACGATATTGCTGATAATTGTATCTATCAAAATCTTGATTGATGTTTTTAGAATTTAATCTTCAAAGCGTGAAGTTTCTTATCAAAGCTCAAAACATCTGACATTTTAGAAATATATTAAATTCCTGTAAGTTAAGTGTTATGTTATATGTTTTAATTCGTCTTTAATTGTTGTTATATTTTACAAAAAAGGGAGTATGATAAAAACTTGGTTTTTATGGGTTATTTTTTCGTATATTGTATGTTAATATATGCAGAAATAGTATTTAAAACATGTTTCAAATATTCCCATTATTCGGTATGCCTTTCGCAACCAAAGTACCTCAGTATATCGGCGTGAATAAATGACCTATACAGTGCGTTAAGTGTTCAACCTTGACCTTTATATTATTCGGGTGTCGGCGTATCCGAGGGGAAGGGTATTTCCCTTGGGACAGGGAAAGGCTGCTCTATATATATATGGGGTAAACATGCGGTAGGCAGTACACAAGATATGTGCACACCTTGACTCGCGATGGCATTTGATTTGTAATACACACCTTTTGATGCTTGAACATTTAGATCGTGACAATTACTAGAAAATGTTAATATTAAAATTACTTAATTTTTTTAGGTTGGATAGGAAATAAGGGACTTATTGGCTTTATTTATTTATTCATTTAACTAACTAATAATCACGCTGTTTCCCCGCAGGGGTAGACAGAGATGATAGAATGCAATATTCTTCTATCTTGGCACACCACTTTTGCTTAGGCTACATTCATACATCTTCTCATGCAAGCTCTACGGTTATTGAGTCTTTTAACAGAGCCATCCTCCAATGTTTGTAGTATCTGATCATGCCAGATCTTTCGCAGACGCCCTCTATTGCTGTTGCCTTCAACACTTGCCCTATATCTTTTCTTAAGCATTCTTTTTCGCTCAACATTCTACATGACCAAACCATCTCAGCACCCTTTCTTTATTCTGTGTATCAAACTACAGCCAGCATTACATTCACTTCTAATTTGTTCATTCGTCACTGTACGACAATAGGTTTTCCACACAAGCCTCTTAGTGACCGCATTCAGTCTACTTTCATTCGTTTTTTGCCAATTCCAGGATTTACTTCTACTCATCAGAGTTGGCACTAGAACGCCATTATGTACCGCTAGTCATGCTTCTTTTGACAGGTTCTTATTGGCCATAATGGCATTCAGATTTATTTACTTTGCATGTAGCAGCATTCATTTACTTTTGTTACCCACAGTCACTCTTCTTTCGTTCTCAGCCTTGCTGTCTCTACTAAACATACTTCCCATGTACTCATTCACTTGTTCTTTTGTATACAATTGTTACTTATTTATTTAGTTTTCGCACACATACTAACACAATGGCAGATTTATTGTCAGTTGGTGATTTCTTTCCATCTACACAATTTAGTTGAAAATTGAAATATCATATATATTCAAGAACAGATTCAAGTTCAACAAGAAGTTGGTAATTTTTCAGAAAAAAGTTCTGTGAAATTTTAAAACCAAATCAAACCAAAAATAATTAATCAATTAGAAAGAAATACAGAAAAATTTGATTCACGAAAAAATATTAGGCTACTACTAGGATTCGTACCCAGGTCCCCCCAAACCCCCTTAAAACAGATAGAATTATAAGAAGTTATGCAAACAAAGGACGACCACATTTTTCGAACTAAATTTACTTGGCTCTGAGCTGTCGGCCTTAAAGAGCGTGTTTTCACGAACGTGTAAGAACGATACTTCAATGTCAAAATGAACAGTGTGATCTGTTTGAAACGTCGGGAGTACAAGTATATACATATATATATATGTATCAATATATATAGAATTATCAAAAGTCTATATAGCTAATCTTTTTTTTTTTTTTTCATTTATTTAGGAGGAAAGGAACGAATCCGTAATTTTTAATAAGAAATAATCAAATGAAATTAAGAAACATACACAAATATCAAATAATATTAAAACTGAAAAATATTATGTATTATTAGCTATTTGTGTATGTTTCTTAAATTTAATTTATTATCTATAAAAATATGTATAGAGATATATATATTATAATCTTATAGATATATAATATATATATATAATTACATTACTGCATTGTTTGTTTGTTTGTTTACAATGTTTACAAAATATATAATTATAAAAAAGTGGAAGTTCCTCTCGCACTCTCTTTCATGAGAGGTACTATGAGAAAATTTACGAACTAATTATTGTTTTAATAGAGTAGAATAAAATAAAACGTGATAAACTGTATATAATTAATTTACATATATTATATTCTAATTTCATACAACGTATATTATATTTACTTGAAATCTGGTTGTCTCAATAAAAGATTCTTAGATTTAAATAAAATAGATTTAAAAATTAACAAAATAATCGAGGTTTAAACCTGTATTGGAAAGACAATACTGCTCTGCAAGGCATGTAACGTATTACGTAATTCTGAAAAACAAATTCGCATTTGATCGAAAAGTTTACAAGCGTTATCGGTGTTCAGTAGACCCTTTGTTTCTTTAGAAACGCGAGATGTCTTTAAAAGGATATGAAACCGGCTTACCTAAACGTCACGTTGGCAGTTTTTTCCTCTGCTCGTCTTGCATCGCTGAGCTTCCATTTCAGCCGTATCGTCCTCGGAAGCCTCCCGCACACGCGGTGTCCCGTCACCACCTCCTTGTCCGCGCCGCCGCTGTCGTCCACGACCAGGCCAGGTATCCCGGCGGAATCCTCGCCGGAATATATAAAATTCGTCGCGTCGCGCTTGAACAATTCTCTTCGTCTCTTAACACTTTCACTAACAACGTCAGTTTCGGAATTTCGGCGAACTAAAGTCGGATTAACACTATCGCCGCTTGCGTCGGATTCTGTTTTTGAGTTATTTACAAAGTTCGCAGCCATTCTACGTTGGCTGTTGCTATTATTTACAAAATTTACATCGATTTCTTCATTTTTATTCGCCGTTTTCATATTGTGGCTACTATTTTCGAGTCTATATTCGTCTAAAATTTCGTTTTTTGTGTCTATACTTAAGTTTTCCCACACGGGGACGTCGTTCTTTTCTGTGTTTATATCGTAGTCATCCAGAGGTACCTGATTCGAAATGAATGTTCGGTTAACCTTTTCAGTACTTTTTCTTTTCACGTTTTCAGGTATATTCGGGTGTTGGTAGTGTGATGGTTCAACGGTTGGTCTATTTCTCACGGAGATGATGCAGATGTGATCTTCTCGGCTCTGCATAGAAAATTCTCCTCTCTCTTCACCATCAACTAACGATTCGAGGAAGAACGTGTCGAGTCGTTTGTCTCCTTCGAAACTGGTCAGTATGACTGAAACAAAAATTAAAATATATTAGATCAGTTTAATCGTCGAAAATAATTACTATAACGCGTTGTTTTGCTATCACAAATATTTTAGTTTTGAGATATCGACCCATTTTTCAAAAATTATTTCAAAAGGGTCTTTATTTTCCTTTTTAAGGGGTCACATCAACCTGAGTAGGTACATAAAATTTTGCAGATAATTTAATTAAAAACAAAAATATTCATTATTAACAGTGGATTCATTAAAAAATGTGAATATTTAAAATTTAATTATATAAAATGCGTTAAATTTTAATACATTGGATATTCATAATTTGATTATCTTAAAAGCATTCAATTTCAAACGTTTTTGATTTGTAAAGGTATAGCTGAATATAATTATTAATTTTAACTAGCAATCAAACCGTATATAATAAAAGTCTTGTATCCTTCATTAATCTACTGGATTCGGCTTACAATATATACTTCCATCGTGACAAAGGCTTAAGAAATGTATTTCGATTCTGACAAAGATACTTGGAATTAATCAGTAATTTAAAAACGTTTCAAATTTATGTCACGATCTATTTACTGTTTGCCAGTAAAAAAACGTACTCATGCAAAAATGCTAGTAAAAATACTATATACAATTCAAGGATATAAAGAGTTGGACTGAATATAAAAGCTTTGTAGGAAAGAGGTTAAGTTCGCCCGTGGCAATTTAATAAAAGTCGCCCTCGTGAACCTCTACATACTCATTTCTTTGAATGTTCTTCATTCGCCCTCGTTGTCAGTTATGTTCTTCCATATTTTCGTATTTTCCCGAAGGTTTTGAATATACTTTTTTAAATGTTGTAATAAAATATACTGAAATGGTCCATTTTACAACAGGTCGACTATTCCGGCCGTCTGGTATGTCTGTGTAATTCGATATAACCTTTTATACAACGCGGCGCACTATTCGGCGAATGGTTGTTTGGGAGATAACACAGAGTATGTCCGTGCTTCACCTCGTTTCCTATCGTTGTGTGCATCGTTGTATGTACATGCTGTACCTACAGGATGGATGAAATATATTTTACAATTGCTACTTTACCTCGTACAGGGATAGTCCTGTTAAAACGTTACATTGTATAGCAAGAATGCTTCGGATACTTTGTATGGCGCGGGTCAAAATGGATTTATAATATCAAATTTCTATTGGAATTTGTAAGCGAGGAAATGTTTTGTGCGCAAAATAAACGAACCACATTTTCATTAAATAATATTTACTTTGTTGCCTCTACGTGGCTTTAATAATATTGTATCGAAATGGAATGCAAAAGGAATTGCGTACTGTCCGAATCCCTTACAAAATGTCACAATACTATCGAAGAATCCAGAACGGCATATAGCAACGCCTGGAACAACATAGAAGCGACGGAAACCTTTTTCTAAACACTAGAAAGGTATAGAATAATCTAGGAGGTTCGAAATCAACGTGATTTGGGTTTAAATAACTGTATTACGCCGCGACGCGAGGAACTTTTGTTTTGACAGACCTTTCAGTGTGAAAGAAATCGCGAGACAATGGCCAGGTATACCTAGTCGTGAAATTGCGGAGCGACAAATATCGAGTGAAATAATCGGGCGGAGTAACTAATATGGCGATTTAAATAATGTGCGATAGTATGAACGTAATATTCTAGTAAGTGATAAATAAAGTATTCCCAACGATAATGAAGTGTTCATATAGAGTGATATATTGCGAAATAAAAGAAAGTTAAGTTTAATTTGTGTTAATGACTGTCCATTCAATAATTAAATAATCTCTAATTAATTTAAAGACTTTTAATTTTCCTCGCTAGCCACGACCATCAAACAATATTTTATGAAATATATATTAAATAGAGATTCTGTTACACACGAAACATTAGTAAAAAAAATATGAAATATTTATTATTTAACTCACGCAGAGGTAACAAGGTTAATATTATTTATTGATCATCATGAATAATCTCTACAATGTAAACGCCAAATCCATCAATAATATAACCACATTGTCTTTACAAAAATTAACTTGAGCAATCAAGTTTTTTCATAAGTGCATAGTTCTAAGTCAAAATATGATTCATATTTGCTTAAATCTATTTAAGCAAATCACATTTTAGCATGAAACTTGATCACAGTTTCGTTGTCCGTCGATGGCGAGTGAGAATAATATTTTTGTGAAAATGGAACATCAAATGAGTATTATTTGACCATATTTGGTTTAAAGAAGCAAAGATTTAAATAGAGTTAAAAAAATATATTTTTTATATTCTTTGCCCATATTTTAATACAAAAAATAAAAAATTAAGAAATTAACTATATTAAAATAAACAATCTTACATTTAATACAAAATTTGTTATATTTTATTTTCTTTAAATGTAAATAAAATTACTATAATTTTAAAATACTAGTTTTCTTATATTTTAGTTTAAGTGACTTTGAAATCTAAAAATCAAAAATCAATATACAGACAAAAAAAATATTTTGGAAAATGAATATATAATTAACTACTAACGTGAAAACAAATTTTAAAGACTTGTAAAAGGACCATGTTATTTATAATATTAAATTTAGTGTAATTCTGTGTAATTTATATGTAAATTTTGTTAACCCTTATTAATACCAAAATAATGATCCATAACCAAAACACGATCCCTTATTGTTTTTTTTATAATAATAAAAATACTGAAACACCCTTTAAGTCATCAAAAATTCCGATTTGCGTTCTAGGGACGCTCAAACTACACCACCGGCTATATCGAATTGAAACATTACTCTGCGCATTTTACAGACTCTAAATGGAACCCGTTCACTGGTGTAGCCCTGTTGCGGAGAATATATTTATTACCTCCCATATTATTTATTATTTATGCTATCGGTTTTCATTTTATATGATATCGAATAACTCTTACGCTACCGGCAGATTTACAGGCAAAAAAAGCAATTGAAGAAATTACTTCAGCGACTATGCGAATACGTGTTCTTTGATTAAATCCAATAATTTCAGATGATGACACAGTTAGGTTTTTTAGTATTTATTTAGCAAATAGGGATAATATATTCAGTTAATTTGACTGCCAATAAACGTAATGCCGTGGAATAAAAACTGTATTTCATTTTTTTTTCAAATTTACATTTTTTATTTCCAAACATTTAAAAAATATGACCAATAAATTTGTTAATATTTAGTTATATTTGGAATCCTATTAAGGATTTATTACCCAAATTGCTTCGGCATTTTTTCAAATTTTATAAAAAAGTTTTCATTATTAGTTACAAATTTGGAAATTAAATTTTTATTTTTAGTACGGCAAAAAATTCAATTAAAAATATCGTTAAATTAAACAGTACGGCTGGGAATTTTTTCACAAATATTTTATTAAAATAATAGATGTCTTCTTTAAAAAAGAAAACAAACAAAAAGAAACACAAATCTGCCGGCAAAATGAGTTAACATTTCGGCATTTCAGTTTTAGGTTTATGAATAGGCTAAAAATAAGAAGTTTTGGCTTTTCTTGTAAATGATAATGCGCTTTAAAGTTTTTTAATCTTGTAATTCTAATAGTACCTGTTGGAAGCATTGAAAGTGATACTTTTGCATATCATATTCATATTACAAAATATCATATTGAAAGAGATAAACCTGCCCTTTATAAAAAAAATATACCTGTATATATCATATGCAAATATATACTTTTCACTGTGAAACAATAATGAAAAGCCTCACAAATATATTAAGGTTCGTAGTAGGACTAAGTATGTACAAAAATATGACATTCGTAACTCAATTTTTTTTTGAAAAGACTTATAAAGAATTTTTTTAAAGTCTTGCACTTGGGATGCGATACATACAAGAAATATACAAGACATATACAAGAAAACCCAAATTTGCCTTAAACTTAAACAATTTTCATGCCCTCTGCTATACGCGCCTGTGTACTCGGTCATTTGTCCGGCTTACATTGTCACCCGTTTTACGGATTCAGCGTTCTGATTTCGACTTTTGCGTCGGGGGCGATAGCCCGCCGTGCTTGATTGTCGGCGTATGCTGTGCCTCCCTACACGTGTATATGTACGCGTTTTCGGCCACCATAAATGGTTAACGTGCCGTAATTTTAATTAATTTTCCCGGCAGAATTATGTTTCCGGCTCGTATCCATATTAGAGTAGGGGCCAGTGACCGACAGATTTACATTGTAGTTTCAAACCTAAAATATTTTATGCACATTTACACTACAGTAAGTAAAAAAATTTGAATACATATTTGAGTTCGGAGAATTTTGTCAGATAACAGATATAACAGATACAAAAAAAATGTAAGTAAAACGTTACCATATAAGGTATCAGGTTATAGTGTTAAATATTGGTTCGGGTAAAATACAAAAAAAAACAAATTTGTTACTATAACACAGGTAGATGACATGATTATTTATCGAGCTTCGATGCGTCTGGCAGAAGAAATGACCCAAGAAAAGCATCTGGCAATGATGAATATGAAGCTGTAGTAGATACTATTTGTTAACCATATTAAAAAATTAGATTTGTTATTTTAAAGTTTCACTTACACAATTTTTGTCACTGTATTACCTGTTATCTGCCAATTTCCCCCGAACTCAAATATCATAATATCCAAACCTTTTTACCTTATAGTGCTTACCTATGGAAAATATTTCAGTTTGTTTGATACTATGACGAAAGCCTGACGGTCGTTGGACAGAGTAGAATTTTTCTGTATCTTCCGATTTATTAAGTTACAAAATGTTACAATTCTACAATAAAATGTGTTATCAATAAAAAATGAGAAAAAAATCCCCATTGTTTGTTAATATCACTGTGCGAAACCACTAACATCACTGTCAAATATTTCCATTATCCACACTGGCCTTTGTACATAATCGGGAATTTGATTCACTCTGCTGGTCTTTTCAAATGATGCGCATAAAAAATTCACTGAAAACCTATATTTATTTTATTTATTTTAAACGCGTGAAACTCATTTTGAGATTCTTATTTTGTATGAATCAATGTCGCTCATAAGCTGTCCTTAACATAATCTAAGGTAACGTTTTTTCATATTATTATTAAAACGGATAGAAAACAAAAAAAATATTTATTACCACATTTTTGTATACGGGGGTTATTTGGAAAACATTAATTACATCGCAGTTATACATATATAAATACAATTATACTCCTACATTAATTATGACTTTAAAATGTTCAAGCGACCGTGACCTAACATCGATAGTTATGGAGATATGCAACATCTAAGTTTGCATTTTTTTTTCAAAATTTCTGACTTATTTTTTATAAAAATCATTATAGTAACTTATATAGAATATGAAAAAATCGTTTCTTTTCATCATACAAGTCAAATAAAATAATAAAAAACCTTCCAATTCCAATTGGAAAACTTTCCAATTTTAATTTCTGCACGGATTTTATAATTTTATTTAACTTGTATTGAAACGAATGAAAATATTGATAAAAATATGCACTGGTCTATAAAAGGAGAAAAAAATCGAAAATAAAGTAAATAATTTGGAATAATATCATATATGCATTAAACGAAATATTCCACTTTAAAAATATACAAGTATCATTACTAGCTGCGAAATATCATGAGAAAGACCATACCACTTAAAAATGGTAATGTTCTTACTGAGAAATTGGTAAACGTTGCATTGTGTAAAGTGATCACCTAAGCCAGCTCATATAAGACATAAGCCCTGGGCCAACCATAAAGACCTCCACACATATTTCCCATATAAATTGCTTCGTTCTTGTGAGATTTCTATAATCTATATAATCTATATATTATCTTAATAATTGTTGAGGAAATAGTATCCGAGTTCAACTTACTTAAATTTCGAAAAAGTCAATTTATTTCCTTTTCTTACCTTCACATGCAACGGGATGGAAAAGTTTAGTGGTACATAAATGAAACCAATGAGTATTATATATGATGTGATTTGAGAATTCTGAAAAGTTATTACTAGTTAGACAATGAAGTTTGACTTCGTTCATATTTTCATCTTCGACTTACATCAATGTACCTTACTAGCAATATATGAGTGTATAAATCAATGAACATTCAGAAATACATTGAAAGTCAGAATATAATTTAACTTCTCATAATCGGATCGACTGCTCCATATCAACTCATGCTCCGGTATGCCCAGATAATACGACGCGAAACGTACAAATATTGTGGATTTAATGAAAAATACACTTCTGAAAGCGAATATTTTATTTTATAAATTAAATATACAAAAAAGTTTATAAGTTCATATTTCTAGCATAATTTTCTTTAAAGAATTAAAGTTTTGATACCGCATAATTTTTTTTAAATTACATAAAACTGATACTGAGCAGTCAAGATATAGTTAAATTAATATTAATAATAATAATGTCATAACACATAATAAATGTTGGCTAATTAAATATTATAAAGGAAATACAAAATGTAAACAGTAGATGCTAAAGAAGAAAGTGATTAAAAAATGAAATAAATAATAAGGAAAAAGCAACAACAAGTAATGTTTTGTAGCTAGCAAAAATGGCACGTGAGAGTTCTGAAGACTTCTAGTATCTGTCATCACCTAGTATTAGAGCCTTCTAGAGAACGCGGGGCATGGGCTCCGGTTCGCGAGGAATCCTTCAGAAGCTCGTGTGAAGCGAAGAATGCCCGGAATTTCACCACTCAAGATGCCTCAAACGGACTATGGATTAACTGCGCCGCCATAGCATTATAATATATTACATACTCAAATAGATGGCTACCACTTCTTTATTCCTCAAAATCTGCAGGCTTTGTATTTAATGGTCAACACAATAGAAAATTGTATATTTTTGGAAAAAAAAAAAAAAATTCTATTAAATATGATATGGGCTGATGTGATGAGTACTGATGATGGACCCTGTAATGGGATCCGAAATGTCGGCCCGAAAGGTCGTAATAACACGGCATAATACCCCGGAAAACACAAACCTGAAGATTCTGAGTGACCGTGAAAACCTAAGTACATTCTTAAACAATACCCCGTTTACGCACGTGTTATCTCTTTCTTTCCCTGCACAGCACGCCTGTCTACAATGATGTGCTGCTAAAATTCTATCAACCGGCTCGCCATGGTAAAAAACACCAACCCCAGATTTTTTTTTTCAAATTAAAAAATAATTATCATTCATTACATAACATTCCAAATGGTGTTTTGATTTTCATTCGAAACTTAACGGGTCTTATTCGTCTATCATCTGCTGTGAGATGGTAACTTTTGAGGCTACGATTTAACGAATGGTGTGGAATACCATGAAGTCAGTGGCAAACCTATCAAATTAATGGTCATTAAGTCTGATATACCTAATTTGCCCTTTATTCTGAACAAATAGTTTTCATTAAGGAAAATCCTCATTCCTTCTCTGCAGAGCTTTTTGGAAATGTATAAAATAATATTTTTGGCTTCTGACCGTTTCAGGAAGTTCGTCACGATTGTCTCTTAAAATATTAATATCTGAAATCATTAACATTTATTTTGAACTTAATAATTTCACTTCAAATTCTAACACTATCTTCGCCAGCTCTCCTTGGATTGATAATTTCATCTAATTTTCAGGTATTTGGTTTAAAAGTATTAATTAGATCTTAAAATGTAAAATTGTAAAAATGTGTATTTTAAGAACCAGATTTCTAAACCCAAATAATTTTAACAACCGGCTCGATAGAAGCAGTCCTACGAAGATGTTATCTATGACTTGAAATTACTCTCCTGATGTCTGACGTATGTGTATTTCGTGTTTTATCGCTTGAACTAAAATTGCGATCCTTTTGATATTGTTCATTGTGTATATTCCTTCTGACAAGAACTCATGAAGTGCCGCCCTTCTGATTAGGGAACATCTTGGAGTGTTTTGGAAGATTCACCACAGTGCCGTGTCAGCGTAAATGCTCGGGTTTTGTGTGATGACATCTTCACCCAGGACCAGGCAAGTCAGCGTGGCGGCCGGAACCAGGGTAGGGACGTGCTTCTGTCAGAATTTGGCATCCGTTAGAATTATTATATTAAATATGACGGCTAAAGAAACACACTGCTGGAGAAAGATTCGAACCTCGGACACGCGGACGGCAATGCGGCAACTACATGACATAGTCAACACCAATTCTCTCCAGCCCATCAAAAATATACTATATTACACATTTAGAGCAAGGCTTATCTAAGACGGGAACCATTAATTTAAGAAAGTTTTTGTTTGCCATAATTATTTTAAATAAAAGTACGAGTTTTAATTTTTTTCATGAAACTCGATAAAATAATCGACAAGGATAAGTGTAGATTTTTACAAGTCAATACTTTGAGCATGATTAATATATTATTTTGTCTTTATTTTAGTTTTTATGAATTACTTCCGCCGCGCGTACATGAGCACGTACCCACGAGTTTTTTTTGTACAGTGCTTAAAGATTTTTGACTGATTCATGTGAAATTTAGTACGCCACCCTTTCAATCCGTGTAAGCGTTCATGATAAGTTTGTAGATAAAGATTATAGTTCTGAATCTCGTCTGACACACACTCTGTAAGGCAGGTACCCAATACAAAGGGGCTGAAATAACTCTTCGTTAAATGTAAGGGTTGTCGTTATCGTTGGAGATCTTTTAACAGCGGAAACCCTCCCTTTACCGCACAAAGCATAAAACGATGTTTTCTTATTCTTCTTTGTTCTTTGAAGGAAAATACGGTTTTCCACTTCAGAGGATTATTTAGGTAAACACAATCACAACCCCTTTTTATTCAAATACTTTATTTCATCACCAACAAATAACATTTCGGCCCAGTGCAAACAAAGCTGATATAAAAAATATCGATTCTTTAAATCCGATTAAAGCCTTCAATTTAATCAGATTAATCAAAATATAAACTTTTTATATAATTTACAAGTTTCTAAGGAAACTAAATGCCCTCACTGAGGCGCTTGTATTGAAAACTTTGTTCGATAGAGTGAGGAATGAACAAATTATAAATTAATTGTTGGCTGTAGCTTGGTAGATAAATTAAAGAAAGAATTGCTGAGATTGTTTGGTCATGTGGAACATATGAGTGAGAAAAATATGGTTAAAAATATGTATGAGAAATGTTGAAGGGAGTAAGAATAGAGAGCGTCCGCGAATGACCTCCCATGATCAAATACTACAAACACTGGAGGAGTATGCATGAGAAGAATCTAGCCGAAGCAAAAGTGATTTACCGAGATAGAAGAATGTGGCGTTCATTCCTCTCTGCCTACCCCTGCAGTAAAATGGTGCGAAAGTTAGTTAGTTTCTAAAGCGCCTAGTTCTTTTATTTTTTATTTTAATCAAAGTTTTACAATACGTCATGAGGCCTTAACTTAACGTAATCCTTGGTGACAAAATATTTTTTAAATTTTATGGGTATTTTTGCTTTTGCTTTTATAACCCAAATATAATGTATAATTTTACCTTACCGGGAACCAAACCCGTGACCGTAACGTAAATTATACTAATACCGGGGGTGTTAGTATAATTTAGTATTAAGTATTTAACATAAAAAATGTGAAAAAACGAACTACTCTGTTATTATTATTATTATTATTAGCATTATTTATTATAAGAAATAAATAAATTCGTAATAAAGTCACCATAAAGCTTGCTAGATTACAAGGGTTGTCTGTTACAGAAATGTTTTTTAGAGGTAAAGAACTTTAAAATGTATAAAACTCAAAAATATTTATGGCTTATTTTAAAGATAATTATAAAAAAGTGTTTAAATAAAGGCTATTTTTAAAGGTTTTTTCGAATTGGCAACACTATTCCCAACAACGGCCAATTTGATAGCGGGCAGCTGATTTGTGATCAGTCAGGTTTCCGATTTCACCGTGAATAAACTTAAATCAGAATTTATTTATTTCGAATATCGTGATATTGCAATCAAGTATAGGCTCTTATTAAAAATAATTTTCCAATAATTTTTCATGATTCTTTACGTGCTCTATTTAAAAAAAAAAACTCTAAAAAAACACCCTCTACAAATATAATATTATAATAACATTCAATAAACGTCGTAAAATAAAAACCCCTGCTATACGTTTTAATAAACTAACACGCTAATACTATTTCTAGACTGCAATTCGTTGGTAAAAAACATGTCATTAGTACGCACGAGTAAATAGACAAGTACGGATATTCTAAGCCTCAACTCTAAATCAAATAATTGACACAATTGTGCAAACCGGAATGCATCTGCATTGCAAATACTAGTGGCCACGAAGCGGCCACCATAGCTGCCTACGAGACCCAGCAAAAATTGGTTATCAAACGGCAATAGCCAACATCAAAAGGTAAAATAAATATAAAATTATACCGGTATTACGTGGCATTGTTACACGAATTTATGTCTTATGTCATACTCTATTTAGTTTTATGTTCCTTTTAGACAGACATGAGAGACGATCAATGTGCAAGAATTGATTTTCGAATAATGTGCAAGATAAAAATCTGGAAAAACAATAAAAATAGACAAAAGTTTGAGTATCATAAAACAGGCTTTGTCGACAAAGCTAGCCGTGAATTAGTAAACAAATTTATGAGCACTGGGATCTATCACTGATGAAAAAAGTTTTTATTTTAAGAAAAAGCCTATCCGCTTCAAGTCGTAACGTTGTCGTACGTTATGACTTTATAAAAAAGATTATCCATAAAGAACAGTAATGTATTTATAAATTTAAGAATGCGAATCCACTTAACAAAAAAATTCTTTAGAAATGTTTATGATAGTTTCATAGAATTATTATATATTTTGTAAAAATAATATGTCCTTATATTATACCTTTTATTTTTTAATATAGTTATCTACCTTTGCCACCCTCGGAAAGTCATGCAAAAATTCATGTCATCAGAGTTTTGGCTGAAAAATATAGGACCAACCTCAAAAGATCTATACTCCATATTTATTGACTTAGAAAAGGCTTTTGATCGAGTACCACTATGTTTGGTATGGCAAGCTGCCAGAAGAAATTTCTGAATAATCTTTCAGGAAACTGCACACCATGTACATTATATTGACGTAACCACAAAAATAAAAGTAAAAAACTGATAAATGTAATCAAAGTTATTTGGGCCTAATAATATTATTTATTTTAATCACTTACTTATTACTCAAAGATTATTAAATTTCTGATAAAAATTCTTTACTCTCCAATTTATACATCTTTTGTTCTTACGATTACAATTCGTACAGCAATATAAACTAGTCGTATACCCGTGAAAAATCACGGGACATAAAGTTATGTTAATTGAGAATTTTGTATGATACCATAACGTATCAGCCCTGATGATGGACCCTGCAATGAAATTCAAAACGTCGGCCAGAAAGATCTAAGAAACACGACAGAATATTCCAGAAAACTCAAACCAGAAGATTATATTGTAATAAATTATTTGCACCGGCGTTAATTTGGCTACTCAGACTTGTAACTGTTTCATAACATGTATTTTGTGTACCTTAATTGTTAAAATATAAATATATAATTAAATTAAAATCAATACTTGCATGACATTCTCTACATGTTTACCGTGAAATATTAAATTTAATAAGAGCAAAATTAATCAACACTTGCATTTTACCATGCAATTTGAATGTGTGAATTTCTAGAGATCATGTGTGAATCTAGAGAATGTGTGAATTTCTAGAGATCAATGTATTAATGTAAGATGTACATAATTAACTATGAATACAAGTTACAGCCCCACCATT
The DNA here is from genome assembly GCA_016648135.1 of Agrypnia vestita. Lineage (NCBI taxonomy): Eukaryota > Metazoa > Arthropoda > Insecta > Trichoptera > Phryganeidae > Agrypnia > Agrypnia vestita. The sequence goes on from JADDOH010001564.1 coordinate 24,345, forward strand.
TCACCTAAAACGGAGTTAAATTTTTAAATTCTCTTCCCAAAAATCTAGATATGGATACGATTTACACAAAACAAAAATATAAATTGATAAACTTATTAAAGAAAATTATGGCAAACAGGTATTGAAATTAAATAAGTACACGTATACTAATATATAGTTATTGATATAATAATAATAATATAGTTATTGAATATTTAATACAACTTACGTAATATCTATCGTCTTTGTAGATTGTAGTAATATCTCTTTAATATGCGTAAAAACTTCTATCATGAATAGGATGTGCAATTGAACTCACATAAACGAATGATATTGTACGTAAATTCGTGTCCAGTGACTTTGTGAATTTATTAAAATAATAAATAAATCTATAATTAATTTTTAGTGTTTTCATTTGCCTCCCACGACGACACAACCCATGGTTCTATTAAGAATACTTTTTATACAGTCAATAGGTCTCAACGGCATTATTCGATGCTACATTGAATAGAGTTGTAGACAGGCTGTCTAAGCCCAGCCTGAACATGGAATTGTTAACTTCCATGTTCAGTTTAATTTAGTTTTAGAGACTTCTCAACATGATTGACAATATTATGTGTTACATTAAATTCGCAAAAAAATAGTGTCTGACCGAACTTTCGGTTTCGGTTTCGGAATTGTTTCGGCAAAAAAACGGGTTTCGGCTTAGTTTTTGGTTTCGGATGCCATCCAGCCAAAACTACGGCCGAAACCGAAACTGAATTCTGGAGGTTTCATGCTGCGATTTGACATGTTCGGTGCAGCTGCGAGCGACGGTGTCATTTTACCGAGTCCTCGCTCGTAGTCGTGTCAGGACTTGTTTGGTGTACCTAAATAAAATTGGTAAAAAAAAAGTAATTTTGTTTTTAACTAACTAACCATTAAGCTGTTTCCCCGCAGGGGTAGGCAGAGAGGATAGAACGCCATATTCTTCTTTCGTGACGCACCACTTTTGCTTCTCCTACATTCATACATCTTCTCATACATGTTCTATGGTTGTTGAGGCTTTTAACATGGCCGTCCTCCAATATTGTAGTACCTGATCGTACCAGGTCTTTCGCGGATGCCCTCTATTCCTTTCGCCTTCAACACTCACCCCTTATTTTTTCCTAACCATCCTTTCCTCACTCATACGTTCTACATGACCAAACCATCTCAGCACTCCTTTCTTTATTCTATCTACCACACTACAGCCAGCATTACATCCACTTCTAATTTGTTCGTTCCTCACTCTACCGACCAAAAATTTTCCACACAAGCATCTTAGTGACCGCATTTCCACCGCATTCAGTCTACTTTCATTCCTTTTTTGTCAATTCTAGGATTCACTTTCATACATCAGAGTTGGCCCTAGAACGCCATTATGTACCGCTAGTCTTGCTTCTTTTGACAGGTTATTATTGGCCATACTGGCATTCAGGGCACCATTTACTATGCTATCCGAGTCACTCTCCTTACTTGCCAGTACCTACCTTTTATTTTATGTTATTCGTAAATAACATTAAAAAGAAATAATGGGTAATACCTAATTTTTTTTTTAATATAACTTATGAAGGGGTTGATTTGAAATAAATATACCTAGTATAATAGGTATATTTATTTCAAATCAACTCCTTGTTTCTAAAAGCATAAATCATTCATTTGAAATAAGGACTGATGATTATGTTATGTTTATTGTTAGTTCAAATGTCAGAGACTAAATGATTAATAAATTATTTAAAAATAAAGACTGATTGATTAAGATTGACTATTTTTCCCACGAAAACATATAGAACTTATACTTATATAGAAGTTTCGGTACCGGTTTCAGTTTCGGCCAAATCTGAGATTTCGGCCGTAAAAACCAGTTTCGGTCGGACACTAATTATATGTCTAATATACTCATGGTTTATGATAATAGTTCATTTGAAGCATGGATTTTTACGAAAAAAATGTTGTTTGATTGGTCGAAAGCGCAAAAATATACACTTACTAACTTTTTACCCATAAACGAGCAATTACTCTAAACCAAGATAATACAACCAGCCCCAAGTAATCCAATGATTGAGGATTTCAGCCTCGTTTTAGGCGACTATCGACTTATCTCTATTTTCAAAGCTAAAATGTTGAGCATAGTTTGAAAACAGTAAAAATATTTATGTGACATGTATTTATATATTTATTGAAGTAGTAAAACATTATAAATATTAATCCGTTGCAATTATTGTATAAATGATTTCCTTTAGAATTAGAGAGCTTGATCGAAATAATATATCGTGTGATGATAATCTGCAATTGCTGTATTCACTCAATACGAAGTTTGAATAAAATTTAAAATAAATTTTAAATATGAAAATGAACGAATTTTAAAGAGACAAAATAAAATAATTGCTCTTCAAGCCTACATCACTTTATATATTAGAGCAACGGATATGCCTCAAAATCAACAAAGCTTTCTGACAACTATTTAAGTTGGTTGGATTAATTTTCAAGCGCCTTGGAGGTGTTTGCGGAAGGAAGTGTGTACTCATTACCATCGTTAACACACATAAAATTTATATTTCACACTGAGAACTTCTTCGTCTTGGCATCCTCTTCGTAATCATATTAATTGGTTTCATTTGAGTTTGACAGCTAACGACCAACTATAACATATCTGGCTCTAATAAATTAAGTAAACCTAGGTATATGTGTTACTGCATTCACCATAGAATTGCAGCGCGAATCCATTTTTCAAATTAGTATCATTAGTAATATTATTGATTGATAAGGTAGTTAATTTGTGATGCAAGATGATTATTTTAATTAAGACAAATTAAAGATGTCCTACAGAGTCGAATCTTATAACATATGGGAAAACGGGTATGGAAGTCTTTATCAGGCGTCCCCATGGCTTACGACCTGTCTTGGCTAGCTTAAATAATCACTTTACACAACGCAAAGTTCACCGATTCCACCCATGAACATTATTTTGAGTAAAATGATCACTTAAGCCAAGACAAACTGACAAGGCATAATCATTAATTAAGATAAATTGTAGACTTCTATAATTTATTTTAAATAATGATTATCTTTCTATATACGAAATCTAGTCATTGTGTAGGGGAGGGTGGGGCGTGTTGTGACAAATTTATGAAAAAAGGTGTTGTGGAATCTTTAATAATATCAAAAACATTACATTTCAGTTGAATCAAACAATTCTTCACCTATAAAAAATTAGCATTATTGACTATGTCACCAAAAGGACAACGCAACAAAATACGGTTTTTCAAAATATGGGTATTGTCACAACCTGCCCCACCCGAGGGGTCAGTTGTGACAAGGGTGGGGCAGGCTGTGACGAACTAATCGTCAAATATTGTTGTAATTTACGTAACAAAAAAATGTTACGAACAATTAATTGTACAAGTAGTAACATGTTTTATAATTAACTGTCAACAAATAAACAAAATTTGTACTCTTATTAACTGTGGTAAGAAAATTCTGTAATCTATTAAAATTATTTTTTGCCAGTCAAACAAAAGACATAAATACAATCTTGAGTAAATTTGTCCATTCCAGAACATAGCTCATTACACCATCTCTGGCATTTTATGCACCTCACCCACCTTTTACCCGAAATATCATTAGAACAAGGGTTTTTACAAGCAATGCATTGCTCATCTTCTTCATTCTTCATCGCTGTCGTCAGTTTCCATGATAGGTGGCTCCTCTTCAGTCTCGCTGGATGAAGACGATACTAGAATTCGTTCATTCACTCCAAAAGTCTCTTTCTTGGGCAGTTTTTTCTTTATTTCCGCTTTTGATTTATTGGGTGCTTATTTTTTTTAGTTCCTTTTGTGATTTGACTTTCGCATCTTTTCGCCTTTATTTTCCTTTCTTAGATTATCGTCCGATTCTTACTTATTTTTTATTGGCGTGTCAGTTAAAATTACGCTTTAAATTTTCTTTCTACTACGTAGGTTCTTTCTTGGATTAGCTTTAGGTAATAGCCGGATTTATTCTGGTGTTCAATGGTGTTGTCCAATTTTCGTGAATTTTGATCATATTTTGACATGCATACTCATATGCAAGCTTTTTCGCATCAGCTGTGGTCAAACCATAATAAACTTTACTACATTTTGCAATGTCATCTCCGAGTTATTTTTCTTGGCACGGGTAAAAATTTGTCCCGGGTTGCAATAGCCCACCTTAGAATTTACAAACGGAAGGGCTTTTTTCCAATCTATGAATCGTTTTAGTGTCATATATGACAATTATAATTGACACCAAAAGACACCGCGGCTTTTCGAAGAGACACGTTTGTTGCCTCTATCTCAGCGGCAGTGAGTTTATAAACACTTTCGAGAATTTCACACTTCTTCGTTTTTTTAATGTAATTTCGCACCATTTTGAATCCTTGAAGAAAACGAATAAAAAAAATTAAGTAAAAATAATAATTCACATCTAATAATTGTTTTATTAAAAATAAAATTTTAATTATTTCGAAGGGGCTTGTTGTGACAGTCACAACTAGCCCCCACATTTTTGTAACAACTCGCCCCATACGATCATTTTATATTAAAATGTCTACGAAAGTGAATTTATTTACCGCGAGGTTTTCTTTTATTGCTGATAATACAGCCAAAAGACACAACATTTGGTAAATAAAATGTAAAATAACTCACCTAGTATTGGTTAAACAACAGAACACTTGGAATCAGTGCAGAAAAAGTTAGTTTAGTACCTCAAAATCAAACTTTATCATTTAACTTTAATGAAATCAACCGCACGGCTCCAATATTTTGATAGCAACTGACGCTACGGAGTTCACATGAAATGAATCTATGCGGGTAACGCTAAGTCAAATGGCACGAATTTTAAACGCCTTGTCACAACCTGCCCCTGTCACAACACGCCCCACCCTCCCCTACTAATAAAAAATTATGATTATTTAAACTAAATTAAAGCTTGTAATACACACACATTGAGTTATTTTTATTTTTAATTTATTTTATCGGTTCTATATTACCGAGAGTAGCAGTTTTTCCCTCTCATTATAAGATTTAAGGGTAATGAGAGGAGCTGTTCTTCTCGAAACTACAGAAGTGGCAAAATAAAACTCAACGTGGATATCAGATACCATAGATACAGAATTATCAGGATACCATAATTTTCCATATAATTTTAAGAAAATTCTTTTTTTTAATACGTATACGGAGTGAGCACCACATAAATATCCTAACTATTAACAAACAAAGCTAACATTTTTCCTGTGAAAATATAACTTTTTGCTAATCTTCTGGAATGAGGCTCGAATCTCTGACCACTATATAACTATATAACGGGCGATATCGGTATTATAGTTGAAAGTTTAAAAAAAAAAATTTTTTTTTTTAAAAGTTTTTATTTAATGTGTTTATGATTTAATAATACAATTACTAAATCATAAACACATTAAATAAAAACTTTCAATGGCTTTTAAAAACTTTTAATATGAATGGAGAAGTTTCATAGCGCTGATAATATAATATGTTGTAACATTTAACTAAAATATAGATCAAAACTAATAAATTGGTGAAAAAATTGTTAAAATAACAAGGAAAAAGAGTATTAAAGATAGTGTATTTTAGCGCGGAATGATTGACCTCCTACTGGCGTGTGACATTACGAGCCGCGATATATATCGGGTACGAGAGATGACGTCACGCGACTCCACCGGGCGGAATAAAATTATTTATGCAAAACGCAAACTTAAAATTCTATATTTTGTCAGTTTTTGAGATATTTAATTTCACTTTCAGACTTTTGTTCAATTTCACTCATATTTTCATTTTCGTTTATTGAAAAATATAGTAAACTTCTCCATTATGTTAAAAATTCTTGTATGAATTTAAAAAAAAGGTTTTAATAAACATCCTCGAATTTTTAAATACCAAATTTAACAATTTAATGCTGAAATAAAGATACGCTGTTTTAATTCAAAATATATTTTTCATTTTATAGACAGAATCATAAAGTTTTCTGAATTCAAAGTGACGCAGATTTTCTTTTGTACGGAATAATCGATGAGCCGTGATTGACGGGCGTTGGCGTCGCGGTGCCTTCCTTGAATTCTCTAAACTTTTCGGGATAATCACGCTGTTTGTTTTATTGCCGGGGTAAACAAATATTCAATTACTTTTTTGTCTGCTGTGTCTGTTCAAAAACATCTAGAAGTTTTATACAAAAGATATTATATAAAATGTTTTAAATATGTGTATAGTAAATGTACCTGTTAGAGCAGTATCAAATCGTATAAGAGTTTTTGAGTGTTACCTACAATATACCTAACCAAAATATATTTTTTTTAAATTTGAATGTCAATCTTTCCTTCACTTTAACTATTATAACAAGAATCAACCTAAAGTTTTTGCTTTTCAAAAATCAGCTTGAGTTTCAAACCTATATCCAAATTCTTTAAAACATAATATGAATCACTGTTTAATAAAAATTTTAAATATTTCACATTCTTAAATAATCAAATCCTTTTTTTCACTGCATACATCACAATTATTATTCTTCTTCTACTTCGTATCATATTAGGTTGGGGCCCTTGCACGGCATAAAAGGTTCCAACTTTAGTCTTGGACTTCGCTCTCCGCGTCAGCCCAATTTAGTTGCAACCTCGCTTCGCAGCAGTCCTCCCGCTCCACCAGCTCCTCCAAGGACGGCCCCTCGGTCTTCTGCCTTCTGGCCTTTCCTGGAATATTCATTCACTTTGGCAGTCTATCTACCGGCATCCGCAAGATACGTCCCAGCCACCGTAACTGTGATTTCTCGATAAACGTCAATAAGGGATCTACTTCGATACATCCTCTTTTTTTTATTATTTAATATTAAAACTACATTTAAATCATAATACATTTGTCTATTACAATCTACTTAGATACATTTTATTTTATTGCTTTGCCTCTCCAAAAATGAGACTTGCTCATGTGCTTGGTGAGGGGCTTACACTTTATTAGTTTATTTTGGATTTGGCTTATTTGTTCCTTAGCTATATGTCTTGTTATGCATTGTCAAATTGTATCGATCTAAAGTGTTGGTTTATTTTTTTCTTAAATTGTTGTAAGTCATCGATTTTCTTAATATCTGTAGGTAGGTTATTGAAGTTTTTTATGCCCAAGTATATGTAGTTTTGTTGACACAGTTTGGTATTATATTTTGGGATTTTAAAATTATTTTTGAATCTTAATGATGTGTTTTTTTCAAATTTAGCAGTTATGTTTTCTTTAATTAGTTGTATAATTGACGTTTTTTTGTAAACATTCTCTAATTTTGGAACTTGGAATTTAGAGAAAAGTAATTGTGTAGAGAAGGTTTTTCTTTTTTTTAATATTACTTTTATAATTGATCTTTGGATTACTTTCACTGTGTTTATGATGTTATTATACGCCCCTCCCCATCCAATGATTCCATATTGGAGTAGTGCATGGACAGAAGCGTAATAAACCATTTTTAAATTATCTATGGTTAGTGTGTTACGCAATCTTATGAACATATATATGCATTTCCTTATTCTTTTGACCAACTCGCTAATGTGGCTGTGCCATTTTAGGTGTTGGTCTATTATTACACCAAGGTATTTTAGTTCTCTTTTAGATTCTAGGGTTGAGCATTTGTCATTGTAGTTAGTTTTTTTGCAGTTGGTGTCATGTACAATAATTTGTAGATTTGAAGGGGTTGTCGGTTTTTTTTTATTGAAAAGGGAATAAAGTAAGTTTTGTTGGAATTTAAGGAGAGTAAGTTGTTGTCAAACCATAATTTTAGCGTATTTATGTCATTGTTCGCTTGTGTATTAACTGTGTCCCAGTCGCTTCCTTTCGTGATGATCGCAGTATCGTCAGCGTATGATATTATTTTTCCGTTCAGTTTTAGGTTGAAGATGTCGTTAACGTAAATTATAAATAGCAATGGGCCTAGAACTGTCCCCTGGGGTATACCGAAGTCGCTGGTTAGGGGTTGACTTAGAGTTTCATTAATTTTTACACATTGTTGTCTTTCATGTAGATAACTTTGAAACCAGCTTAGAGCTGTACCTTTTATACCAACAGATTTTAATTTTAATATTAGTTTATTATGTGAGACACTGTCAAAAGCCTTTCTTAGGTCCACGAAAATACCAATACATTTAAAAGATTTGTCTAGTGATTCTTGGACAGTATTTGTTAATTGAGCTATTGCCTCTTGCGTATTTTTATTTTCCAAGAAACTCTTATTTGAGTATTTCTGATTCTATCCCTTCTGGTAACTCCTACTATTCCTTGTAGAAATTCGGGTTCTTTCGGTCAAGATCCAGTGCTTCTGGCCGTAATTCTTCATAATGCAATGAATATATTAATTTCCTTACAGTTCAACCTTAATCCAAATGCTTGAATTTCAGAAGCAATCTTTATCCATCTCTGGTTCAAAAGGAAGTAAAGTAAAGTCTGTTTTTAAAGTTTAATTAAGTCCATTTTAAAATTTAAAATGTTTCGTGTGTTATTTGAATTTTTAATTTTTAATTCCCATTTCCATTATTATTTTTTTTCATATTATTCATGTAGTGTTGTAAGATGTAAAACAGTTTCCTGTAATTTAGTTTAAAAAACAGTGCATTAGGTAGGCCTTAGGTAGGTTTTGTTTTTCAGAAACTTTTATTTAAATCTTATTGAATATAATTATTCTTGGTCACGTTAGTTCACAGATTTCAGCGATTTAGTAATGGTGATGGTAAGTCGGTGCATTGCAGAATGAGTCGTATGAAAGAATTATTTAGAAAAAAAAGGAAAATAATTATTTATCTCGGAGAATATTTTACGAAAATGTGGGTTTTTATTATTCACTTATATCAGAATATTTATTCTAGACTTGCAATTTTTTTAGAACAATAACTTATGTAAAACCTTTTTTCGTATATAAAAGTAATAAACTGAACATTATGAAAAAATTAAGAAAATATAAGCATTCATCGACGGGCCGCTGCCGTTGTTAGTGTCCTAGGCGGCGCAAAGTTTTAATGAATATGTTTTTTAATACGTATAAATTGTACTTCATTATCTAGAATCCGTACATAGAAAATTAAGAAATATTCAATATTAATAAAGTAATAATATTTTTAATTTGCAAGAAATTTTTACGTTTGTTGTTGATTTTAAAACGCTTTTTATTTATATAAAGATATGATTTCAATCAGTATATTATATTTATTCCCGTATTTTAAGGCTTTACTCACTAGATAAAATTTACTTTTTTAAAAATAAAAACACCTTAATTATTATTTAAAAATAAAAATTTCAAAGTATGAGATTTATTTCGTATTTATTATATTTAACTAAAGCTTATTTCAAAGTAATGACTACAACATACTTTATATGGATAATAGCATCCAATCGATGGTTACAAAACTTTAATGAAAATCATCTAGATCGTTTTTGAAATAAATACATGAATTCTGGAATCGATCGTTGATTTCTGAATTAATGAACACATAAATTTTTAATAATATTTTTACATAAATATTCTAAAAACATTATTACTGGATTTTGTCCACAGAAGGATAATTATTAATTCTCAAAAATACAGAAGTCTCACAGCGAAGAAGCTGTAGAAACGTATAAGGAGGTCTTTGTAGTGTGGTCTAGGGCTTATGATCTGCATGAGCTGGCTTATGTGATCACATTACACAATGAAACGTTCACCAATTTTACCATAAGAACATATATACACATTGCTAGAAACATATATGATCCTTTCCATGCCATAGTATACATAGATTTCGCAGCTGGTAATGATACCGTTATATTTTCGATGTGGAATCATCACCACCTTCATACCTTGTCCTAGTAGGGTCGAGGAGAAGTGGAATATTTAGCACTATTATTTTTAATGTACGTGTGATATTATTTCGAAATATTTAACAAATACACTAGAATGTGCCTGAAATTTGAAAAGCATTGAAAATAATAAATTGTTTGAGAAACTCACTCCGGAAAAATGAGTATAGATTAATAATAACCTTCAAATACAATGTTACTACCCTTATAACAGTAGGTTTTATGTTTTCTGCAAGTGGTATAAAGTAACGAAACCATATGAAAAGCTTGCCACTTTACTGCTACATACTCCAAAGGTTAATTGCATTTCAAAGAACATTTGACTCGAAGCCAAGGGTGGAAATTTCTTATCTCAACACAAATTGAGCCGAGCACTCCAGTACCTACTCACTACCCACCCCTTGTGAATGTGTCGGCAAGAAAATCTACCCCCAGAAAAAGTTTAATGGGGAATATTGGAAAAGTCTCAAGTTCAAGGGAACGGGAAATGGGCCAACAACCCTAGAGAAGAGTGTTATAGAAGAGTATTTTGTAATATGAATACAAACCAAAGTTTTATATATTTGGGATAAAAAATGGATGTATATCTGTGAGTAAATATCATCTTCACGTGGCTACGATTCATTCATATTTGCCTACTCGTCAAGTAGTTTTCACTGTCAATTGTCACTGTCGTCTATCCTTACAAAAAGTCTTGTTCACTGAATTTTCTCGCGTCTCAATATTCCTTTTCCGTATTCAGCAGTCCTTGGATCATGATACAGTATCATATATGGATGCTTTGGACCATTTGGAGAAGGTATTCTTTGAATTTGGATAAGTGATCGTCAATGCAGCCAAAAAATTGTTAAAAAAAATTCCGATTTGATGTTCCATCTGATTTTCCACTGCCCATTTTCCTGAATAGGTCCAAAAAATTGATGAAATAACGTCTTTTTACAGTTATTAGCATACTTTATTTTACCATTGTAAAGGCCTTCTTTTCACTACTGTATAATAAAATTGGTCTCATAATACTTTTATTAATGAAAATTATGAACTTCTACGTGCAACTTTTATTTTAGTTTTCAAATTGTTGTTTCAAACGTATATCATGTGATTGCTCAGTTCTTTAATCTTTTTCTTAACATTAGTTCCTTATTTTTACTGTAAAGTCTCCCAAGTGTAACGCTTTATCAAAGTTTTTCTTTGTTTTTCTTTATTTATCAAACTCTCAGATCAACTGCTGTTAATTTATTTTCTAGTAGAGTAAAGTTTTTCAGTTACAGTGCCGATAAATCGGTGTTTATTGGTCACATGAATATTATGTACATGCTTAATACATATATACATTACTATATAAACACAAGCATTAAGACACTATGTAAAAAGCCTCTCAGTCACTATCTACCTTGCTAGGTATATATAAATATCTGCTCTAAGGTAGGTAGCTTTTTTTTTAATTCAGCATACCAAATATCATTTAAAAGTGAGAAAAGTAACATTCATATATAATTATTTTATGTAATTAATAGCAAAAAAGAAGAGAGAAAAAAATTATTTCAATTTAAAAAGTGGTATCTAGAAAAAAAGATTCATTAAGGCATCCTCAATATCCCTTCTACTTCTGCCTATAATATCTATATAATATAAAGTCTATGTAAGTCATTCGAGTAAAGATTGTGTTGTTCTATTCACGAGATAATCAGAGCCTTTTGAGGACAACAATATGATCGAAGTCTCTCAAACATTCCACAACATTCTGGGACGCCCTACAATACTCGGGAAACATCTGGAACAATCTGGAAGCGACGGGAACATTTTCGCAAACACTAGTAATATACAGAGTAGACTCGAAGGTTCGAAAAACTAGCGTGTTTCGTATAAAAGGTGGATCCTGTGCCGCGTAAAGTTCACGATTATTTTGACATTAAACCGACGTGACTTAACCAGCGATTAAGACGTAGCGACCGCAGTCTTACCCATACGTAGATCAATCGAAGCTACAGATATCGGGTAAAGTACTCACGTGCGAGAATTAAATAGAATATTCTAGCAAGCGAAAATTAAGTGTTTCACAGACGAGTGACTAATTGCGAAATATTGTGAATTAATTAATAGTGCTTTAATTTATTTATTTAAATTCGTATCCAGTGACTTTGTGAATTTATTAAAATAATAAATAAATCTATAATTAATTTTGAGTGCTTTGATACTATTAAGAATAATTTTTATACAGTCAATAGGCATGCTCCCAACGGCATTATTCGATACTATATTGAATAGAGTTGTAGACAGGCAATTGCCATGTCTAAGCCCAGCCTGAGTATTGAACATGGAATTTTTAACTTCTTTTTCGATTCTCACTCTATTTTATTTTTATTTCTAGAGTCTTTTCAATATGATTGACAATATTATGTGTTACATCAAATCCGCAAAACACTTAACGCAAAAATATTTTTCCCAAATCTGCTAAAGGTTTATTTAAAAGGGGACGAGCCGCAAAGGAATTGAATGCGAGGCAAATAAAAATGTGAACCGATCATATCACAAAATATTATCGATTGGACCGCTGGGAAATCTAGCGGAGGGTAGTAGCGGCGGTCATTGAAAAAGTTTGGGAGATATTTTTTTCCCAAAACAAAACTTCAATGTTGGAATTGAATTAAAAGTTTACACTATAATTTGGACCAGGAAAATCAAATTTAGGCGAGATCTCTAGTTAAAAAAAATATTTCCAGAATTGTTAATTACATTTCTAAATATGTTAATTTTAATTAGCCAAGACGAAAAGGAACGAGCTGGGCTGCTTTTGGCAAACTCAAACATATCTTCGAGAACAAAGAGATCCCAATTAGCCTAAAAAGAAAAACCTTTGAATCGTGCATACTGCCAGTAATGACGTATGGATTGGAAACTATGGCCCTTACAAAGGAAAGTGTAGAAAAGCTCAAATTCACGCAACGATCCATGGAGAGATCTATGCTTGGAGTAAGCCTAAGAGAATTAGAAACGACGAAATTAGGCGCAGAACTAGAGTAGTGGATATCATGGATCGTGTAGCGAAGCTAAAATGGCAATGGGCAGGACACGTTGCAAGACAGGATACTACAAGATGGCCTCCCAGAGTTCTGAAAACCTTGGGAAAATAAAAGAGGCATCGGAAGACCTCAAAAGAGATGGACCGATGATATTGTCGCTGTGGGGGGAAAGAAATAGCTAAAATTAGCTAACAACAGGGAAGAATGGAAAAATAAGGAAGAGGCCTATATCCAGCAGTGGAAAGACGAAGGCTGATGAAGAAGAAGAAGGAGAAGTTAATTTTAAATATAAATTGACCGTACGTGCATTTTTTTTCTTACCTTACATTGGTAAACATCACAGACCACAAATATTCGATAACAGTATGCTATTTCTTCAAACTTAATTTATTTCACATCTTAAGAATACTCACGGTTATACTATATTTCGAATATAAAAGAAAAATTTGAATTTAATTAATATAAATTTTATTATTTTAATAGTCATACAAGGCTAATTATTGGAGGCGTCATAGAGAAATTTAATTAATACGCGGCCAAAATCTAGTGCCTTGTCACCAAGTGCAGGCTATAACCGCATTTGCAGTTACTAGTAATTACTCAAGTACTTAGAGGGTCAAAGAGGCATATACCAGAATTTCAGTACACTTTACACCAACCCACCCTCCACCACCCCCACCTCCACAGGGTGCACGAAACCGGAACTCAACCGCAAGCCCACACGATAAAAATCTGCAACCAAAACTGCAGGTTTAATTTTTCTTTTTACTTTAGATTCGCTAATGCGTTGTGAAAGTATTCTGGAAAAGTGGTCATGATTTTATAAAATTAATATAATCCAATTAATTTTGTCCATTCGCCTGTCGTTCCAGATATCCTGAGAAAAATTAAAGTAAGGAGTCTAGTATAAGACCAGGGTATACACAAACCTATCAAATGAATCAGAAAGACAGCTCCCTATTACTCCAAATTCCCACTTAGATATGCAAAGTCAAACATGATATGGTGATAAGATTTGGCCTACTCAAGAACTACCTTTACCGTTTCAAGAAAATTGATGAAGACTACGGATACATGCCATTACGGCCGAACTTTCACACAAGAAAAAGATTTGTAACCTGTTGATGTTTTGATGAGAACGTCAAAAAAGATTCTCCACACAAAGTCCCAAGAAGACGCAGCGTTGGTACACTCAAACTGCAATGGCTGAATGGAGTGCAGTAAGATTGGAGGAGTATATATCAGGATAGAAGAAGATGGGAAGGAATGTTGAAGGAAGCCAAAGCCCACAATGGGCTGTGGAGCCACTGATGATGATGATGTTTTGATGTTTTTTCAGTACCCAAAGTCACAAACTGGATGCGACGTTCAGACAGAAGGAAGTCAGCTAGAGTAACATTACAAGCGTGACATAAAAACTTATCACTTAGAGAATGTAGTCAGAATATTAAAGATTATACATAATTAATCAGACAAAATCATAACAATATAAGAACCTAAAAGAAGGTCCTCACAGGTCCTACTCTTTCTGAGAGAGGTTACCCGTGGATCACTATCAACTATGAAAATTACGAAAGAGCTCCACGGACACCTCGCTTCTCTTCCAACAAATCTGACACCTAAACTCCTATTGAAGTACTTTGTATATAGCAAGTAAGTCCAATAATTATTCCAGCTCTCATCTGAAAAAAGCAGGCTATTGAGAAGGTTAAAATTATTTACTAAGGGGACTGCAGGGGGCATGATAAAACAGATCAGATAAGTACCGCAACACGCAAAAAGCTCTCATCAATAAATCAATAACACTGAGATATGGGGAAGACTAATAGACTGATGTCAAGATAGACCTGCAAGAGGTAGAGGGTAGTGTCCAGCAGATTATACCAGACAAAGACGATGTCATGGGATGAATGGCGCTCAATTGTAGATTTCCGAGTCCCATAAAACCAAAATATCAGATCATGCATTTCACTATTCACGGCAAACGTAACATATATCGGAATATCTATACACAGAATACGTGTCGCATCAATATTCTTACTATTTTCAAACTAAGCTAAACGCTTGTTTTGTGAAAATAGAACTAACTTGCTGGTGTCCTGAAATTGAGCTCGAACCTCTAGGTCTCGAATCACTACGCAAGAGTCATAAGTTTGTGTTTTTGGAGAAAATTTGTAAATTTGTAAATTCATTTCTTATTTTTATTTCAATTTTGAAATCAAGATACTCGACTATATCCGGGATCGCAACCTAGCGAAAATTTGGGGAAACAATTCATTTTCACTGTTACCTAATAAAAATTTGTACTGAGTACTTAGAGTGTACTTAGCAACAAACTTTGAACAGGCTCCATATTTCGGCGTTAAACAAAACAATTTTCCATTGAGGCAGGTTTAAGGGACTGACGGTATCAACGTCATATTTCTTTGATGAAATTCTACATTTGCTGCAATTTCTCAAGACAAACACAAGCAATGAGCTAAAGTCCCCGGAAACATGATTGAATTACGTGCATCAGTTAAGCAAAGTGGGTACTCGACTTAATGAGATCATTAATCACAGAAGAAGCTCAAATTTTCGCAGCGAAACCAGGAATTAATATCAGCCAATGGAGGGGACGTACTCCACGTAATGAATTGTCAAAACTTTAATGAACGTCGTGGAGCGGCAAAGCTGAATATCATATAATATACATTACTTTTCTCAAGGCGTCTCCCCGTCTTGCCTTGGATCGAGCTGTTGTAATTTCAACTAATTAGTGGAAAATTCATCCCAATTATGTAACAAGAGTTTTGAATATTCAGAACATTTTGATATTAACGCTAATCTCATAAATAAGCAACGATACATATTTATTAATTACAAGTACAAAAAAGCAAAAACTAATATTTTGATAACGTTGATTCTTGACGTGTGGAAAACAAAATGTTGTACATATCTAAGGGAAATATAAATACTATTTAAAATAAGCAGCGTTATACAACAAAAAATATTTACAATTAATACCACATATTTTTAATAAAGATAAAATATAGAAATCTCGCAGAGACGAAGCTATTTATATGGGACCGGAGGGTTTAGATAGACCCAAAACTGTTAGAACACCCGAAAATTTAACGAGAGTGAGAGAAGCTATTGAACTGTCGCCTCGGCGCTCTGCTCGGAACCATGCAATTGCATTGGGTATTGCTGACCGCTCACGAAGGAGGATTTTGCATCAAGACTTATCATTCCACCTCTACAAGATTATGATTGTCCAAGAGTTGAAACCTCCTGACTATGAAAACCTCATGAATCCTCCCAAGAAATGTTGAACGGAATGCATGCGAGGTCAACTTTTTTCAATAGTGACGAGGCCCACTTTCATGTGGAGTGGTGAATAAACAAAATTTTCGTTACTGGGCTGAAAATAACCCAAAGTAACTTCACAAGAGACCTCTTCACTCCCCAAAAATTACTGTGTGGTGTGCGATTTCCAAATTTGGGGTGATTGGGCCATATTTTTTCGAGGAGAATGGACGAACCGTGACTGTCAACGCTCAATGTTATGTTTCCATGTTGGAAAATTTTTTTGAAGCTCAATTGGAAGAACTAATGGAGGAAACAGATCTGGGAGATATCTTGTTTCAACAGTACGGTGCTACGACCCATACTGCTCGAGTTTCGATAGCAAAACTGCAACATTATTCACTGCGCGACTCGTCTCTCTGAGGGGTGACGTGGGATGGCCCGCGCGTTCACCTGATTTAAGCATTTAGGACTTTTTCCTGTGGAGCTATCTTAAGAGAAAAGTTTTCAAACATCGGCCTTACACCTTGGAAGAACTTAAGGATCGAATTCGGGAGGAAATCGCCGCTACGCCCATCGAGATGTACCAAAATGCAGCCGAAAACTTCAGAAATCACCTTCATCAATGTTTCGCTGCTGAGGGACATCATCTTTCTGATGTCATCTTTAAGACTTGATGCGTAAAACGGCGTGATGTACCAAATAAAATAAATTTCATTTCTGTAAGTTGCGTCGTTTTTTTTTAATAGCCCTTCAAAACTGCACTGTCTGTTTTGCCGCACCCTGTACAATTTTTGAAAGTTATATATATGTTTTATATCAGTTTCTTTCATATATTCAAATGGACTGTACTAGAGACATCTGTAGTCATTTATATGACACAGTAATGAATATTTCGTAGCGGGGTAATTGTACCTCTATATTTTTAAAGTGAAATATTTAGAAATATTATTTTAAATGTATATGTTATATTTTTCATTACATTCATAACAGATAAAGATTTATTAACACATTGAAAGAATCAACATCTCAATTCTGTAGCAGATTTTCTTAAATATTGTAGAGCTTTCATGAAATATGTTTACAAATTTAAGTCCTTGCCTAAACTAGGCCCGGAAATGTTTAATGAATTTGGTTATTTTTTGTTACATTTTTATTGTAAAAAATATGCCATCAAGGCTTTTTGAATAAGCTGAATCATGATTTTTTATGGCATTTATATATTTTGACTCAATTTGTGTTTAAATTTTTCTTAATATATTACGGGATTTGTTAGGTATCTGCAAATAACACAGTGATCATTGTTCTAGTAAATATTACCTTATTATAATATTCTGCCAACAATTGGTTATCCTTGTATTTTAGAGTAGGTATGTAAATTTTTATCCTTATTTTTTTGATAAAAAATTAAATTGTGTACCTCCGTGCAAGCTTATAACAATTTTATAAAACTGCGGAAAATGAGAATTAAATAGCATTAACTAACTTTACGACCTTCTACACGGTTCCGTAGCTCGACTTATGGATAGCTGTACCGTACCGTAAACAATTTATTAAATTCGGGCATTTAATATAACTTGATATGGCAGTTACTTTGTGGTGCAAAATGATAATTTTCATTTACATTAAATTGATCTTTGTAATTAACACACCTTGAGTGTAAGGATAATTCAAGAATAAAAACACAAGAATAAGAACACAAGAACACAACAAGAACAAAAACACCAAAAAACAATAACAAGACTAAGACACCAGAACAAGAATAAAAACGCAGTTGTTTAAAGAACAATACCTTCTCAGAATTGGCCACATAATTAGTTCCAACCATTACTTTGAAATCATAGAATCAAAGATTAAAATTACTCCACTCCAACATCCATTTTTAAAATAGAAATACAATATTTCCGAAGTTGTTCCCATATTCTCAGATCTCAATAAGTATTTTTTATTGAAGCCTGTAAAATTCAATTAAAAATACAAAGGGTTGTAAATATGAATAGAAAACATTCATATCCATAAAACTACCGATAAATTCTACTAAACGACACATTATTTCAAGATTACGCTTTCTCTGATATTTTAGTGCTAATTCAATAGGGTTGGTGGTCAGTGGTGTTTAACGCTTAAATGATATCAATTTGGTAAATCGATGCGGTCTTTGTTAATTTTGGTTTAATGAAGTCTCCGCTGCGTGGATGGTGTTAATTAAATAAAGGCTAGTGAAAACGTCCAGAAGGGTGACGTGAAATATTGGAAGTTTTCCAAAGCGGAGGCTAACGGAGAAGTTAATTAAGAAGTCAGAAAGCAAATCAGCTGTGTAATCATAAAGTTTTACAGTTTTTTGATCAGATTTTCAAATTAACTCGCCGCTTAAGCTAGAGGAAGATTGAGGTAACTCATAAAGGAGAGACTACTGTATAATAGTTATAATATATTTGATTAAAAATAATTCATATGAATCATAAGAATAATTCAAGCTATGAAACAAGAAAGTGTACCTATAAGGTTTGTTGGAAATACAACTAAACGACGGAAAACCAGGAAGTGAACGTGTCTTAGCATTTCATCCACTTGTCGATCTCCAGGTTTCCGTTGCTTCCGTAGGTGGACTGTATCATTAAGGGTTTATATCAATTCATTTACAGGCACACGAGCTTCAAGGCTTGTAAATCGGAGCTTTACTGCCCGCCGTTCCGTATTTGAAATTCTCCAACCAACTGACGCTGTGCGATGTGGAAGGAGAAAAGGGACACAAATTATTCCGTTAAAGCAGTTTTAGCATAATATTTTAAACAGACTGATGCATACATAAGTACCTGCCGTTTTTATAACGACGTTTTTTCGTGAATTTAGCGATTAATTGGCTTTTGTCAGATGATAAGGTTAGAAAATTAAAACGCCCATCGAAAATCATACACATACGCGCCACTGAGTCATTTCACGATCTCAATGATGAAGGGACGATTAGTGAAAGGACACGCCGAGAGTTATTTGTTCGCATTAAAGCCGATGAGGCCAGCTTAGACGATAAGTCAGGAGGAGGACCAGGAGGATTTGGAAGAGGACGAAAGTTGTACCACTAGGACGCTGGGCACTCTTCATCCACGTTATCACCGTTTTCCAAGTATATGGAAAGTGGTATTTGACGTTGATGGTGATTATATAATGACCCCGCTACAATTATGCATCAACCTAAAAAAACTGAGATGGACACGGAACCATATACCATATATCAGGAATAAAGTATTATTAAAAATAACTAAAAATTATGAAAAATGAAATAAATTCCACACAAATACAATTTGAATCAGCATCTACATTCCAAAAGAGCTGGACATGTAGAGAGTAGGTAAGTTCTGAAATAAGCACAGAGCCCAACAGGATCGAAACCGAGGGGAATAACGAGACGGAGTAGCTGGATGTATCGAGACAGGTCTGCAAGAATTAGGCGAGTACCCAGCATCTGGACCACAAAGGCGATTTTAAGGGATGGATGCCATTCTACTCTGACTAAGTTACATGACGAACTCACGAAGCCCTTTAAGAAATAAAGATCTACACCAATTGTCATCTACATAAAGTGTAGCGGATTGCGTTAGTTGCTTTGTAATAATTAGTTTTTATTAATTTACTATATATTTAAGACGGCTGTATTGATTTTTTTATTTTCAGTTGTAATTATTATATATAAATATATTTAAAATATTGCTTTAAATTTATAAAAGAAGTGGTTGAGCACCTAACAAAGGTGCTTCAAGTTTCTTTATATAGGGAGGAAAAATGTGGCTATGCATATATAATATTTCTATGCATTCATTTTTTCTGAGGGCGTAACTGAGTACAATCAAATATTAATAAGGGTTGCGCTGAAGCCTTAGTTAACAGATTTTAACTTCTAATGTTTTTCTTTACTAGACTAGCTAACCTTCCTCACCGAAGGTAGAACGAGACAAATACAGCACATATTTTCATATACATATACCGTTTTTTTATTATATAGACATATTTTTGTGTTCTGACGCCATGTTTATATGAGACAAAAGTCTATCTATGCACATCTACAGAAAAAAAACGGATTTTCGGAAAATAACGTTTGTGTATTGCTTTTAGGAATTATTAAACTAAGGTAGTTTTACAATTGTTGGTATAACATTAGAATACATTAAGGCAAAACAATGTATAACTAAAACTTTAGAAATACGAAAATGTAAACATAAGTATAAACAATTTAAATTTCTTAATTTACAGGCTTCACGCATTGCGTAAACTTATTTTGTGGACAGTGTCATTATCAAATTTCTAACGAGCCTTCCGTCCATGACGGCTAAGTGACTCATTAAAACCCTAACAGGCATTATTACACTTACACATTGTACGTACTAACACTTACAAATAGGCTAATAGAATCCACATATGAAATTGAATATACCTCTTCGACGGAAATATGCCATAATGGTATGCACGCATGAGTTTTGTAGGTAATTTGTTTTCAAGTTGGCAGGAATGTTCAAAAGAACAACAACCGCAAAACGAATTTCTCCTAGTTTTCTGATTATATCAAGTTGACACAGAAAAGTTGGTTTCAATAGACGACAAAAAGTTGTATGTGGCGCCATTTCAAGGATAAAATATAAAGCGCAAATGGGTTCAAAGACATTTTATTTATAAAGTGCTTTTCAAATGAGTGTAGACTGATAAATGGATTTCAATCTCGTATGGAAAAATGTCAAATAAGGTTAATAAATCAACTCTCAGTATCAAACAACTCAGGGTAAATTTTACAATCAAAATATTTGAACTGAATATTTCATTATTTTATCAGTTAATTGGTGGGAGTTGAACAAAAAAAATTAACTTGTTAATATTGTTTTTCTTTTATTTAAGTATTCCGAGTTAATTAATTCAATTTTCAAATAAACCTTTTTTTTATTTAAAATATGCTAGACACCTGAAAGGTCTATGGATAACATATATCATAATAGTTCGATATAATAATGTAATAATAATGAGAACACAAAGTCTTTTGTTATATTTGGCTGAGTTTTTTTGTCACTTCTATTTTGAAATTGTTAGTATTCAATTGTTTTGTCTGTTGTGCTAGGTCGTTGTATAATTTTAATCCTTTGCAAATTAGTCGTGATTGTCCTGTTTTTGTTTTGGCTTAAGTTGTAGTTTTAGTGTAGTTTTGTAGTATATATAATAGTAGTAAGTGGTAGTTTTGAGCCATTCTTGTAATTTACGAATTTTGTGTAATTTAATGTCTTGCATTTCGCCATTTGCTAGCTTGTGAATGAGTTTTCGTGTTTCAATTTTTGTAATGTTATCAACGTTTAATTGCTGTGTTACTCGATAAACCGTTTCAGTTGATGTCAGGTATTTAATATTCTAGACCATTTTCAGTATTATATTTTGTTGTCGTTGAAGTCTGTTTAGGTTCGTCTTGTTTCCGGTTCCCCAGAAGGGTATCACATACCCTATTCTACTCCTAACGTATGCCTCGTACATAAGAATTTTTATGGTCTTCGATGTGATTTCGTAGAATTGTAATTAGTAGAATAGGCTAATCAGTAGGTATAGTAATATAGTCAATTACTTGTCTATATGAATGGTCCATTTGAGGTGTCTGTCTGGGATGAGTATTTTGTATATTCTAATTCAGAGAGTGTTTCGTTGTGTATTTTTGTGTCTATTTTGTACTATTTTTACCTACGGATAACAGTATGATAACTTTTATTAGTATCTAAAATCATTATTATTAATAACCTTTATTTTAATTCTAAGCAATCCTACTCTCATACGCTTAAAATACTAAGTCCAGTTTGTTTTTAAATGTGGTTAAAATAAAGTTTTAATTATTTTATTTATAAAATAATTTTTTGACATTTTAGGAATCCCCATAAAGAATTTATTCGAAAGTAATTTAAAAGTCACCAAAAAATGTAAATACTATTTTTATGGATATTTTTCTTACGTAAAATGTAAAAGTATATCGGGGACGTATATTGCACTTGAGTAAAAAAATCTGTGCACTTAAAAATTCTGTGACATAATACAATAAAGAACGCATATTTAAATATGCCAAACTCATCTCTCGTGATGAAATCTGAAATTTCGGGAGCAAAGCCCAGTAGATCAATTTCCACATAAATTTCGAAATCTGATTTTAGTACGTAATACGAAATTTAATAATAGTAAATTAGCCAATTGAATTAATTAGCCAAATTAACAAGTAAATTAGCCAATTTGCTACTCAATCGAAAACTCGGCTTATTAACTACCTAATATTCTAAGAACGAGAGAATTTTAGTGAAAATGCACATCCCTCAGAGATTTCTTGAAAGGATTTCACTTTGGCTTGGAGTTGCGGGTATGATACTTTCTCTTCTATTAAATCCCGAAACTTCAACTTGCTAAAAGTTTTGTTTTCATGAACGTACTTTTTGATAGTCAATAATATATAGTAGAATACCTGGGCGACATTTAGGCTGCCAAAATTTAAAAACAGAAAAATGTTTACTAAGTTTGTGATGTTTTAATATACCTATCAACCTATTTGTTTTTCAAAAATATTTTTATACCATTTAGATATTTCTTAATACGATTACAAATCGTGTTGTGAATCAAAAATAATAATTTCGTTGTTTGTACGTCTGTCCGTCCATATGTCTGTCTCGTCTGTCCGTCAGTAATTTCGTGTAACGTCCGCAATTTCGTTTGAATTCACGGTTAAAAAAACAAATTAAACGGCCGGAGATGGGGCTTGAACCCCGGGCCAACTAACCAGAACCAGCCGCTTTCGCACGTTACTACCGCCACCTTTCCGAGGACCGCCAAAAAGATATTATAAATATATACAAGAGCTTAGCAAAGATGTAAACCAATATTCCGTCATTTTGACGGTTTACAGCTAGTAGTTTTATAAATTATGAAAGTTGGTATTTACCCGATTTACAGTTCCCCTTGTGGCTCACAAGATGTCGTTTTAAGAAATCGCATTTTTTCAAAACACCTGCTCGTTACCCGAGATGTCTTGCGTTTATTTTGCCTCTCTAGAATATTCTGTAAGTGCGTGATTCATCCGGACTTTTCTGAGCGTTCCGAGACGAGAATACTAGAATTTTCCGAAATATCTAAAGTCTACTCGACAATGCTTTTCTGGAATATTTTTTGCCATAACAAAACAGCAGATTGACGATGTATTTTTGAAAAATTTGACGAGCAAAATATTGGATCTAAATTACAAAATTTGTGTTAAAAATGCCGTAAATTTTTTCAAGCAAAAATGTTAACCCTCAAATATCAAAAATTATATGGAAGACTGAATGTAAAAGGATTACGCAATATTGAGTAAGTTTGTGTGGTATTATGATTATTCCACCGAGATATGGCTCGAGCGCCTATTGTCTTTTCATTCCGATTTCAGAACTCACGCGATGCTCCTAGACCTTGGGCCCAGCGAGTCTCCGATGCGATAGCTGAAGCCATATCTTCACGGAAAACGTCGCTTTCAGCGCTAACCCATCGGGCGCGAGCGACGCCCTTGCCAGGAAAACTGACAGTTTCATTAAAGCATTCTTATTCCAAGTATTCTTGATACTAATTAATTTTATGGTAGCAATTTCTACTTTGTAATGATGAAAAAAATTATCTCAAACATGGATTATGAATGCGAATAGTCATATTCTATAAGTTGGCAATATAATTTTATGGAAAAAAGCATGGACGCTTACTGAAAAATTGATAAGGCGACTTGAAGCTTTAGAAATGTGAATCTATAGAGTTATATAGGTATATACCTAAATATGCTTTTTAACTGTGCTATTATACATATTTTTTGTTACTATCCATGCATATGATTTTTTATATATATTACTTTACTTTACTTTCTTAATTGATTTTGTATTATACAATATATACTGTTCTTATTATCCACATTTTATATTTATATACTCAATTAATTCATTAATTAATCTTATAGTTATATAGTATTTTGTTGTATATCTTTATTATTTTTTGTTCTCACTATATTGTTCAGCTGCTCATCTCGGCACAGGTTCTTCCTAGTGAGATGAGCGGCTCCATCTCTATGTCATGTAACAAGATGAAGATAAATAAATAAAATAAAAAAAATAAAAAATAAAAATGAAAGAATTTGTGTTTACGGTTCGGATGAATAAAGAAAAGTAAGTAATTAAAACAATCTAAATCTAAATCTTGGACATGTGACGGAACATCCAGAGAAATACGAGATCTCGTATCTCATAATGAAGGTAAAGGTTGCCGAATGTCAGGGCTCTGGAAGAAGAACATCGTAGCCGAAAAACCTAAGAAAGTGGTTTGGCCAGTTTACTGTAGAGCTTATTCCGGGCCGCAGTAAATAAAATGATGATAGCTAATGTTAGTATTAATTTCTTTGGGGGTAACCCGCGTCAAAATCTGATCCTCAGAAGTATCATTCGTCAACCGACGTTGCGCCTGAATCACAACATGCATCTTCAGGGTGCCTTGTTAATAAATTTCCGTCACGAGGGGCAGTCTGAGCACGTCCGTTCGTATCGAAAGCTTATTACCAAGTGAGGTCTCGCAATTCAAAAACTAAATTTGGATATTTCGGTCATTATTAGCCTTATTGACTTCTGGGTATTTAGTATATGTACAGTACTTACAAATGTCGCAAAAATTTTTGAAAAAATTGTTAAAAAGAAATTTTAAAATTTATATCTCATAAAAAAATACTAAATGAGCCCCAATTTGGATTTCGCGAGCATATGGGTGGGTACACAGGATGCTGTGGCTGAATTAACAAAAATAATATACTCGTCAACAGATAAAGATAACAAATGTCAAGGTATATTTATAGACCTTCGCAAAGCATTTGACAGTATCTCGCATAATAAACTAATTAATAAATTAAATAAGATTGGGATTATAGGTAAAGTAAAAAATTGGGTAGCAAGCTATTTGAAAGAAAGAAATCAATCCGTAAAATTAGAAAATAGATTAAGTTTGAATAAAATATCAATATTTGGTGTACCGCCATACACTGTACTTGGGACCTTTACTATTTATTATTTATGTAAATGATTTGTTAAATTTACTTATTGACGGTCAGATTTTGTCTCATGCAGATGATACAGCCCTAGTTTTTGACTATAGTAATTGGAATGATGTTATAGCTGCAGCGAATCGGATTTTAAATATTGTAAAACAATGGTTAAATGAAAACTTATTATCACTAAATACAGAAAAAAACTCACTACATTCCTTTCACATTAAATGAACAAAAGTCGCCCTAACTCATTCTAATAATTTTTCATGTAAAAACAACTTTTCAGTATTAAGTTCAAAAAATAGTATTAAATATTTAGGAATAATAGTTGACTTTAATATTAAATAGAAAATACAAATCGATAAAAGTGTAGAAAGGATAAGAAAACACATATATGTGTTTCTTAAAATACGAAATATTTTAGGAATAAAATTGCTAAAAACACTATATGACGCTCTAGTTCAGTCAGTTTTTCAATATAGTACATATTATCTCATGGGGTAGTGCATTCAAAACTTAATTGAAATCTTTATAAGTTGTCCAGAAATTGATTATAAAGTTCTTTCTTAAAAAACCTAGAGATTATCTGACAATAGACATTTTTAATAAATTACAAGTCCCCACAATACAAAGCATTCACAAATAAAATTGCATTCTTCAACTCTATAAAAGTTTTCACAGTAATAACGAGCTGCACCAAAGAGTGTCAAGTAGCAGAAATATAACACTTGGTAAATTGCATATCCCTGTGATATATACCACAACTACTCAGCATCATTACACATTTAGAGGTGTGTAATAGATTATTATTATTATTATTATTTATAAACAATAAATAAATTAAAACACATTTTTCTGTGGCAGACGAAATTTATTTTCAGCGGTCAACCGCGCACAAACTGGTAAAGAACCAACACTACAATGCCGGCCGTTGTATCAGTTAACCCGTAACCTTTTGAATGAATAACGACCTTATATCCTTATCACGAGAATGAAAATGGCGGTGTCTCTATCCCTTTCACTCCGAGCCTGGATATATTTGAATATTTAAAAGAGCTTTTGTTTTATACTAAGAAAGTCGCACCGAATGTTTTTGTACTTTGATGTAGGTCTTTATTTGAAATTTTACAGGTACATACATATATATATGTTTTAATGCCCGCTTCGCTGGGCTTAGCATGTACTAAGGCAGAAATTCTACATTTATTTAATAATCTGCAAATATAAATTGAAAAAAAAATTAACAACGAAATGGTTCTGTGTTTAAACATGAAAAATATTCAGGATAAATATGAAAATTTTGTTCATATTGTAGTTTTCAATTAGATATATGAAAAGGTTTTACACTTTTATAATCTACCGTACGATCGGTAATAATTTGGCAGCAATATTAAGATAGTGCAAGTAACGTTGAGATGAATGCTAATTTTAATATGCAGCCATCCATACAGCAAAACTATATACTGTGAGACTTAAATAATTTATCTTAATTAACTACTAGCTACTTGTTTTGTATTATTCTCTTTCATTCGTAGCCCTTTCAGAATATATTCATAAAATGTTAAAAATCCAGTAGACTCGGCTATAACTGAGGTCCATTCATCGGTAAATCGAAGATTGAATATTTATTTTTATTATTCTTGTTACGTGTATGCAATAAAATAAATTGTAAGATTTATATGAACTATAAAAGTTTGTAGATTTTAGACGACATTCAGATAATAAAAAATAAGGTTTTTATGGATTATGTTGGTAGCACTGTATTGAGAGGCTTCAACGTAGAGTTTCCCATTCCATATTACTGACAATAAAGTAAGAATTTAACTTTTGTATTTGAATGATTCAGTAACAAAACAGCCACTATACTTTCAACGAAATTGAGATTTGCATATCTGTATCTGATATTGTGTATATTACATTATATTTTTTTAAACCGGAGATTTTGAAATAAAATGCTTTATGTAATTGTTTCTAAAATAAAAACGTTTTAAAAGCCAATTAAGATTAATATTATAGAAGTCTCATGAAGACAAAGCATGAGAAAGGAGTATGAAAGTTTTTTTTATAGGATGACCCAGGGCTTACAACCTATATTAGCTGGCTTAAGTGATTGCTCTACACAATGCGATGTTCACCAATTCCATCGTAATAACATACACACATTATCAAATTTTGAAAGCGTTTTAAAAGCCAATTAAGATTAATATTATAGAAGTCTCATGAAGACGAAGCATGAGAAAGGAGTATGGAAGTTTTTTTATAGGATGACCCAGGGCTTACAACCTATATTAGCTGGCTTAAGTGATTGCTCTACACAATGCGATGTTCACCAATTCCATCGTAATAACATACACACATTGAAAGTGGTATATACATATCGTCCAAATTTGAAAACATATCATTTATTTGAAGGAATTACTCTATAGACATCTGTATTTCTTCTCATGAAATAGTATACATAGGTTTCGCAGCCTTCACTCAACACCTTTCAGCCTTCACCTTTATAGTTTTAAAGTGGAGTATTAATAATCAATATTCTTTTAAATGTATATATTTTTTGATTAATATAAGAAATACTGTTTTTTAAAACAGTTACCTATCAATTATAAAATTAGCGTGTAAATTATAAAATTAGTAATAAAATATCATCAAAATCATTTTCAAACATATCGCCTTATAAATATTTTCATCAACTGGGTAATGGTGGTTTGTTTCTAAACCTCTCATTTATCGAAAGGCACAAAGAAGTATGACAGAACACATCAGAAAAAACAATTGGTATGATTCTTACACCACAATTTAATCTTTTCTCAAAAAACATTGAATTGGATCTTTATAAGATTGATTAAGGCTAGCAATATTTATATAGTATCACGTCCAATTTGGTAATAATGAAATAATGATCTGAATACGAATACTGAATATTCTGGCCAATAGGGATCGCACCGCATCGCGAAGCAATACTAGCGGTTCGTAATGGAGTTTTGGTGCCAATACTAATGTATGAAAGTGAAGCTGGAAATTGGTTAAACAAATTTGGTTATTAATAACTTAATGGAAGTCATGCTCGTATATAAACTCTATGATCAAGAGTTAGAAAAATTATATATATTTTCTTAGACTTAGAAACATTATATCGCCAAAGACAAATAATAATGCAATATGGTATCATTGGGTGGGGAGGAAAATAAATAACTTAATTAAACAAACTCTTAATAGCACAATTATTTTAAAAAAAACACAACCTACCCTACAAATCGATTATTCCAAGAATTGTGTGTGCCTACCGTTATGAAAATTTTTAAAAAGTATCAATACTAAAAATCTATAAAGAAAAATATATAATGGAATCCAGGTCTACACAAGAACATTTCTAAATCTAAACACGTCTAAATATGAAACAAGTGCAGCCGAGAATTATTATTCCTCTGTAGGAGTCAAAGAATTCAATTCGTTACCCGAAAAATTAAAAGAAAATCAAGACCTTACGTCATTTAAAAATTAACAAAAAAAATTTGTAAAAAATCTCTTGAAATTCCCATGAGCTTCACTTTATATTTATTTATTTTGTTCTAACAACCCATTACAATTATAATATTCATGAAATCAACTGATGTGATTGCTCCTCCTATAAGCACGAGCGTCAGCTCTTGTACGGCGAGTAAAACGTTTATTTGTTTGAATGTACTGTATTGTATTCATGAAATGTATGCACTTAGATATACATAAAATAAATAAATCTCAAATAAAAAAATAAAATAGAATATAAGCAGACTGAAGTATAGTGTGAATACGGTAATTAGGCGCATGTGCTAAAATCTATTACGATAAAGTGAAAAATAAACAAATTAGGAATGAATGTAATGCTGGCTGCAGTGTAGTAGTGATGGTTTGGTCATATGGAACGTACGAGCAAGGATGACAAAGAAAATATACGAGGGCATCAATGACAGGCAGGACAGGCTCCCGCGAAATACCTGGCATGGTAAGATAAACATTTTTTAAATACGAAACTGTTAAAAGCTTCAACAACCAAAAAACGTGCATGTATTAAAGTGGATGACGAAGACGCAGGGTGCCAAATAGAAGAGTGTGGCATTGTATCCTTTTTACCTACCCGTCTACCAGGGGCGTGCAATGAGAACAAGAAGCAAGACTTTTTCCTTAGCGTATATTTTGAACTTACTTACTTTCCATCACGCCGTTTCCCCGTGGGGGTAGGCAGAGTGGATAGAGCGCCACATCCTTCTGTCCTGACATGCAACTCTCGCCTCATCCACATTCATACATCTTCGCATGCAAACTCGCCGGTTGTTGATATTATGGTAATATTCATATCACAGTAAACGTATATTTCATAATGTATATTCAGGCCAAGTCGTCATGTAACATTCTTTGGATTTTACTGGATGAAGTGGATATTATCGTCTTTGCTTTTTACATTACGAGGATATTGCTGTCTTTACTTTTGTCAACGAGCTATTTTGCTATCTTGTCACGTTACACATACTTGGGGGTCGATCTGTTGAAGTGGATATTGCTGTCTTTGCTTTTGTCAACGAGCTATTTTGCTATCTTGTCACGTTACACATACTTGGGGGTCGATCTGTTGAAGTGGATATTGCTGTCTTTGCTTTTGTCAACGAGCTATTTTGCTATCTTGTCACGTTACACATACTTGGGGGTCGATCTGTTGAAGTGGATATTGCTGTCTTTGCTTTTGTCAACGAGCTATTTTGCTATCTTGTCACGTTACACATACTTTGGGGTCGATCTGTTGAAGTGGATATGTCTTTGGTTTTAATGGTGATTCAGAAACATAATTTTGAAAGGATTGTGCCGTATTTCCCATAAAATCTCGAATTTAGTACATTTTTAATTAGTAATCCTCGGTGACTGCAAAATCAGAACATTTTTAATTTTTTTTTTTGGATATTGTAGGCTTTGTTTTTATACCTCTCATTTACAGAGTAAGATCAAAATATATATTTTTAAATACTACCATAAAGTATTAGTATATATATTTCGTATTAAGGTTGATTAATGTACATTTCTGTATACATTCCGAGAAGATGTCTGACCCGGTGAATAATAGAGAAAAGATCAAAAGAAGTTCGCTACAATGTCGTTATCCAGAAAGAAATTTGAAAAATGTATTGTGTTTTTCCTATTTGTTCGCTACAATAGATGTCGTCTGCGATCAATAAATCATCGAGCTGTCTGGGAGGTACATTTCATGAATAAATAAAGCGAACACGGCGTCCTTAATATTGTAATACTCAGTTGAAATTCACAGCTTTGAAAAGAGATCAAATTTACTTAACATATTATATGTTATTTATTGTAGCCCATAAATCTTATACCAAAATCATATTTATTTCAAGTTTCCAATTGTATGTTGAAATTTTTCTTCAAATTTTAATTCTGTTTGTGGCAGCATTTAATAAATAAAATGATTTACATTTCGTTTTAACCACAATTAATTTTTATTGTAAAAAATCAACAAACAATCTGCAGCCACTAACCACTTTTTATATTCACTACTTCAAAGGCGATATATATTTTTGCCACAATTATTTATATTATTTTGCAAATATTACTAAATTCAAGTGTTTTGAAGGGTAACTAGAAACTAGAATTCATCTATCGAGACTTAAACAAATTTAGTTTGTGGAAGGCTTTTACAATTTTTTTCTCGGTAGCTGCCAATATCTCGGTTGTTTTTGTGCACTGGCTTTCATGGTTTTGGTGCCAGTTGTTGTTTGGGAGATGTTTTGTATATAACATGTATATTAAAGTTATACCTAAGTTTTGTCTAATATTTCTGCTTCTGTGGCTGGTGTTTTAGTTTAATTTTGTTTTACCTTACCAGTATTGTATAAAAAAGGCACGAGGGGCGCGATATGAATTAATAAATATTTCGGGAGCAATTTTCCCGTGTTCAGGAGATGAAAAGTACTAAGACTATTTTTAAAGTACAAGTTTTATTTTATTATTTATATATTTAAGTTAGTCAATTATTACACCCGATAATGAGACGGACTGCTCCTCTTAAAACCATAGTGATAAATATTTCAAATATTGTGTATGTAGTACAATGTTTGAATAAAAAATATACTATTAAAGTGTTGCACCACGAATTGACCAACCAAAATGTTTCATAATAAATAAATATTAAAAAATATATAACAGCACTACTGCTGTTACAAAATAAAGTTCATGTTTTTCGGCACACCCATTGCCACAATATAGCAGGCAGTAACCGTGTTTAGACTCGTAATTAAATACAAATTTTGAAAGCTACAAACTCCACAAGTCTGAACTAAAGTTTCATTAAAATGAACTTGGCCGCCCTACCGCATGCGGCCAACATGCTGCATTCTGGCAATTCTTTTAAACAAACAGATAGCCAATTTAAAAAAAAAAATATATATATATATATTTCCACAACATAATCTTTAAAAATTCTCATTTAAATGTTCACAAAATGAAGATATGGTTTTTAATAATTATCTAAGTGTCATATGTGTATTATGATATACTAATACTGGGTAGTTCGACATAGAATTTCTAATTCAAATTTATATCGTATTTAAGCTGATACTCATTGTTCAAAATTAGTTAATAAATGAAAATTAGCGTTATTTTCGAATATGAGTTCCGTCATGGCACTTATTCTCAGAGATGGCACGCAATATCAATAAATGTTTGAATTTTTTCCTATGAAACCACGATTTCCAATAAGGATCTAATATTATATTTATAATTGAATAATTTACCTTTCTCGTAAATTTATTTAACTAATCATCGTTATCAAAATAATCATAAATTATTTAAACCTATAGCTTTTTTCAAAATACTTCAATACTTCATTTTCAAATTACCTTTATTACCGTATTATTAAATGACTCGCATATGTACCTATGTACAAAATAAGAACTGAGGCTCCCTCATCAGACTCAAGAGCTTCTCTTCACTGACGAGATCTACATGACTATAAAGTATTTTAAAAAATGTCAAATTGATATGTAAATATATAAGAATTGATTTTGTACAATATATTAAATAAATAAATAAATAATAATTTTCGGAATTTAAAATGGGCTAAAATATTTTTAAAATATAAATAATCCGATTAATTTGGTAAAGCAGTAAATGGTGCATCGCACAGTCTTAATGACCAAAACCGAATAATTTCAACGGGGATGAACGAAAAATGTTAAAAACTACCGCTCGTTAAGCGTTACATTTTATAAAAAGGTCCTCACTGATGTGAGGTCACTCATTTGGTCATGTTTTTTTTAACATATATTCAACAGTTTAATGATGCACAACATTTTTAACGTTATGAATATTAAAACTCATTCAATATATTTTCTTTTTACGTCCCGGGAGTCTGAAATTTAAGAAAAAATTGGGTCATTTTTTACAAAAAAGAAGATAATTTTTTTTATTTGCACTCATTAAACTATTATTTCATTGGAAATTCGTTGAAAAAAAAAATGCATGTATATCCATACCATTCCCGCGGAGCTCACTACACTAAAATATTGTTATTTTATAAAAAAGAAATCCAATTGTTTTCAATTTTATATATTTTTAAATCGTATAATATGTTAAATTTTTGATATTTTCCGGGGGAACTCCAGAGCAATGGACATAAAGTGACTATCTTATTTTTCATAAACTTACCAGTAAATCTATATCCTTCCATTCCCGAGGAGCTCAATACAACAAGTTTATTATTATATTAAAAAAATATATTAGTATTTTTACCAATTGCTTTTAATTTTATATTTTTTTAAATTGTATAATATCCTACATTTTAGTTTTTTTCCGGGGGAACTCCAGAGGAATGGACATAACGTAGATATCTTATTCTTCATAAACTTGCCAATATATGCCAAAGAATGCCATAAAATAATAGTTTAAAATGTAAATAATGATAGAATAAAGAAAGGAGTGCTGATATTTGGTCATGTAGAACGTATAAGTGATGAAAGAATGGTTAAGAAAATATATGGGGCGAGTGTTGAAGTCAACAGGAACAGAGGACGTTCGCGAAAGACCTGGCACAATCAGATACTACAAGTATTGGAGAATGGCCCTGTTAAAAGCCTCAACAACCGTGGAACATATATGAGTATATATATACTGATGCAAAAGTGGGGTATCAAGATATAAGAATATGGCGTTCAATCCTCTCTGCCTACCCCTGTAGAAAAACGGCGAGATGATTAGTAAGTTAGTTAAAATGTAATAAAATAATTGCCAATTAAAAATACATTAAAATCTCCTTCTTGTAATTACCCAATTTCTACTAAAATTTTACTCCCAGGGTGTTAACCTAAATCTTAATTAATTATTAAGAATATACTTTGAATTAATCGCTAATTTGTTGAAATACCAACATGTTCCGGGGCCAATAGTAGCTTCATCAGGATAGAACGTACAAAAAAAATATATTAATAGGATTACAATTGGATAAATTAGAAATTTTGATATTTCAATAAAATAGTGGTTAAGACAATGCTATTAATTATTTTAATAATGTTACCACCATAAAGACATTTTGCTGGTATTGAAGAAGTAAAATCTAAACTGATTTCTTTTTTCACTGTTGATGTTTCTGTCTTACCAATTTTCTACAACTTCTCCATGGCATTCCTCTTTTTATTAATTTACCACTACAAGGTCAGTTTACATACATCCTTACTCGATTATTTCAACAAAATCAACGTGGTGACCTAGCATATTTTTTTCGTTATTTGTAAATCTCATTATCTTTCTAACCCAAGGAACGTGCAAACACCTCGCCTGCGACTAGCGACCGCTGCGGCAAGTGGACCGCGGTTGGAAACTGTGCTAGTTCGCCTCATCCGAGATTCGAACATCACGAGCAAACAGTAGCCACCTTAATGCAAGGGTCCGCGTCAGCTAGACACGTCTCCAATGTTTATATTCGAGAAAATTCCTAACTTAATTATTGCATAAAATTTTGTATAAAATATTAAAAAATCAAAGTGTTCGTATTGAATGGTATCTGGATTGAAGTAAATCTATTTTTTTTACAATTTATTATATTATTCAACGACCGCCAAAATATGTAGACATGAATTATACACAGCTACTAAATACTTCGATCTATTACCCACCGAACTAAAAATTGTAACGGAAGTAAACAAGTCAACTAAAAACAAAATAATAAAATGGATAATCGAAACACAAGAACATCTGATATCCTTATAAATTTATATTGTAATCATCATACAATTATCAATCGGGTCACTATTTTGTAAGCTAGGTATTAATTAATATTAGTCACTAGTTACTTATTTATATTGTTTTTATTGAGTTTTAGTCGTGTTTTTCACTATTAGACATATCTAACTTTTCACCTCCCGAACCTATGTACAGGCATATGTATATACCTTTATAGGATGTAATATACTTATAATGTATGTAATATATATTATATTTTGTATATTT
This sequence comes from Agrypnia vestita, assembly GCA_016648135.1. NCBI lineage: Eukaryota > Metazoa > Arthropoda > Insecta > Trichoptera > Phryganeidae > Agrypnia > Agrypnia vestita. Next base: position 59,024 of record JADDOH010001564.1, read on the forward strand.
TCTTTTGAGATTTAATAAATATATAAATAAAAAAACTAAAGTATTTTTTTTAATTAAGATGAATTATAAAGTCTCACAGAAACGAAACTATTTGTGTTAAAAACGTGTATGGAAGTCTCTAATACGATGGCCCAGGGATTACGACCTATGTGGGCTAACTTATGTGATGCAAAATTGCAACATTGACCAATTCCAGCGTAAGAACATCCACTCATTATCTTTTTTTTTAAGTTGTATATATGTTACATTTCTAGGAATCTTTCGTTTATTTGATTGGACTATACTAGAGCCATATGAAGGCGTTTTTCATAAAACAGTATATTATATATAGATTTCATGGCTGGTTAGATTACCTCTATATTTTTAATTTTTTGGGAACACGGTCTGGTTCCACTGCTAGCTCAAATACGTTTGACTTGTTTAAAAAAAATGCGAATTTTGTAAATTTTGTGTTTGAAAAGTTCAGGTATTTATTATATAAGTAATGATATATAAATATTTACCGGACGCCACAAAATAAAATGTTTTCTCGATGAAACTGATTGTTATTCTGTCAAAACGTGTAATTTGTAGGAGTGCAGTGGTGCGGGGAGCGCATTGCGTAGTGCGCAGCTGGTCGGTTCAGACATGCCTTATGCGTCTTTATGACACACACAATAATTGATACAAACATATATTCAGTATAAAAAAATCATATTTATCCGACTTGAAAAATGAGAAAGTGTACATGTAAACAGAGCTAACAGCACCGGAACGCGTTATTCCATTTTAGCATCGTTTGGAAAAGATTAATAATACAGGTTTTCGGAATACTAATTCAACAAAATATCATAACATGTTTAGCATTACCATATATGTGCTTCTAAGAATTTTTTTGGAGCAAATTATTATAATTAGATTTTTCGCTTCTAATATAAAATTCTAAAAGTTTGTTTTTATGTATTAAGAAAATATTTAACGGTTATTCCGAACAAAGTTTTTCTGAAATACTCTTTAACCAACTTATAGACTCTGCAGTTCGATTTATTCTACGAACGAAGAGCTTTAGTAGGAATCGATATCATCTCTAATCTTTCAGCAAAAAAATATTCGCAATAATAAGACAGCGAAAAACTCCATTTAATATGAAAACAGACGCCAAAAAAACACCAGAGAACAAACACAAATCACGCGATTTCTTTTCTAAGGGACGCGCTTTCTTCCTAGGGGTGATGAAATTATGGTAAATAAAGGATGTTTTCTCTTATAAATATAGCATTTTCCTCAGAAGCCATTAATCACAGTTTTCCCTTTTGTGGACTATTCTTCATTGTCACACTCGGGTGTCGTAATAAACTATCATAAAAAACTCATTTTATAAGTACCTACGCGAAAACACAGCATGCGATACAGCTCCCGAAAATGAATTTCAGAATGATGATAAATTAAATTTAAAATTTAATAAAAATTTAATAAAGCAGTTCAAAACTGGCGCAATAATTTCGTACAATAACATACGATATAATGGAGAGAGATTTAAGAAATACTTAAAAAAACATTTTCAGTACTAGCCACAAGAATCAAATGTATTTGGTTTGTGTAGGTAAATGTGTTTTTACTTTTTCTTTAGATGCAATATACATAATTAGAGTTGTAAAGAGAGTAAATTGTTTAAGTTTTTGAACGAATAAACAATAAAAAATATAGGCTTTATAGTATTGTTATTATTATGATTTTTTTGTTATTTGCTTCTAAACTGCAACAATTCCACACATGAATCGAGCTAGGGCCAAACAAACCACTTTGACGAATTTTATATGGAAACTGGGGTATAACCGTCATCATAAAGTTTGGATCAATTTATTGTGTCTCTATTTTCTTTTATATTATTTTCAGATAACAGCATTCTTTTACTTTACAATTCAGAAATTTGCTGAAAAATAACTGACCAATTAAAAAATCATTGGGGCACATGGATTTTTTGTGCAATTTTAATAGTCTGACATTATTTTAAGAGGTTTCATGAGACACATTTTTTTAAAACAACAACAACAAAATAAATAATCAACAAAATAATTTTTCTGTGTTTGAAGAAGAAGTTATAATATTTTGTTTAATATTTTTATCAATATTTTTAAAAATATTTTTTGTCAAACGTTTCACTAAATGCAATAATGTTCATTAAAGAGGGAACATTGTATAAAAAAGTCAAGTTCGTTCTAATAGCTGTCATGGTTGCAAGCCATTGTTTCATTCCATCTATTCATTGTTTTTTCATCTATTCATTGACATATTATTATAACATTAGGCGGTATCAAGATAACATGGTGTTTTCACACATCAGTCCGTGTTCAAACAATTTTTTTATTTATTTTACTTATTTATTTTATTTTTTATATTTTCAATTTATTAGTAATATTGTAGATTAACATTTAAAAAAAATATTGATTATATTATTTGTATGTATCTCATTATATTCTTTGATTATTTACCCCTATATGTTTCGGAAAAACCTTTTCATCGTCAGGGTGTTTTTTCAAAGTTCACATAGTAGCTTACAGAAAAGGAAAAATTGTAAACAAATACTGATTGTATAAAAATAGAGTTTTGACTGTTCCTAAAGTAACAAACAAATATGGAATGAGAAAACTCGAATATTTGGTGACCATGCTATTGAACGAACTGCAAGGCGCCTTTCCAACAACGCCTGTCGACTCCAAAATCAGCGGTGAACTTCAGAAGGTGGTTTATGTCAAACGACACTATCTAGGACGGCCTATCTATGAACAAATGTATGATTTGATGTGTATCGTGTTATTATATTTGATGTTCAAAAATTAAATGTAATAATATTGTTATATTAAAATTGAAAATGTAAATGTAAAATGTAATAATATTGTAATATTAATTGTAAAAATGAATCCTGCAGACAAACGTCTCTTTAAGACACGTTTGTCTATTTAAGAATTTTTAAATTTAAAATAAATAGATCAAAAAAGAAAATGAAGGATAGCGTCAATGGTTTAAATCGCTTTTGAATAAATATTATTTACGAGCTTTTGCCATTATTTTTTGTTCGTTACAGGAGACTTACGTTCACAAGATAATGCATTGTATTGAATTGAGTATAGGCCATATATTGTAGGAAGTTTATTCCAGAATTCTAAAATTTTGAAGAAGTACACCGAAATAAAATATATATCTCATAATTTTCCAAACAATTATCACTACATTATTCTGATTTTAACAATTACTGTATTATATTAAAATTCGTTTATTTTTTTAAATAAGTAAAGGTACATATGTATATTTATGACTAACTTGATCAATATTAATTCTGGTTTTGTGGAATATTTTTTAAATCAAAATTCTTGTTTCTTTTTCTACTGTATATTTCAAAGATTTCGTCGTTAAAGATCAAAATCACATCAATTTTAAATAGTAAATTTTCCCACGATTTATATATTTTTAATTTCTCTATGTGAATTTTTCTATGTGAGCACTCGTTCTTGTGTGAAGTTATTTATGTGTGCACCTTTCGTGTGTACAGTAATCCTGTGTTTCTTTTAACTAGTGATCGAATCGAAAAGCATTCATCGATACAATATTTATATTTAAAATATTCTAGTATCATATTCAAGTTTTTTTTGGCAAAATCAAAAAACCGAAGAATCAGCACCGTATTCTCGTTTTTTAATGAGTTGTGTTCTGAGAATATGAATAATTCTATACTTCATAAAAATTTTAAAAATATCACAAAATGATCATTATTTTAGAAAAAAATTCAAAAATAATACAGTAGAGAAAATTTTAATGATTGTTTGTACTATATACGTAGACTTTGGTGGCCTTTGTTATAAAAGGCTTACAGACAAACACCTGTAATCGATACCTCTTAATTAGAATGCGAGGTGAAAATTTTTATACGATTTTAATTACCTACGCAGTTATTTACGTTGTGTAAATTGTCAAGTTATGCGATAAGCGATAAACGAGTAGGTAGGTACATGTGATTTTATTACGTGCACAAAATTATTGATTAAAGTAGCTGTAACTCGTAAAAAATGATGGAATATTGTTTCGCATTATTGCTAAGCCCTAGTTTATATTTATAAATATCTTTGTGGCGGTTCGCGGGAAGGCAGCGGTAGCGACATCATTATCGTTGCCGCCTTCGGGTTCGCTGGCCCGGGGTTCAAGCCCCATCTCCGGCCGTTTAATTTGTAATTTTAACAGTGAATTCACCGTCTGTCTGTCTGACCCCGTAATTACGGGGTCAGACAGACAGATAGACGGACGGGCAGTTGGACGGAAGGACGGACAGATGGAATGGCAACGAAATTATTATATTTATATCTCAAAGTAACGTAGAAAAGGGTTTGTTCTAAGAACACAGTTTCTGGATTTTGTCTAGGGACTGTATTCCTAAAACATTCCTACACATAAAAATATTATTAAAATATATACTGGTGTTTGAAAGGAGTCAAAAAAATTTAAAATACTGATTTTCAGGCGTGTTCTAGTATATATGTTAAAATAATTCGTAATAATCTCATGATAAAATTAAAAAGTGTATTGCTTATTACTCCATTTAAAGAATATATAGGTATCATTACCAGCTGTGAAATTTTTTTTAAACTAGTTCAAAAGAAAGGACTACATATATATCCAGCATAATCCATTCAAATAAACGACTTTCAAATTAAAACATATATGGAACTTTCAAAAATATGACATGTGCGGATATGAACGTTGCATTGCGTAGAGTGATCACTTAAGCTAGCTCATATAGATTGTAAGCCCTGGGTCTTCATTTAAAAAAAACTTCCACACAAGTTTCTCATTTTCAACGCTTCGTCTTTGTGAAACTCTCTATAATTTATTTATATTAAGTAAAAAAAGGGTTTTAAAACTTACAATTAGTAGAGATTATAATAGAAGTAGTAGCAGCACAACCCAATCTTGCATGATTAGACCCCCTTATACTGATTTTCTTTGCGTAAAAATATTTTCTGTCATGTGATGAATAAAGAATAAAGAGTACTCTATACATAAGTATTATTAAGAATTATTCAAGAGGAACTACAAAAAATAAATTGGAATGAAATAGAAAACATAAATTGTCCAAATGAAATATACGAAAAATTGGCAAATTGTTTTAAAAAGGTGTACATTAGTGCTAAAAAAGAGTACATCACATCCCAATCAAGATACGAAAACCAATGGATAACATCAGAACTAAAAACTATGATTAGAACTAAGGATCAGCTCTATAGAAAATGGAAAAGTTCTCCAAATAATATTATGTATCGCCTACAGTATACAAATTTCAGAAATAAAACAAGCAAAGCAATAAACCGAACAAAAAATACATACCGTCAAAAAATCATACAAGAAAATGCGGGAAATTATAAAAAAATTTGGAAAAATATAAATGAATGGACGGGGAGACAGAAACAAAATGTCGACATGGATATACTTAAGCACATGGATATTGAAAGCGAAACTATATGCAATAATTTTGCTAAAACCTTTTCTGAAGAAATTGATGGTATAAAACATAAATGCGAAGAAAAGTTCCTTAATAGGCGGACATATGTGACCGAAGTGGATAAATCAATAAGAATAAATAAAATAACACCGAATGAGATAATTAAATGCATTGACAGTAATGAGTATAGCAAAAGGTCCAGGAATGGATGGAATTAGAATGGCGGATATACAGACTGTAAAAAAGAAAATTGGACCTGTTTTATCTAAAATGATCAACTTATGTTTGGAAGAAGAAAAGTATCCGGATAAACTGAAAATATCGATCATAAGACCAATATTTAAAAATGGTGACCATTCAGATACAGCAAACTACAGACCGATAGCATTACTATCAAGCATTAATAAAATTGTTGAAAGAGTTATAGTTAACAAAATCACATCTTACTTAGACAAAAATAAAATTATCCATCCAATGCAACACGGATTTCAAAAACAAAAAAGTACAAAGACTCTCCTTGCAAAATTTACCAATGAAATTAACAGTTATTTAAATGACAAAAAACATATCGTTGCACTGTTCATTGATTTCAAAAAAGCTTTTGACACGCTGGACCATGACACTCTACTCACGGCGATGAAAGAGAGCGGGTTAAGAGGACCAGTTAACAAATGGTTCTCTGAATACCTGAGATCAAGAAAGTTTTCAGTTAAGATATCAAATAAACAAAGTGCACTAAAAGATATAAAATATGGAGTGCCAACAGGATCGATAACGGGACCTATGTGCTATATTATGCATGTAAATAGCCTGGCAAATGTAATAAAATACTGTAAAAAATTTATGTTTGCAGACGACACATGCATCCTATATGCTGACAATTGTGCGAAAACAATAGAAAACAATATCCAAAGTGACTTGACTAATATAATAAAATGGGCACATGACAACGGAATCATACTAAATGTTAAAAAAACTCAGTATTTACATATCCGGTCCCCGCGAGCCACACCAAAAAATTTTCAAATTAATCTCATTGGACATTGCTACGAGTGCCTACATACCAACCATACAAATCCGATAAACTGCAACTGTGAAAAAATCCAAGAGGTGGAACAATATACTTATTTAGGTTTAATAGTTGATAAACACTTTAATTGGAAACAACATATTGATAATATTTGTAAAAAACTGAGATCCATGCTAAGTGCATTTCACATGCTAAGACTATGTAGCTCTCGGGGCACACTGTACGCTCTTTACTTCGCGATGGTTGACTCGGTTATCAGTTATGGCGTGAGCAGTTATGGTCTTACCTATAAAACATACATTGATAAAATCAAACAGTTACAATTAAGATTCCTAAAACTTATGGTAGATAATAGAACCAAATGTATGTACAAGGATGATTATAATAAATTATTCAAAGTATGCAAAATATTACCAATTGACCAAAAAGTAAAATATAATATAATATTAGAAGAAATGATAAATAATATTAATATACACACTGACACGCACCATAACTATGCAACCAGATCGACAGGACGAACAATGAGAATACCAATCACTAACAACGTGTATGGCGAAAGGAAAAGAGAATATATTGTGCCAAGAATCTTTAATAAATTAGATAAAAAATTCTTTGAGATGATGCAAGACAAAAAAACTCCATTGGCTTCAAAAAAGTACAAGCTAAAAGAATATATCGCACTCCCGCAAATATAGAGTCATATCTCAAAAAAGTGCATTTTACAAGAAAGCGAAAAAACGAAAAAAAATCACGTTTTTATTTTTTTTCTTTTTTTCCTTTGGTCATTATTTTGAGTCTTATATATTGTTACATTCATAAAGAAACAAGCTTTTGTATGGTATGGAAGTCATTACATTTCCTTTTGAAAAATTTGAGTTGTGACTCTTTTTTATTTCACTTTAAGAGGTTTTTAAAATAAAATACTGTGAATTTTGAGTTATAACAAGGATTTTATTATTTCAAATCAGAATAATGTAAGGAAATGACAAAATGTATAATGAAATGACAAAATATTAAGCATTTAGTTACTCCCGATTTCAACTCAGTGACGTGTCTAGCTGTAATTATTTAACTTTCTTTTATAATAAAACACCGACACGTCTCCCTGTGGCAGTGGTAGTGTGGCTTGCAGGTCATAGGTAGCTACCACGAAGTTTTTTGAAGCTTTCAATTTATCCGCCTCTTTTTCTTGCCAGGATAGTTTTTTTTCATTATTGTGTCTAACAAATTTTTTTTCAAGCTTGGTTTTATCGTTACCTGTAGCATTTTCATACGCTACAGAGAGTTCACACCTATCTTTTTTGGGGACAAAGAATCCTAAGTTAAATTCGTTATTAAATATTTTTGAATACATAACGAGGTTTGCATAAGGCTCGCTCTTTTTTTCGCATTCTTCTATATAATCTTTATACAAGGAAGTTATAGTTTTTCCTCCATCAATGAATTCTCTTTCACTCTCTGCCCGTAAATAGTGACTTTCGATGCGTGGGATAGACTTAATGTGGTTTCTAATTGCTTCCTTTATGCTCTCGGGGACGCGTCTGTGATTTTCGTGTTTTCCTCGTTGCTCTTCAGTTATTGTACCTACGTTAGTTTTCTTTTCCAATACGGTTCTAATTACTCTGACATTAATATCGAGTGTGGCAGTAAAAAAATTTTTACATACCCTGACTTTTTTATCTCTAACTTCGAAATAAAAAGCCTTATTAAATTTCCTGCTGCTGTCCTCTCTTGTATATCTGTATTTCGGATCGACAGAAACCGTACATTTATCTATGAAGTCACGCTGCCGATTTATGTCTGCAAGCTTCCAGTAGTTTTGAAAAATGACCTTTCTTTCATCATCCGTGAATTTGATGGAGCATTTCAAGCGACAATTTTCTTTACACGGAGGATTAATTTCTCTGGCTTTGGAAGTTTTCTTTTGAGTCGTTACGTAAGCGAGGCCTTTATTTCTCGGCATTTTTCTTTGGTTTTGTTCCCATTCCTAAGGGATGGCTTTCCGTTTTCTAGCATTGAGAGGCTTCGCTGGCAAAGTTGTTGACTGCTGATCTGGTGGGCATATTTCTTGACTTTCAGCTGGGGACTCATTTAAAGATGCCGTTGTTGGCAGCTGCCCGATCTCTGCAGGAATAAAATCTGGGTCTTTGAAGGAATCATCGCTGTCTTCTTTATAGGATGATTCATCAGAAGATGAGTCATAAGAAGAAAAAAATGAAGAAATACGTTGGAACTTTAACTTTGTTAAATTTGAAGTTTCATTAACTTTCCATGTTGAACTTGCACCGACTCACTCTGGACGGGGGGTATAATTTCAAGAACATCAGTTTCCTCTGCAAATAATAAATAAAAATGTAATATTTCTACCTTTATTGTGTAAAACATAATAATAATATATTATGAGCAGTGTCAATCCGAGATGTTCGGTTAGTATAGCAAATTATGTCTTTTGCAAAACATAAAGAGTAGGTACTTACTTGGCGTATCAAAAACAAAGAGATTTGCACTGTTTTCGGCTTCAGCTTCCGATGCTGTAATTCTGCTTTTGCTATAATAGTCAACAGTTTCTCCAAATGTCATGTTCGGGGAATCTTCTACTACAGCCGAAACTATGGGTTAAATAATATAGTATGAAACAATGACATATAATCATTATTATATAACTTTATTCTAAAATAGCCTATGTAGTAATGCAATTTTTTTTGTACCTTTCAATGAAAATTCATTACTGCTGTTACGAGTAAAATTATCCTTGGCTCTTTCTTCTGAAATATTTTCCTTTTGTTCTTTAGTATCGGAAACTATATAACATCAATTTTACGCACATTATAGTGTAGTCCACCATAAGCTTGTATTATTATAAACTAAAATTTACATTACGTAATTCAAAATGTATCGGATATAATAAATACCAAATGAACGTGGTGTGGGAGGAGGAGGTCTCATATCTTCCTTCGCGTTTGATACTAATTGCAAAATATTCATCGTGCGTCGATTATTATAATTATATTTCTTCATCTGAAAGTACAATCAAATCTTAATACCTATCCATAAATCTTTTTAAAGTTATCTCAAACAAAGACGTATGTCAAAATAAGACACGCGAAAGTATCAATTGTCTTCTCAAAGATGGACATATCTTAAAATATAAATCAAGATTGTTGCGATTGCATTCTAAAATACTGTATTAACACAAAATAATACCATTTAAATAATTAGTATTCATTCAGAAAGCTAAAATATCTTCTCAAATAAAGTCATATTTCCACTTATGTCTTTAATTGAGAAGTAAAATATTATGTTTTAGCTCTTACCTCAGTCAAAAACAGTCACTTTTTGATTTACAACTCTATTTGAGATGTGATAATTGTATTCAACACCACTTTACTTCTAAAATAATATCAGATTTTGATATACTACTGTATTTGAGAATGGAAATACGAAATATGCACGTGTGCACCCGACTCAAGTCCAGAAATGACACTGTTTGAGAAGGAGGTGGACGAAAAAACGTTTAATCAAATACAGTCACATAATCACATAGCGGCGTACGATTGAAGCTTAGTTATGACGATTTTTTTGAAGATAGAGTGGATCTTCCCGAACAATTCTGTATATTTAACTCAAAACTGAGATTTTTTGACTTATGACTCTCTATTTGCGGGAGTGCGATATATTAAAGCTATGAACCTAATCTTACATTAATTTATAATTACATATCATGTATCACTTGTAAAAAAATATGCAACACTCGATAATAACCTACTATCTTCATTATAAAATAAAAATTATTGTCAAATATTGAAGGCAACCATGCCATAAAACTGCTGTGCAGTTTGGCATATGTTTAATGTAATAAATATTTTTAAAAAATAAATTAAAACTGTAAAAAAAAAAAAAAAGTAATATGACAATATAGGTATACAGACATAGTTTGCGATATTCGAGTCAATCTCTTATATTTTTTAATTTATTAACTAACCGAATTAGTGGGGCCTTATTCATTAGTCTCTCTTGATTATATATCCCCACATAACCCTCATGACTATATTAGGGCTTGACCTGGTAGATGTCTTGAACAATCTATTTCTAGACCTGTTTGGACCTCTGCGGTTTCCATTGTTTGCGAGAGTGCCCTCAACCTCTTTGTTGATCTATCCCTTTCATCGAGTAAATAACCAATGAACATGCATCTACAAGGCTGTTTGATAACCTAATTAATCTGTGATATTCTATGTTAGTCTACAAATAACCATATTAACTATAATATGAGCACACCAGCATTCATAATTTAAAAAATCCGGCGGTCACGCGGTATGAAACCTAAGGACGGAATATGGCTATTTACTCCCTTTCTTTTAACTCGTAGCGTCTGGTTGTCCGCCGAAAAAACTTTGGATCGATTTTTAACCCTTTTTCCGTGATCCAATCAAGCTGAAACTTTGCATACTCGTGGCGATATAAAAAAATTTCGTTTAAATTTTTTTAATTATAGTATAATTTTAGATTATAAACCATAAATATATTAACCATACAGATGAGAAAGGACCCCGACGCGTGGAGAACGCGCAAAACCTGTTTCAACTAGTCTGACTCGAGCCATGGGCCATGAATATAGGTAATAAATTATCACCTATATTCTCCTGGACGACGTGACGTGGTATTTGGGGAGTAGATATTATACAGGAGGCAAGTCAACAATTATCTATATTATTCATTCTTATGTATTTACGAAGCACCTTTTGAGGCAACCTGCATACTCTCCTGAAGACTTACATGGGTGGAAAAAAAATTTCAACCGACGAGGAAGTAAAACGAGCGGACCTAAAGGAGAAGGCGGGAGAGTTCTTTGAGAGGAGGGCATCATAAAACTTGTACCACGGCTCACTACCTGCATAGAACGAGAAGGCTAGAGAAGAAAAATAACTGACTTATATATTAACAAAACCATATTTTTTTTTGTTTTCTTTCCTCTATTTCTTATTTATCATAATTATAATTCTTTAAAATAATAGAAAAATCAAGTACACTTGCTTTCTGCACATTAGTGAAGGGAAAAACTACATTTAAAAATGAAGACTACAACACACACACGTTCACCAGTTTGAAGACTACAAACTGTACACTACAATTGTAGTAAAAATACACGAAGTGTAGTAATTGTAGTACTACGAAATTGTAATGAAGTAATGAAGTAATTGTAGTATTAATGAAGTGAAGTGTAATGAAATGAAGTAATGAAGTAATTGTAGTATTAATGAAGTGAAGTGTAATGGAATGAAGTAATTATACTACATGGAGGGGGGGGGAGGGTTGTTTCAGTTTTCAGAAATTTCTTCAATCAGTCCCAAAATTTTTTCAAACCATGGGGGAGGGGGGTTGTTTCGATTTCTAAAGATTTCTTTATTTATCTACATCAACTTCCCAAAAATTTCACATAAAAAATTAACTATTTGAAGTATGTGTTCGTACTTTAACTTTGAAGTGTTCGCTTTGAAATGAAGTGTTCTATTTGAAGTATGTACTTTCAATAACTTTTAAGTGTGTGTAGTTTGTAGTGTGCACTACACTTCAAAACGTGTGAAGTGTACACTTCAATGTAATGTAGTAGTGAGTACAGAGCGGACCGATCACTACTGCACATGCCTCGTACATAAGAATGAAATATAAATATATTTCAACAAATACAAATATACTGATACAAAGGTATTGGATTAATATAGGTATACATCGTTTTTCTACATTGTTAATTTCCTTGTCAATACACTTGGTCCAGCCGTCCATAAGATAATGCATTAAATAAATCCTTAAATTAAAAATAAACTGGAAATCCAGACGAAGTAAAGTACGTAAAGTACCGCTTCCTGCAAGTCTGTAAGATCTGCGCAGAATTTACGGAAGCCAAGCTCGTCATGGATAATTTGATGGGCAGAACCATGACTGATGTTATAAGACGGTACCACACCGATGGTACGAGTAACTCGTAACTCGCCTTTTCGCTGGAACCATTTCTCGAATTTACTAAATCTTGTCGTCCGTGATGGACGTTGATCGGCGTCCTTTTTCTTCTTTTAGCGTCACACTCTACCGGCCACTTTTAAACTTGTCTATGCACAAAAAAAAAACACTTTTACGTGACAAAAGACCCTCACCATATTATGATCAAAGTCGACGAAAAATTCCAACCCCTTTCACGAAATCGAATCACTGGTTGTTGTATATTAAAGTAGGCCAGCGACCGCCAGACTTACGTTATAGTATCAAACCTGAAACATTTTCTGTACATGTGTACTGTAGTAGGTAAGAAGGGTTGGATATTATGACATTTGAGTTTGGGGGATTTTGATAGATAACAGGTAAGACAGGTACAAAAAATGTGTAAATAAAACGTTATATTAAAAAGTATCAGGTAATATTGTTAAATAGTGGCCCGAACGAAATATATAAAATTTAGATTTGTTACTTTATCGTAAATGACTTGATTATTAATAGAGCTTCAAAGGGTCTGGCGGAAGAAATGACCAGCGAAAAGTTTCTGGCAATGATTAATATGATAATAGTACTATCCCGTTAAGCATTCAAAACTCATTTTGTATCTGTATTCCTTTTTATCTATAAAAATCCCCAGAATTCAAATGTCATAATATCCAAACCTTGTTACCTACTATAAGTACTTATTACCTACTATACTATACTAAAGAAAATATTCCAGGTTTGATACTATAACGTAAGTCTGGCGGTCGCTGACTCTCGTCTGTATAATTATAATGGCCATTCGCCATATCTGGCGTTGTCCTGTGATTGGTACATCTACTGATTAAAACTTACCAAAATCCATCAGCTTAATATCCATCAATTAACAAATACAGAAATTTAAAAAAATCATTTCTGCTGAACTGATAAAATAATGCACTTAAACAATCAATCGAAAAAAATATATTTTTCATTTCATATTTTTGTAACGAAGTCAACCTCTTAAAAGGGAAGACGCTTTCGCCAAGTGAGCCGACCTTCCCCCTCGCCTTTTGGGAAACCCTTGACGATCGCTAAAGACTGCGTCGGAGGAGTCTACTTCTTAACCCTGTTATGACTATTGCCCAGTTTGTCGACTATTGTTATCTATGTGATTTATGACAGTCCAAGTTTACCAATATATCCATGTGATTTATTTTTTTATAATAATGTGTGAAGTAAACCGGACACACATTTATTTTAAATACACCTGCAAATTGCAACTTCTATAGAAATAAATTAAAAGCTAAGTTGGTTATTTAATAAGGAGGAGCGAGGCAAAATGGTCATAAAATTCATAATGGCAAAGTCAGTTTTTGAACTGACGTAAGCATTTTTTAATCGGTACAAATATAATAAAAAAAATTGTGCATGCCGTCAACGTTTTTATATCAAAAATATTCATTTAATACAGTGTGTTTTTAGTAGAAGGGTGGGACATGGAAGAGAGACTTTTTTCATCAATAATGATAATACCGACAGTAGTAATGAATGGTTATGATATGTGATGTTTTTCATAAGTGTTTTTTTTTTCTAAATTTCTTAGTTCTTTCCTACTTGTTCAAATTGATTCCTTTGGTACCGAGTGGAGAAGTTTGAATAAATGATTATTTAAATAATGGCTAGAACACAGACCATCAAAATATAAAGACACGAACTAACATTAATTTATAGGTACACAGTTGGTTCCACGGCCGGTTTCGACATTTTTGACTTGCTAAAAAAATACTAGTCTGTAAATTTTGAAACAATTACGAAAAAATTAAACTAAATACTAATAAAAAGAATAATATCTTAGTAAATAAGTCGCGCTTTATTGAAACACGATGTTTTAACTTAAAAAGAAACTCATTGTTTACGCCGTCAATTGTTATTTACTTCGATAGCCGTTTGTTTGGTATTTTCATACTATATTTTAAAATTTAGTTCAAAAAGTAGAAATTTGAACGGCTTACCTTGCGATGGATGGCCGCTGGTCACCGTGTGGAGAAATCGCGATCCGCTTTTTCATTCTTCCGATTATAGTAATATCATATCTTCGTCACTAAAACCGTACAACCGTTCTTTTTTCTCCAATATTATATCCAAATGTTCAAAAATTTAACCGTATGCCACGCCATGTAAATTATAAGGGCTGGACACCTTCAGTTCCATCCTCTGCCACCAGGCCGCCGAGATATCTGTTTATTTGAATATCTCAAAACAAAACAAGAACCTAATACCATGTATGCATATATGTAATACTCCTATCTATATTGCTAATGCCCATAAGTGGATGTGTCACGGACTAAGCGGGGTAGAAAATGATACTCATTGCTGTGACTTGACCTGTTGTGCGCAAGCGTCGTGACTCTCATTTATCCCGTGTGGCGGCGCTGATTGGATGTAAATTGATGCTAATTCTTGGACATGCGCGTAAGACTTGAAGTGACACCGGTTTGGGTGAGAAAAACATATATTTCTGCACTGTAGTGATTTCGCCTATTTCCAGGCCCTGCTGGCAATGTAGGAGTATTAAATATATGCATGTATGTGTATATTATGTTGGATGTGTGTACTAAAACGCCGAAACACTCAGTTTAGATTGAAATTTAAAAGAAAATTAAGAAGACAACGAATATTGTTCAAAGTACAATTTGTTTACTCTGTGAGCTAAAATTGATTATGTGGGAACTATTATTTTATATATTCCTTTATCCTGGAAATTATTTCCACATTTTTCCTTCGTTTATTACTTTACAATTTGGTTCATGAGAAGAAGAGCCTTATTTAAGAAACCGAGCCTTAGAGTCCGAAAAACAAATCAGAATATGTACGTCAATTTACGACGCCTACGACGAGACGCGACGGCGTCGGCGTCGTGGCGGCCCACGCATCGCAGCCAAGATTCTGACTTCCGAGAGACTTCAATTATGTGGAAGTATAAAAGCTGTATGCCTTATAAAAAAAATATTATTAAAACTTAACATTTAACAACGTAGTAAAATTTAAAATATAAAGAGAATGCTCGGTAATTTTATTCCATGTCTCTAGGCTCTCAGACTAGACTCATGTACTTACAGAGCTTTCCTGCCGGATACAAGGAAACCATTTATTTGTGTATTTATGTAGGATCTGCGAAAAATAAATTAATGTTAGTTAATTTAAAATTATACGTTATAATTGTTTTTAAATTATGCTAAAATAATATTAACAAAAATCATTAAGTTGAGTGAAAATCGTTAACTTTTTTACTTCTACGCGATTAATTTAACTATTTTTTTTTATTTTTTTATTTCTAAAGTTTACACCTATTACAATAAAATAATATATCTAGATAGCAGTGAACATTATAAATGTGAACAATATCTGCTTGCATGATCGTTTAAAAATGTATACATACATATGAAATTTATAACACAATATCTTTTATAATAATTGTTTTTTTTTTTGTTTGCTAGGGGATTTAATTATGCTAGAATAACATCTCTACAATATTAATGCCAAATCCACCAAATATATATTTAACAATATTTAAATTAATAGAATAAGATATTATTAATCCCTTGTAATATGTTACTTTGGAACAACACTACAGAATGCTCTAGAACAACACTCTGTAATCATCTTCAAACGTCTGGTACAATCTGAGGCATTCTCGTAAGCACAATAAATTTCCAGGAATTGCTAGAAATATAAAGCATGTTCTTGATGATTCGAAAAATCAACGTGTTTCGTATAAAAAGGCAAAGCCGTACCACGGTCATAAAGTTTATTTGACGTTTCCACCGGCATGATATTAGCAACGGAGTGGTAGCCAGGGTGGCAAAATGTGGAATACGAAGAGCGAAATATTAAGCGAAATACCTCTTACGTGCGATAGTTAACAAAATTTTCTCCAAAGTGTTACCCAGCGATATAAGGTGTTCATAGATTAATGATAAATTGCGAAATAATGTTAATCAGAGATTAGTACTACAGATTATTTCATGTCTCGGGACTTGTCAATTCATTAAATTAATTAATCACTTATTAATTAATTTCCAGTGTTTTCATTTGTTTCCCAAAGCCATGTCCTGTGACAATGTAAGTAAGTATATTGTAACTTTATTAATTATTATTAAGTAGTTTTTTAATAAACATCTGTATTGTCTGCACGTGGATTGTGAATTTGGATAAGTTATTTCAGAGATGGATTGGAAATGTTTTAGCGATCAATGAGTAATGGGGAATGAAACACGCCCCTACCTTCTTCTGGGCAGACCTCTAGTTCCAGGGCGAATCTTGGTACACTTGATTCAATGATGGTGAATCTTCATGTGTATCCTGTCAGAGGAGCTACAAAACTCATTACTATCCGCACGGCACAATTTACTCCTAATTATCCTAATGTCTTCCCCAATCCTCAAAGCTTTGCACAGAGCAATGTATGGAGAATACAGACATTGAGTATTTATTTATTTTAATTTAAAACACAAAAAATATTTATATATTTGGTCATCCAACAGGAAGACACAATTATAAATATCAATAATGATTAATTTAACAGACTTAGATAAATCTCAGTGATAATAAGGTGGAAATGTAAAGTTGAATAGTAATAAACAAATTATTTTATTATTTGTTTTTATCTACTTATATTCATTAATTAATCAAAAACCGGTGACGAGTTTCCAGTATCTGCTACACCACATATAATAATAATAAATATAATAACTAAACGAATGCGTATTACCATGTTAAATTAGGTGTTAATCAAAAATAATCATTTTACACCACAAAGTAGGTAACTGCCATATCCATCAATCAGTAATTTAACAAAAAAAAAACAGACCATTGGTTTTGTCACATTTTCTTCTCCTTTTTATACTATGCCTTCTGAGATGACCAGGTTCAGTTTTCCCTTCATATCTTCGGCGGTCCTCCTAGTGGGCGTCGTCCAGAGAGGATTTTATTAACTGGTCGCAATTTGCCATATCACTTTTTCAAATAAAGAAAAAAAACGTGAAACATAAACCACAATAGATGTGTGGCGAAACAGTATTCTTGCAAATCAAAAACGATTATCGTGATACGATTTTCAATATGGCTCTAATAGACATACATGCAGTAAGGAAAATGTTCGTGTCAGTTGAAGATAAAATGTTTGAAGTAAGGAAATAGAGCACATTACCTGTTTTCTCTGAGTTCGGTAGCTTTTTCACTAGGTATGTGTTATATAAGTAAAGCCAGTGAGGACTTCAGTAAAATTGCGCGTTGAGGAAAAAAAACGTTCACACTCGTACAATATACATATATAATCCTACATATTTTCTAAATGTGGAGACCTGTAATTGGCCATCTATATTGTATCAATGTTTTCTATGCTTTTTTTTTGTGCTGTTGGTCTTCCATAAACATTAAATAAATAAATAAAATATCATATCCCGTACGCTTTTCCATGCGCTAAAAGTATCCGATGTGTTTACGAAGGTCTATGATAAAATGAGGGAGACCGCTTAAACGCACATCGGACCTAATTTACGATAAAAATAATATTATCTTCCTAGGAAATATTAGTTCATATTCATCCAGAGCTGATATTATATTTAGTCGCTTATGTATTGTGTAAGGACCACAGCGCCGTTGGATAATTTGCCTATATGCATTTATATAGTACCTATTGAATAAATTTAATATATTTTAAATAATTTACTTATTATAACACGCATACATTTCATTTACAGTTCAAAAATTGTATTTTATTTTTAACACATGATTAAAATACATGATTCTCTATTCTCAATGATAGAGCTGTATTCGCAGCTTTACTCGCAGTTGAAACGATGCTTACGAAACTAACACTACCAGGTAGCGCTGTTTAAACGTTAACAAAAACACTAATATTTGTGAAGCAAATTTCTGAAATAGAGATCATAGGTCATTTTTTTTTTTTTTTAATAGAGATGCGAACACGGAATTCGTGTCACATCAATATTCTTACTATTTTCAAATTAAGCTAAACACTTGTGCTATGAAAATAGGACTAACTTGCTTGTCTGGAGTGAGATTCGAACCTGCGACCTTTGGATCACGAGGCGAGAGTCCTAACCACAAGACTAATAAGCTACTCGAATTAACTCGAATAAATAAATTACTATTTGAATTAACATAAATGTTGAGTTCATTCATGTAATTGAAGCAAAGTAAAAGGAATATTGGTAATCACAGAAATTATTTATCCTAACAGAAACTGGTTATATTCAAATGAAATAAAGTAAATTAGTAAAATTAATGTAAAACGATTTAAACTAATTAATTAATTTGAAGCTGAAATTCATACATAAAAAAATCAGTACTAATTTTATTTGGTAATACCAATAAAAATGTTACATCGTTTTTCCTTAATATAACTGCTTCAAAAACGCGAACTGCTTACTTTCGTGGTCCATGGTCTGAAGCTTTAAACGAAGCTTGAATTTTTCATTTCTTCATGTAAAATTTTATGTATTCTGGAACGCAGTAATTGATTTCCGCGCAAACCGAATTCGCTTTGAACGCGGTTTTCTTATATAGCTTGATATTAACTAAAGATCTTATTTTCCCTTCCAAAACCAATACAACCTCCATAAAGCGTCTGGTGTAATCGAACGGGAATATCGTTTGTCACAAGAAATACCAGAAATTAATCAAAACGCTATTCTGAGAAAAATCCCTGACGAGAATATTGTATCGGAGGCAGAAAAGACAATATTCTGGTTTATTTTCTGATCTGTACAATATCTTGGCCGGTTCTGCGCCAAAATTGACTTTATTTTCTGTAAACAGAATAGCATACAACACATTTTGGTTTAATTAATAATCGAATCTGATATGCGAAATAAACTAAATTACAGAATAGAAGAAAAAGTTATGTTACCATCGATGCGAATATATATTTCTGCGTTTAATTCAGTGCAGTATGAGAAAATCAGAGAAGAAGATCTGGCGCTCTGTTTCCAAATAGCATTAAATGCTTTGAAGCTGTGATACTTAGATGAGTGATACATCTAAGTCGCTTTCTAAAAGACTACCAGCATTGAAACGCCTGACAATATATCTTTGCTGTATTTGTGTGTCAGATTCATGTAAATATAGACACACCTATATCTGAAACAAAATAGGTATATCACAGAGACAAAATTATATTTTTTATGGGAAAGTAGGTATGGAAAGTCTTCGGATGTTCATAGGGCTAACGACCTATTATACGGCTGGCTTATATGATCACTTTAAACAATGTAACGTTCACCATCTTTAATATATCTATATACACGTCGTTAATGTAACTAGATGAATAATGTCTCTGTGATAAAATCCAGTACTGTGTTCTAAAAAATTTGGACATACTTGAAATATTCTGAATAGATAAATCTTGTTAAAAATTTTAGAAAATAATAACGTACAAATTATATAAAAGCGAAAATTCAAGATTTCATCTATTTGAAGAATGATATGAACTTTAGAATAGAAGAATGTTAATTTTTTTACAACAAAGTCTTTCTGGTTAATTTTTGAGGATATG
The DNA here is from genome assembly GCA_016648135.1 of Agrypnia vestita. Taxonomy (NCBI): domain Eukaryota; kingdom Metazoa; phylum Arthropoda; class Insecta; order Trichoptera; family Phryganeidae; genus Agrypnia; species Agrypnia vestita. Next base: position 79,061 of record JADDOH010001564.1, read on the forward strand.
TCAATATCGAGGACAATTCTGAGGATAAGTCAGTAGTAATATTTATACATATTACCACTGACATAATATATTTACTAATGGAAACTATTTTTTGAAATATTTTCGCATTACATCTCAACAACAGTTAAGCAACTGTTTCCATTTGTTTAAAACACATTTTAAATATACATAATATAAAAAATATTTAAAAGTATTATTAAATGTCATACATACAGCATCGAATTACTAAAATAGATATTTAAATTATATTTTTACATTAAAAATAGCTACGCTTCAACATTCTTGTTATATTTAAACTAAGCTTTGCAACTCGCGGTGAAAATTGGACAGGGCCCGAACCCTTGGCCACTTGATCCCTGGGCAGGTGTCTCATGACTATAGCAAAGAAACACGTCATTTTTAATATGCCTATTCATTAGACTCTAAAAATACCGTCAGACCGTATACCTTAGCATGTCAAAGTTTGACTTATTCGTACGATATATTATAAAATACCGCCAGACTAAACAAGCAAGTCAATTTTTAACACACAATATAATTTAATATATTTGCTAAATATTACATTAAAAATGTTTTGTCTAAAAAGGTGCGAATTGCCGACATTGTACAGCACAGTTTTACCTACAAATTAATCTTTGCGTAGGCGTTATACAATATTTCCAATAAACCAACAGCATTATCAACCTTTTTCGGTAAATTTTACCCTTTTATGCGATATTTTTATTGTTCGCGAGGCACGAGAAAAATATCGTTATTTTTTTTGTCAATATAATAAATTATATTAGCGAAATCACCAGTCGAGGTAAAATAAGGAATTAATCGTTATATGTAAGAGAGATAGAGAGATATGATAGAGAGATCTAGAGATAGATGAATAGATATATATAGAGAAGTAGTATATAGCTATTATATAGATTATAATATATATTATATATATATTATATATATATAGAATATATAGAGATAGATATATATAAATTCAACTATTAGAATAGAATGCCGCACTCTTCTATCCTAGCACACCACTTTTGGAACGTTTACTTTCATGCACGCCTTTGTTATTGAAGATTTTAACGGAGATGTCCTCCAATAAGCTCTTTCCCTTCGGCCTACGTTCCTGCTAATAGGAATGTCACATGAAGCAAGACTAGCTGTACATAATGGAGTTATGGTAATAATTCTAATACGTGAAAGTAAAGCGTGGAATTTGGAAAAATACACCGAAAGTAGACTGAATGCGGTGTTTAGGCGCATGTATAAAAATATTTGTTCGATAGAGTGAATAAATTACGAGTGGATTTTATATTGACTATTGCGCAGTAGACAGAGTAAAGAAAAGATCGTTGAGATGGTTTGGTCATGTGGAACGTATGAGCGAGAAGAGTACGAGAAAGAAAAACGACCTCAAAAGCAAATTCATGATTATTGGTAACGAAAAAAGCATTAATTATTCATTGCGAATAAATAATGAAGAAATTGAAGAGATGTATGAAATAAAATATTAAGAAATAATGATTGACAACAAACTAAAATTCGACAAACATATTTTTTTTATTACAAAAAATTGCCGAAAAGGTGTTTTTACTCCCTTTCTTTTAACTAGTAGCGTCTGCTTGTCTACCTGTCGTCTTGTCTGCTTATCTGACGAAAAAATTTTGGATCGATTTTTAACCCTTTTCCCGTAATCCAATCGAGCTGAAACTTTGCAATCAGATTCATGGCGAGGATCAAGAAGATCTATCAAATTTTTGTTAAAAAAAAATAATAAATTTTTGGATTTTTCTAATTTTGAATGGTTTTTCATACAAATTATTAAGTTGCATGAAAATATTTCAACGCATCTGGTAGACGCGAAACCTGATTATAGTATAATTTTTGGATTTTTGGAAATTTTTTATTACTCCCTTTCGTAGTGTCGCCCGACCGAAGCCCAACGCGTAGGTTAAGCGCCAACCAGTTTCCACTAGTAAATGAGAAAGGGAGTATAATAAAAACTTGGTTTTTAAGAGTTACTTTTTTAAGCATAATAAGAGGAGTAGCTTGTTGGCCTTGTGGTTAGGACACTCGCCTCGTGATCCAAAGGTCGCGGGTTCGAACCTCAATCCGGACTAGCAAGTTAGTCCTATTTTCATAGCACAAGCGTTTAGCTTAGTTTGAAAATAGTAAGAACATTGATGTGACACGTATTCCATGTTCGCATCTTTATATATATATATATATATATATATATTTTTTTTTTTTTTTTTTTTAATTTAACCGTAAAACTTCGCAACTAGTATATAATTTCACTGTCACTTCGCATATCAATTACTACATAAAAATATTATTTCTGGGAAATAAAAACAGAAAAAAAATTCAAAACTTAAAATTTAAAGTGGCTTGGGTCGCAATCCTAGGATTGGTCTGGAACAAGCACTCGATTTCTTCACTCCTCTCTGTCACCTGCCAGCCTCTTCATGTCTTGGTAGGTGCTACAGCGCACATCTCCGATAATCTGGTCTACGTAGCTTAATCTCCGGCCACTACGATTGTTGCCTTCAACATTTCCCTCAACGATGGTAAAAAGCAGGCCCGGATGCCTTATGTATGGCTATACAAATTGCTCATTGTCAGGCGATTCTGTTCAGGAGCCGCCTCTTTTCGCCCACCCTGCTCAACACCTCGTCGTTTCGGATATGCTCTGACCAACAGATCCTCGCCATGTGCCTGTAGCACCACATCTCAAAGGTCGCTAGCCTCCCGAACATGCTCTGGCCGATGGTCCATGTTTTGCTGCCATACATCAGCACACTCCACACAAGAGTTTTGATCAAGTTCTTCCTAACCTTTAAATCAATGTTGGGGAACTCAAGGATCTTGGATTTTTTGCTGAAGGTGACTCTTACTTGTTGTATTCTGCTTATGATGTTTGCGTCTGAGCGGCCATTTTGGGAAATTTTGCTACCCAAATATGTGAATTCTTTCACTTGTTCGATAACGATGCCACTCAAAAGAATATTTAATTATGTTAATGACAAGCAATATATTATAAAGAATTTCCTAGTCCACGTGTACAAAATCAAAAAAGTGATTAGTTACAGCGTACATGAATAAAAATATGAAATATTATTTTGAGGTCCACGTTTATCCTACGACAAGTCATTGGGACTTTAGACTTCCACAAACAAAAGTGGCAGGAATGCATAATAGTTTATACTACAAAGGTTTCAAATTATTTATTCAATGAACTGCCAGCAAAGTTTAGTTTAGTTTGGGTGTTCATAGGGCCTATTGTACGGCTGGCTTAAGTGATCACTTTACACAATGTAACGTTCACCATTTCCACCCATAATAGAATTCCACATGTATCAAATTTTTGGAAGTTGTATATATTTAAGTTTTACAACCCGTTTTGAACGTATGTTGATGTAATCATTAGCGGGACCGGCATCCAAAACTTTTTCACTCCCCTTAATTAACTACAGATATAACTAATTCTATATCTATTTTTGATTGGAATTTTTGAAAGCAATATCCTTTATATGTGTAATGATTGCATTGCGTAAAATAATCACTTTAGCCAGCCTTACGATAGGTTGTAAGCCCTTTGAACACCCAAAGACTATACTTTCCCATAAAAAAAATTAATTTCATACCTATGAGACATCTTTATATCTATCTATAATATATTTTGATTAATGATCCAGTACTATGTTCAGTAATGTGTTCTCAAAAATTTGAACAAACTCAAAATATTCTAATTATTAAATATTTATTTTTAAAATAATTAAATTTAAATAAATTTATATTATAACAGCAAGATTTAATTAAAAAATAAACATAGTGTGTCAAATCATCCGTTTAATTTTTATTATATTTTATATGATGGCGTAAAATTATCTTTCCAATAAATTCAATACCACGGCCATTACCACAATTTTTGTGCCCTCACCCACTAGTCTCACTAAATTTGTGTAAAATTAGAGAAATTTATGTTATGTTCGTGTTATGTTATATTTTAAAAAAATATATAGTGTAGATGTAATTTTTTTGCAACTAAATAAAAATATAACAACAAAGAATTGAGCTATGTTCCAATTTTAAAGCGTTTGAATTTAATATGCTGTGAGATAAATATTCTAGCCTCTTATTTTTAATTTATAAGATTTCTCGAATGCCGTAATATATACAATGATGAAATTCAAAAAAAAATTTGAAAGAATTCAAACGGTACAATGTTCCACAATAATACAAAGGTATTCTCTACGGGGCCGAGTTGCGGAAAAGCGCGTTCATAAAATTCCAGTCAGAAAAATAAAAACAAGCGGAGGAAAATAATTGTAAAATACGTAATTAAATGTTCACGATCTAAAATCTGGCATATTTCAAAATACATAAGCAGACATTTTCATTAAAGAATACGTGGATTACATTCTACTGGAAAAAATACACCTAAAAAGGCGTGTAAACGAGTGTTACTCTTGTCAGTGTGTGCGAAGCGAGCTTCATTGTGTATTGTTTTTTAAGCAGATCAAAATGGCCAACTGATGTACACCGACCTTTACCACTAAATCGAAAAGACGCGAGACTAATCAAGCTTCATCCACATTCAATATTCTATTCGATTATTAATTATATAAACTCATTTGGTGGAAATATGAAAATGAAAAGATTCCCGATAGAATACTGTTGGAAGACACTTATAGACTGACTTAAAATTCCGCTTTTTGCCATCCTCTTTTTATTTATAGTTATTTTTTTTATTTATTAAATTTAATAGTGATGCGGAAACGGAATACGTACCACATCAATATTCTTACTATTTAAAAATTAAGCTTGGTGCTAAATGATAATAAAAAAATATGCTATATTTGTAGTCTCCTAAAACCAGGCCCGATCACTGGATTACTAGGCAAAAGTCTTAATAACAAGAAAAACAAGCTACTCATATAAAACTCTACATAGTATTGTATTACAATTTAGATTTACATAGATAGAGAGTATTTTATATAGATATAAATGGAGATAATAAATTTGGACAACACATTTTTAGCATTCTAACATGATACTTTAATTCAATTCAAAATTTAAAAAATAACATTGATAGTTGAATTTAAGTAATCAATACATAACAAAGTAACAAATTTTTAGGCGCGTTGAGAGTGCAATATAATATTTTCACGAAAAGGTGGCCGAAGCAACATGCGTTGCACGGCCGGTTCGGGGTTGGTGGCCCACGGTTCAAACCCCATCTCCTGCCGTTTAATTTCGTTTTTTAACCGTGAATTCATATGAAGCTACGGACGTTACACGATATTACGGGAATAGATAGACAGACGGACGGACGGACAGACAACGAAATTATAAAAGTCAATATAAAAAGTTTAAAATCTTAATATCAAAACAACCTGGTATCATTTCGGTTCCATAAAGGAAGCAAAAAATGTCTTATATTTTTGGAATTTGAATTCCTCCTCCCGTCTTTACAACATTATAACGTTGGACCAAATGAAAATTTAAACGCGTTCGGCTCTTAAAAGTAAGTAACCGTATTTTTCGCTTATTTTCCGTGGCAGTTACGTAAGTCAGAAATGTCGCGAGAGACTTACCACGCTTAGAAAAAGCGAGGAACCATACTTCTAATATCGATTTTCTGTCAAGTCGAAGGGGTTGTTTCATTGTGTGGGGCACCCCAAGCCCCCCAGGCCTCACGCGATCCGCCCCGCGAGCGGTGAGACCAGTTGGAGGCTCGTGTCTGCGGCGACCTCGTGAGGATGGGAGTGGTGCTGGAGAATCAAACTGACTATCAAATAATAAGGAGACCTCGATTTCAGCCCCTTAAGTTACCCTTTAATGTCAAGAAAAATATCATCTTATCAAAAATACGTTAAATAATTATTAATTATAATCAAATTTATAATTAATTATATAAATTAGATATTGTTTATCGACAAGTCTTTATTTATTTCAAAGTATTTGCATTTTTATAGAGGGTCTTGTAACATAATATAATTTAATACATTACGTCCCGATCTGACTAACGATTCCCAAGCCACACCGTCCCGATGTTGACTGAGCGCGCCAAGTTGAGCCGCCTATAACCTTCTTAAGTTATATTGATCCATTGACATCACTAATTTCCACCATCGTTGTATATAGTTCATTATCAATGAATAGTCAGCACATTAACAAACAAATTATTTTGACAGTAATGATATTAAATTCATTTTAATAATTTTACAGTTACGCAAATATAAGAAGAGCGTATCTAAGTAATGAAACCTATAACAAAAAATTACTGCAAACTATTAAATGATAAATCATTGGCTTGGTTGTCCGTTATCTTCCTGTTTACTTTCATTAATTAATCTTATTATATTTAACGAAAACTACGTTCACTAAATATAATATATAAAATGGCTTACATTGTAACATTATTGTTGTTAGTTTAATATTGTTGAATGAATAGAATCGTGATACAAATGAAAATAGTTTCCAACTTCAGTACAACCTGACCTTCTCTCACAATGTCGCCATGATATCCTGTGGTATCTACGAAAGGCGATGTACAGCTACGAGCACATTCTATGTGACCCAATGAGCAACAATAAGATCGCGGCTCTACGGCGTAGCGAGGGCCCTGCTCGACACTCGACAAAAGCCGAGGAGAATGTTAAAGCCCGCAGAATATTATTTATCGATACTACTTCTGCGATATATAATATTTCGTTGTATAAAATATTAAAGAAAGTTAGCTTCATTTATGATTTACGAATGACGTATGAGAAAAGCTTTATCGGATCCAATATATTTTCGGATGACGCTTGTGGTCGCTTTAATTTAATATTGACGCGGCAGCTAACGGAAATTACATGTTACTGTGAAAATATATTATTATGTATGTACATATATTTGTAGTTATATTATGAGAAAACAACTTTTTGTGTGTCACGCGAATGAATGGTACCTGTGAGGTATTATGAAAAAATATATGGTTTGTTCCATTGTTAGCTCGATAATTTATGGTTTTTCTTCTAATTATTTATAAAAAAATAAATACTTAACTACCCAACCGGGTAGTAAAGGAATTGCCTAATTTGAACACACCCTAAGGGTAACGATGTATGCAAAAAATTATCCAACTAGGGATTGTGGGATTTCCGGAGAGTCGTGTGGGTTAACTTTATTTTCCTCAAGGTCATACAGCGCAACTGAGCAATATTTAAAGCGGTAGCGAATTTAATATAGGAGAATAGGCTAGTGGGGAGAAGAAACGTTTTGCGCAGATTACTAAAATGAAATATGCTAAATTTGCATGATTTTGAGAAGTCATACGGAAAAAGATCAAAATTAAAGAATTAATATTTTTGAATTTTTTAAAAATTCATAGAATTTTGTCCAATACAGTGATAAGAGCAAAAAAATTGCACGCTTGTTTATTTATTTACAATAATTTTCTAAAGTATGCATATCATGGGAAAAGTTCTAAAATATTCGATTTCTATTTAAATTTTAATAGGTAGTACTCTAAATAATTCCGCAAGAGTTCATTTGGTCTACTATACTCCTTAATCTATGACAATATCTATGAAATGTCACATCAATTTCACTGATATGATAGATTTTTACAATTTAAGTGTATTTTTGAATAAAAATAAATACTTTTTCTTTAAAAATAGCAAAATAATATTGTGATGACATTATTAATATAATTAATAAAATAAACTTAGTTTTCATCACTTTTTTATATTGAAAATATCAACACGTTTCAAGGCCTGTGTCTTCGTCTTCGTCAGATACAATTGTATACAATTATAAATTAAATTCAAAAATCGAAGTAAAGTTAGTCAAAATATTAAAAAAGTTATATATGGAAAATTAATTATAACAAAGTACTTACTTAACATGAAAATAAATTTAAAAGATAACTATTTATAAAAAGGACCTGGTTGTTTATAATATTTAATTTACTATTAACATTATTTCGTATTTCCAAAATTTATAATTTATCAAACTGTGATTCTGTATAATTTGTAAGCCCTTATTAATATCAAAAGAATGATCCATAGCCAAATGATGGTTAGAAAGTTCAAAATAATTATTGTTATTTAAACACTTTAAGTGGTCCTTAACTCTAACATCAAAATTTCTACACCTTTTTCCTATATAAAAATAATCACAATCATTACAAATCAATTTATAAACACCCGATTTTTTTTTTTAAATTATCCTTATCCTCATTATTTAATATGTATTTTTTAAATTTATTATTAGTATAAAACGCTGATTGCATGACATTTGAGATATTTTCAACTATTGAGTTAGAAATTTCATCATCTATAAATACAATTTTCCTCCAATGTTTTTCGGTATTAAATATTGAAGGGTAAACAAAAACTTTAAAAAACAATTATTATATTTTTCACTTAACACAATGTCAATTAATTTTTAATCAAAACCATTATTAAACGCGATCTGTTTAATAATTTTTAATTCAATATTAAAATTATCAACAGATAATAGAATATTAATTAATCTACTTAACATATAGTGAAAAGTTTAATATAATAATTTGTTCATATTTTACGTTACCTAATATTTTAATTGCTTTTCAATTGAATTGTTGGTGTGGATTTGAATTGTGAATTGAATCAATTGAACTATCGGTGCGTGTTGTGTTATACTCAAAAAAAAAAAATATGAAAAAAAAAAGTTTTTGTGTTTTACTGATAACATTATTAAAATGGATTTCCACAAAGCAAATGCAAAAACATTCAATTTATGATTATTAGCTTGCTTATAATATCACATACAGATTATTTAGTTTTAGCATTATATAGTGTACTATTATAATTTTTTAATGGCAGTATCTCATTCCCAGTTAACTCCAGTATTGAGCCCACGATATTATGTTTATTCGAAATTGTACGATTCATATCCGCTTCCGTTTTGCTGTTGGAACGAAATATGCAAAAACCGAGATTCTGCAGAACGAGGTAGAATCATTAAAGACCAGATCGTACGTTTGGTGTATTTTGATGTAAATTTTGAAGCGGCTGCACTGCGCTGCCCAGAGACCCGGCCCCGTCTTCGTGGCTACCGTGCAGTATTTATGAACCACGTACATGCCATTGGGGATACATCCGCGTTTCTAAATGTATTTTGAAACGTGAAAGCTTAGGAAGAAAATTTAATAACGTAACGAAAATTCTTCTTTACTCGCGTAATATTGCGAAAAAAGGTAAAATGGCAGCTAGCGCTTTAAAAATATGGCCAAACACAAATTTGGTTAATAATATTACGTCCTTACATATGAAATTGGCGTTTAGTATGGGAGGAACATAAAGCCGATTTTTTTTTATTATAATATATTTATTTAATCAAAGTATGTACCATTGCTATCTATGCACTTTTGCCATCTCATAGGTAGTTCATCGATCCCTTTACTAAAAAAACCATTCGGACGGGAATCAATAAAATCTTTGAAGGCGGTTTGGACTGCCCCATCGGAGTTGAATTTTTTCCTTTGCAAGAAGTTATCCAAATTTCGAAAAAAATGGTAATCTGTCGGGGCAAGGTCCGGAGAGTACGGTGGATGTCTTAGACATTCCAATTGAAGCTCCTCTAATTTGGTAGTGTCTGTTGTGCAGTGTGTGGTCTAGCGTTATCATGAAGCAGCAGTGGCCTAGAGCGATTAACCAGCCTCGGTTGTTTAGCAGCTAGCTTTTCCATCATGGTTTGCAGTTGCTGACAATAGACATCTGCCGTAATCGTCTGGCCAGATTTAAGAAAGCTATAGTGAACGACACCAGCACTAGTCCACCAAACGCTCACAAGTAACTTTTTTGGAGTCAATTTTCACTTGGGGCATGGTTTGGCTGGTTCGGCAGGGTTCAGCCATTGCGATGAGCGCTACCGATTATCGTACAGGATCCACTTTTCATCACAGGTAATGATTCGATTTAAAATCCCTTCATTATTGTGCCGGTTGAGTAATGCAACGCAGCAGTCAACGCGCGTTTGTTGATTTGCTTCACTCAATTCGTGAGGTACCCACCTTTCAAGCTTTTTCACCTTACCAATTTGCTTCAAGTGGATTAAAACAGTTTTATCACTAACACCGCAGCCTGCAGCTAACTCGGATGTGGTTTGCGATGGATTCGCTTCCACAATAGCCTTCAATTCTTCATTATCAACTTTGGTCTCCGGCCGCCCACGGGGCTTGTTCTGCAGGTCGGAATTTCCAGAACGAAAACGTTGGAACCAAAAACGCACTGTGTTTTCTTTTGCGGCACCGTCGCCATACACATCATTAATCCTTCGAGCCGTTTCTGCAGCACTGGTGCCACGGTGGAACTCGTACTCGTAAATAACGCGATATTTCAAGTTTTTCATTTTGTAAACTGAGTGACGCAAAGAAAAAAACAATTGAGGAAAAAACAAATGAATTATAATTTTCAAAACACAAATACATGAGTAAATAGCTGTATAAATTTGGATTTGGAATTCCTAACCAAAGAGAAGATATTTGAGATCAAATTTGCCAGTACGGCAAATCGCCAATTTCATATGTAAGGACCTAATATCTGCCAGTGGATCCAAAGTCTTTAACGTGACTCAGACATGTTCATAGTTCTTAAAAAAATATTTGAAACCGAAGCAAAGCATAAATTTACGTACGTAAAGGTAAAATGATAAAAAAAAATTATTTCATCAGAATAAACAAAAATTGTTAACATGAGAAAAACACCACATAATTGGCGAATTTTTATCGTGAAATTTAATTTCGCTGTAGATAACAAAACAGACTGAACATGTAAAAGAAAATAAACATTGCAATCAAATATTTAACAACGAAGCTTGTTATATTGTAACAACTGAACAAATACTTCCATGGGTTATGGGCTTGCAGGGTAATCAGGACTGGCAATATTTTGCCCCGGAGCAGTTTCCAACTAGACTCATCAGCACACACAAAGTTAGTGTTATCGTCACGCGTTTCTCCACTAATGGAACTAATAGGCAAATTCTACCAAATAATAGAAAAATACCAGTCAAATTCTGTGATCAGCAGAATATTAAAGACTGGTAATGTATATGGTTATATAGTTGACATTTTCAATGACAATCTAGTGAAAATAAAGTTTACACTTAAAAAGACAATACTACTTCATTACTAACTTCTACTATTAATATATATATGTAATGATGTATAATTTATTTTAATATACATTTTACTGCTTTATACTTCACATTTTTCATTTTTATACACATATTTTAATGCTTATACTTGCAAAGGTTATTGACCTGATTACCCTGATAATGTTTTACGTATATAATTCTTGAATTTTATGTAATATATATATTTTTTTATGTATAACACCTGCTAGGAATTTATAAATTTATATCTTATATGTACTGCTAATACCCGATATTGTTTTATATACTTCTTTTTATATAATAACATTTTTATGTAAAAGCCTATTATGGGCGTAAACAAATAAATAAACTCAAAGTGCAATTTTGAGCCGACTCTGATATGAAGCACTATGAAAGCAAGATGTTAAATGTAATTAAAAAAAGAGTTTTTTTAGTATGATTCACATATGTAATGTCAAACCACATTAATAGGCTTCATTAGAAGTGTCTATTCAAAAGGAACCATTTCCTTTAATAATTAAGGAGGAACCACGCACGTGAATGATTGTGAAAACTTAATTCAAACTAAGATTTACAGGTGTCTCAAAGCCAGCAGCAAAAACTTTACAGGTACCTATATGTATTAATGAATTCTTCATAATCGGTATAAGTTACTGTAATGATTAATGATAGTACAACTTTTAAAAAAAAAGTCATAAATATTGAAAAAATGCAAACCTTAATATTGCAAACCTCCATAACTATTGATATAAGGTCATGGTTGCTTGAACATTTTCGAATCTTTATCAAGGTAGGAATCCACCTATAAAGTTTTCGGTACTAGCTATGAGACACCCTGTATATTATAGATATCTCACAGAGACGAAGCTATTTATATGGATAAGTAGGTATGAAAGTCTGAGCGTTTAAAGGACTTAAGACCTGTCATATGGCTTGCTTAGAATATTTTGAATATGTGCAAATTTTTCAAGAACACAATACTGGATTTCATCCCCATGGGGAAATCATTAATCAAGAATTATTATAGACTCATAGAGACGAAGCTGTATTTTTTAATAGGGGAAAGATATCTTTTTCATACTAAAAAAAGGATATGACTGGCTCAGTTAAGCGATCGCCTAACAAAATGTAATGTTCACCGATTTCATCCATGACCGACAACCACATCTATAAAATTTGGAAAGTTGTGTACAGGGTGTACACAAAGTTGTATATAGGATGGTATATGTACAATGTTTTGTGACAGCCGAAACGCTGAAATGTCATTGGTCCGAATTCGACGCTCGAGATGTTTACACCAATGACTAGCAGGATCTGACAGTTACAAGAATCCGTACCAGTTGAAACGGACCGCTATAGTTAGTAAAAAATTTAAGCCAATCGGGAAGAAATGGAACGCGCTGTTTCTATATTCGACGAAGCACCTAGACTCAACGTTAGCGTAAGTGACGTTCGCCGACGATATCTATAAAAGTGAATTAATATCCGATTTTACCACAAAACCATCGCAGAGCTGTGTAAAACCACAGAAGGAGGACTAATTAAAAACTAAAAAGATACGGTTTCGACGTTGCCTGGATCCTAGTAAATCAAGTACATAACATGTGTAAAACGCTAAAAATATGGTCACCTAAAATATCGCGACTTAAGGCATATTCTGATATCGAGTTTAACGATTATCGAATCTTAACTGAACCAAAGATAATTAATTTTCGCTCCACAAGCTTCTCTGGGAAACCGATTAAATACAAGCCGAGGTTTTCACGGGGCTTAAATTCATTTAGATTTCATGTTTTCGTCAATGCGAAAAAATCGGTTATAACGAGGTTTTAGCGATGGTTATGCAAAATAAATTGATATGTGAGAATATATATCCTACGTGAGAAGACTTTAGACTAAGATCTCCTGAAGTATGAGTATCTCTTGGAGAGCACCTGATAGATTTACAGATTTTTATTAAGATACACCGTCTATACATCAGGGGTATCTAGTGAGAATATACGTTTATGTAAACATAAATTTTGAGATATAAATTCAAATTCAAAAGTATATCTCGCAATATTCCTGTCACATAAATATTTTATTTAAATGTCTTTCAAAAATATATATTTACGTAAATATCATGCTTAAAAGTACTCACTGCCCATGCCTAAATATCTAACTAATAGAAGATGTAAACTTAGTTTACTAAATGTTTCACATTGTAAGAATATATACAAAACTAACTAATTAAAATTAACTTAATCGTAGGTACAGCTGAAAAGTTCAAAAAAATTAAATGCGCTGGCAGGATGAAAGACGACGAACAAGAAAACTTTTGATAAAATTGTAGAAAGGTCCAGTACATGCGGCATTTTAGTTGATTATTTAAGATTTATAGAGATTATTAACAAGTCATTAATTACTGTGATTATATGTATTACCTGACAATGTAATTACCGTGATAATAGAGATTTTTAACAATTTATTAATTACTGTGATAGAAAGTACAATGTGAAAACATTTTACTAGAATAATATTTTATAGAATACACATTTTAAGGTTGAGAAAGATGTAACAATGTAGAAAATAAAATTTAGTTGGTTTATTAGTGTTTTATGGAATATTCTGCCGTGTGTGTACTTTTCTGACTCGCATGCACAAGGCAGAATATCGTGACAATATTTCTATCAAGAATAGTCATTGACTATCCCAATCAAGCCTAATTAATATATTATATGGAGTGGCTTTGAAAAAATACAGCGATTTAGTTGGAGGGTTAGACATGGTAACATTATATCATATTTAACCCCGTTTATCTGACAATTTGTCTAAAATAGAAAGATTTTTAATCAGTACATGCTGCCAGTTTTTACGTACGGAAGCGAAACAAGGCATGAGACACGGAAGTTCGAGACGATATAGCAAAGTATGGAAAGATGAAGATACCTAAGGCGTAATGCGTTTGTAAGATAGAAAAATAAACATGTCTTCAAGAATGCGAAAATAAAAAAGGAAATGCTTAAGCTGAACAAATAGGGCGTATTATACAGGCACCGTATCGACGTTTATTATCGACCAAATTATATAAACGCTAGTGTTCCAAAAACTGTAATAATTAAAGATGTAATATATTATAAGGAATGTATATCGGCACGTGAATATAATTAACGATTTGGCATCGTTCTCAGGTATCAAAGATTATAAAAAAAGCTAATTTAAAGATACCATACATATATATATTAAAGTGCAAGAAGAAAAGCAAAGAAATATTTCAGAGTTAGATGTTGAAGATAGAATATGGTAAGCCGAGGAACGACGGAAACTTTCCTTAAAATTTGAAATTTGTATGTCAAACAATACGAAAGGGACATAGGTAATAATATAAGTAAACATCAAACGAACGTGTAATGACGTTACAAAACGCACTTGTTTACAAGCGACTAGCTTAAAGCGTGTAAATGAAACGCAAGTTCGCCTTGGTACATTTACATCATTTACACCTCAAAAAATGGACGCCTTGCTTTTAAATAATTCAAAGGGAATTCAATGTAAACATTTAATGAATGGGTCGGCTTGGTGGCGGCGTATATGGCTAAAAACCAGGGAATATGTATTTTACATGCCAGAGTAAGTCCAGGTTTCGGGTGTTTACAGAATCCGTGCGTTTACCCTCCGAGTAAAGTAATGAAATTTGGAGTTTCAATTTTAGAAGGAAAAGGGGAGATCGCCCCAGTGAGAGAATTCGAGTGGGGGCGGCCGCGTGCGTGAAGGGGCAACGTGTGAGTTAAATTCGTGCTCCCCGGAATTTATTTTTCACGTGACCTAATCCTATTAAAATTATAATCTCAGACACGCCGTGTAATATTGGTTTTTATAAATTTTCTCTCGACAGTGAGATATAAAGAAATCCTCTCCTCATCATCAAAACGCGAGAGACACACCGTCGCCGAAAAGCCGCCTTCTTGTTCTATTTCTTTACCTTATCGAAGCCGATGTATTCTAGTACTCTAAATTGCTAGTTTGTTTTTGTAGTTAGTTGAGTACTAAGGGTTCCAGATTTTGGCAACAAAGTTCAGAATCCACCAAGCTAATGAGAATTCAAGTCAGTCAAAAACTAGTGCTTATAAAGGCATATATTACATAGTAAAAATGACTCAAAAATAATAAATTCTGGTAGGTACCCATGTAAATGTAAATAAAATAATGAATCAAAAACATATTACGTGTGGGATATATTTTATAAGAAACATGATTTTAGATTTTGGAAGGGATAGATACATAAAATCAAGAATTGAGTACATTTTAAATGAATAATCCTCGGTGAATGCATTCAAAACATTTTTCATTTTTTGTATATTGATGCCTTTGCTTTTGTATATAATTAATATATAAACATATATATAAACATGCATCAAAATATTTATACATTGTCATATATCCTGGCCTTATGTAGTATTTATTTATATGGATTTATTCCAAACAGTTTTATATTCACTAGTTTTTCAAAAAAATATTTGCCGTTCGACGCAGAAATGTTTACAGTAGTCACGTGCGGTCTTCTTTAAAAAGTATTTTCTCTTTAGGGTAACTCTTTATTTTATAAAATTGGTGTCAGACGATGAAAATGCTTTAACTAATTTTGTCTTGCAAATGAGCACTCAAAACAGAACTAATTTATATAAAGAGGACCTTTTTTGATGTGTCATTTTATTTATTTTTTATTAACCATAGTAGGTATACGCATTGTACACAATAGTATACAATCCAACCTATCTTATCGTAAGTCAATGCTGACGACAAGATGATAACTGGTATTTAATGATAGTCAAAATATTGACAGTGCACGTTATTTTTTAATATGACAATTGGCCGTATTCTGAAAATAGCAATATTGGGATCTTAAAATTGTTACCCCAACACATAGACGAGAATAAAAAAATAAACGATACGTCAGTGTTTGTTTCTTTCAGTTTTTACTTGAGAGAAAGGGAGACAAGGCGAAAATGCGACGCGAGACATGACGGTTATCCGTCAAACGTCAATCAATATATAAATACGAGTGACAATTTTGCCATAATTTTACATCAGGACGCTGTGAGAGAGGAAATTAATAAGAGCACATAAAATAATCTCTTTTATATAAGCTTAACTACAGCATTAGTACTTATTTCATGTCGTTTTAGTTGATACACAAGAAATGTGAGGTTACGTTTGCGATAGGTACTTCGGTAATCCGTTTGAAACTCTTGTTAGAGACTCTTGAGAAGGCACCAGAGTAATCACTTTTCTAAAGGCATCGCATACATCAGACAACGCAAATAAAGGTATTTAATTTGAGAGAGATTTGTCACAATATACAAATTTCCTTATTTGAGTATAACGTATACTAAACACCGAAGTGTAGGTACCTACACCTGGTTCATTTTACATTTTTATTTTCGTCTATTAAGTGTTGGGATAACAATCTTAAGATTCCAATATTGCTATTTTCGAAATACGACCGAATGTATGTCTTCGTGAGCAGCAAAAAAAGATCATTCATTATAATACTCTTACTAATTAATTCGAAATGCAATCAGGTCAAAATATTGCTTTATGAAGGTTGACAGGGGCAAACTTAACGACTTGCCCTTAACAAGATAAAAGCGCGGTATTAATGCCGTAAAATAGACATTGCTTGTTTCACGAGTCTATCAATTTGTCGTTAGGGTGGTTCGGCAGTCGGGGGTGGATACAACACAACGAATGCGCGTGTTCCCTGCCGACTAATTTCGCCCTAAAAGTATCGTAAAATAAAGACTGTTTTGCCGGACGGATACAGTTCAAAGTGAGATGTTTTTGCTGCGAAGTACGCCCTTCAAATAAAAAGAGGTCCGAGGACGAATCGATCATTATCACCTTTTTTGTCGTAATTATCCAAATGTTTCCCCTCGAAGCTGTACGCTGGAGGAAATGGAGATATTTATCGAAAGTAAAAAAGGACAAACGACGAATTTAGGTACACACTTGCCTACAAATTTACGAAATCACGAGGATGCTTGAACGAAAAAATGTTCCGATTGACTCTTAAGGGCTTCTAATTTCAATGAATAATTCATGACGATTTTAATAGAATGTTATTGACAGTGAAATGGAACAATAATTTAATTTGAATATTTAATATTTTACTTGCAACAGTAAATTTATGGTTAGACATTTATTAAAATTCAACAATGCTGTGTTTTAAAATATTTAAAATTTTATGAATTGATATGGCAGTTATTTTGTGGGCAAAATGATTATTTTTTCAATAAGCTAGACTATCTATGTACGCGTTAAAATGTGATTTTGCCACTAATTAATATTCTTTGTTTCGAGTAGTGCAGTTCCTCTCAACATCGGCTAAATACTATTTCAACGAAACGGTTTATAGAATTCAGAGTAAAACACAACGCGCATTGAGTAAAAAATTCAATTTAGATAAGTCTTACAGAGACGAAGTAATTTGTATAGGGTGGTGACAGGCCTTACGACCTGCATTAGCTGGCTTAAGTTATCACTTTACACAGTGCAACGTTCACCAATTCTACCGCAAGAACATTTACACATTATCGTTATTTTCGAAAGTTATATATTAGGTATGTACTTTATTTGTCGTATTTATAATATTTGAATGAACTATGCTATAGGCATCTGTGGTCGAAAATTCTCGTGACATAGTACACATAAATGTCGCAGCTGGTAATGATATCTCTATATTTTTAAAGTGGCGTATTAAGTATGAGCCTTCATGAGTGGAAGAGGATGCATGGACCAGATTTTCTCACTGCGCCAGATGACCGAAAAGTTTTTGGCAAAGAACCAAAAACTTTTTTGTGCCTTTGTGGATCTCCAAAAAGCGTATGATAGAGTGATAAGACGAAAGTTATGGAAGGTTTTGTCTGAATATGGGGTGAAGAGTAAACTCATACAGGCAATTGCATCCCTGTACGAAGGAAGTAGTGCTTGCGTGAGAATTAATGGGACATTCACATCATGGTTTGATATTACAAAAGGTGTCAAACAGGGATGCGTAATGTCACCATGGCTTTTCAACCTGTATATGGATAATTGTATGAAAGAACTGAAGGATCTAGAAGTTGGAGCGAAAATGGACGGACTCACCATATCCTGTCTGCTATACGCAGACGATGCAGTATTAGTGGCTAACAGTGAAGCTGATCTGCAGTGCTTGGTATCCAGGATGTCCGATGTATGCATGCAGAGTGAACTTCTGATGAATGTCAGCAAATCGAAAGTGATGGTATTCGAGAGAGACGAAAGAGTGACTAAGTGTGATGTAATTATAAACAACGAATGCTTAGAACAAGTGAACGAGTTTGTGTATTTGGGAAGTATGTTTTAGTAGAGACGGCAAGGCTGAGAATGATATCGAAGGAGAGTAACTGCGGGAAACAAAGTTAATGGTGTGCACTAATGCAATTATGGCCAATAAGAATCTGTCAAAAGAAGCAAGACTAGCGGTACATAATGGCGTTCTAGTGCCAACCCTTATGTATGGAAGTGAAGCCTGGAATTGGCAAAAGAGGAATGAAAGTAGACTGAATGCGGTTGAAATGCGGTCACTAAGACGCTTGTGTGGAAAATCTTTGGTCGATAGGTGAGGAATGAACAAATTAGAAGTGAATGCAATGCTGGCTGTAGTGTGGTAGATAGAATAAAGAAAGGAGTGCTGAGATGGTTTGGTCATGTGGAACGTATGAACGAGGAAAGGATGGTTAAGAAAATATATGAGGCGAATGTTGAAGGCAACAGGAATAGAGGGCGTCCGCGAAAGACCTGGCACGATCAGGTACTACAAGTATTTGAGGATGGCCCTGTTAAAAGCCGCAACAATCGTAGAACGTGTATGAGAAGATGTACGAATGTGGCCGAAGCAAAAGCGGTGTGCCAGGATAGAAGAGTGTGGCGTTCAATCCTCTCTGCCTACCCCTGCAGGGAAACGGCGTGATGGTTAGTTAGTTAGTTAGTTAGTTAGGAACAGTCATGCTTCATGTTCTCATTGCACGTCCTTGCTATCACGCTTTTCACTTTCTACTCTCGATGTATTGATGAGTTAGAATTCAGAAGTGCATTATTTCGGAACGATTATTTTCAGCACACTCGACAGCGGTACTCGTGTTCTTTCGAATGCAATACTTACATATAAAATTGGTCAACGCGTCGCAGAGCAGCATACAAAAGTATAAAAAATATTTTAAAAACCGACAATTTCGATTTTGTGTGGATATCGAGAAAATTGGAGGAGGTTTTAAAAATCGAAAAAATGATAAAGATGGCGCTTCTAACTTTTATTCAAACGTGATACTCGATTTTAGAATTTTATTCAAACTGCTTAAATAGTTGCAGAAATATCGCGCCCGGCAAAAAAATCACACAAAATGAGATTTATTTTTACACGCCGCAAGAAAGAGACGGATGCAAAATTACAACATACCTACAAAAGAAAGACTGCCAGATTTTGTATTTTAGATTTTTTTCTTAAACACCATGTTTGATTGCAAATGAAAATAAAAGTTCATTTTTGAGAAGGGCCCAGCGGGAGGGGGGTAGGTGGGGAGATCCATAAAAATAAAATAAAAATCATTCCCCAAAGAGGGCTTCGGGAAAGGTTATCATTTTCAGAATCGAACCAGAAACTCGCAAGGTTATTAGCATGTAAAGTGTTTTTTCGGATTAAAATAAAAAAAGCTGAAATTCGACTCAGTTCTGAGGAAGAGAGACGTCCCACGACGAACGTATTTCCCAAAAACGTCCGCGGACTGCGCCCTTTTGGGGAACTTGGAATTTTTGAAAACGAACTCTCGATTAACGAATTTTTTCGCGAAAAAAGAAAACAACCACAATAATCGTGCATACCAACAATGCATGTCAAAATGCGTTGTAATCGACGTCGAGTCGACGTACAAAATTTCAGTTCGATTGGATGACGGGAAGTGTGTTAATTTTCGCTTCCAAGACATTTCCACACACACGTACGATGGCGAAACTAATAATTTAATTTATAATAAAAATACTGTTTCGAACGTCAAAAATGAACGGTATGTAAATAATTATTATCTTTTTTTGTTGTTATGGATTTTCTAGAATCAAAGTAATTCTTATTTTTGACATCCTGTACTTACAGATTTAAAGATTATTATAAGAATGTCTTATAGTCTAATACATACATAAGAGATATATGGTGATTTTTGATTATATATATATTTTTTTATATTTTAACAAAAATATAACAATTAATACAGAAAAGACAAGAGCAAGAGTTTCTGAGACAGAAGTCCAAACGAGACAAGAACAAAACCTACAAATCAGAGAACATCAATAGAAACCCCAAAAAAACTTCAAGTGTTAATTTCTCAAAAATCACAAAATTAATTCGATTAACCTCTAAGACCCAGTTACATCATCTTGGTTTAAAGTAATCTTTCGCTTAAACCATTAATTTTTGCATTTTCTACCAATCAAACAATCCATAGATTGTTACGAAAGATTACTGTAAACCAAGTTGATACAAGCGGCTCTAAACCGTTAAATTTCCACTAACGCTATTTGACACTCAATGGGTAATTAGTTATATCTCCTAATCATAGGCTACATTTGGACAATTATCTCTGAAAAAGCTTATTTATGGATATATTAACTGACGTCTAAATTTTTATCTTCCTTCTAACGTTTTATGTATCTTATTTTGTTTTATATACAAAAAGAGCCGTAATATGTGGTAGCTATGTGAAATTTCTTTAACATGTACATTCTTGCTAATTATGTATGCATAGTTAGTATATTTTATATCTACTTTGAGCCAATTAATGAAACGAACTACCCACTTACTTCTATCTGAATCGCCCCTCGTAACGATTACCAAACAAATCGGAGCAAGTCGGCTCTCAGCACCGGACCGAGTGTGACTTAATTCGATATATCCCGAATCAGGGCAGAGATTGGCTACCCCATTAGACTTAGATTGCATCTATTCAATATGCCAGGCGCTCCCTGTTTGTGTAAGTCTGGCTGGTGTTTGTCCAGAGCCAATACGCATAATTCTGCTAAGACACGATTGCAACACTCGCTACGTGTGTGTACATCACTAATTACGGACTGCTCCCGCCATTGGTAGTTCCCGCCATTGCTGTGTATTTCCCGCGCTGTCAAATGCCGCCACCATGATTCGGAGTGTCACAGCGCGGGTTTCATGATTATTGATTGCCAAATACTCAATGAAAACCGATAGTTCGCACGGCTTTTTGATCATGCAATTACTGAAAAACGAGTAATAAATCTAGGAACATTAATATTTAAGTGCGTGAATATTAAATTTGTTTTATGTATTTGTGTTTGATGTGCTGCTGAATTTTGATATCTATCATTTTATTTTTCGTATCAAAATTAGGTTAGTAAGTAGGTATTTACTTAAAGTACATACTTAATGCGCGTGCGTTTCTATATATAATTTTATTGTCCGAAGCTGAAAGCTGAAGACATGAGCAGCAATAGTGTTAAAAAAAAGCCATGTTGGTGTTTATTTTTAGCGAAATTTAAAATAAATTAAATTTTAATAAATATTATTATTAAGTTCTACGGGTTAACTTAAACCTTGGTTTAACCCGTAGAACTTAATAATGATATTTATTAAAATTTAATTTATTTTAAATTTCGCTAAAAATAAATATGGAGTTCTACAAATTAAACACAAAAACCATAAATAAAAAAAGCCATGTTGGTGGTTTAGGGCTTGTTCAGGCACAGCGGGAACCGCGCGGTTTCAGAATCGCGTGGGATCCCCGCGGGTCTTATTTATGTAGGATTGTATGTAATCGTTCAGACATAACCGTGCGGTTAGTCAAACTGCGCGGTGCCTGCCACTCAACCGCTAGAAAATAGACTCGCGCGGCGCCCGCGCGATTCTATTACTATGGAGCCTTTAGAGAGTTGCGTTGCGAGCACCGCGCGGTTCTCATGTCACAACAGGAGAATGCGTGAGCTCGTTATGGATCGCTTTGACACTGAACTTTTTATTGAAGTGGAGAAAAGACCTGCAATATGGGATCTTCGGTGCGAGGATTACTCAAATAAAATTGCTAATAACCAAGCTTGGCAGGAGTTGGTGGAGATATTTGGAAATGGTGAAGACACGTTGGAAAAAAATAGTTTTTTAGGTAAGTAGGTATTTTAGGTAAGTATTCACCAAAAATGATCTGACAGAATTATATTTTTGTGTATTGCCACGGAACACGACCGTCGTTCACAATGTAATGATTTATCTCTGATATTCAAAGATGGAGAACGGTACCGGAGCTGTCAAACTGACGTTTATTAACTGACGCTATTCGCGCACACAAATCGCTTATTAACTGCGGCTGTCTGAACACATGACACAAATCTGCGGTTTCAAAACGCGCGATTTGCAATCGCACAATTAACGCGTGTCTGAACAAGCCCTAAGTCATGTATGAAATGCTAAAGAGTAAAAAGAAGAAGAAAACTTAACGGCACAAAAAAATTAAATGACACAAAAGAAAAAAATACAAAAAGCACAACTACTACTACTAACTAAATAACTAGTAATAATTAATAACAAAATAATCCAATATTGCTATTTTAATTCTTTGATTTTAACAAAGCATTAGATTGTTCATAGTCTGGTGGTTACTTTATTTAATATTTAATACACTCGTAGATTATCGTATTAGAAGCATCAAAAATCAACGAATGTGCATAAAATAATGTAAATAAAAGAGAGTGGTATCCTATTTCTCTGCGTACCCCGGCAGAAATTTATGTATTATTATTATTACATAT
>JADDOH010001565.1:0-25275 GCA_016648135.1 Agrypnia vestita
CCAGCCTAGAGTTTATCACACAGGTGTATTGTGACCTCACCGGGAATCGAATCCGAAACCCTCTGTATGGGAAGCCAGTGTCATGACTGGACTATGAGGGCCGGCAATTTTAAAGATAGTTCAACGTTTTACAGAAACTTGTATGGAAGGCTTTATAGGGTGACCCAGGGTTTATGACCTGTTTGATCTGGCTTAAGTGATCACTTTACACAATGTAACGTTCATCAATTTCATCGTTAGAATAGTGTAACATTAAAATGTTCTCCGCTGAAGTCTTATCTAGCATCATCGGGAGAGCGTCCTATCACACCCCCGCCGTAATAGGACGCTCTCCTGATTACGCTGGATACGACTTCAATGAAACGTCGAGATTTGCTTCTCAGTGAAATATACGGTTCGTATAAAATATCCGTTTTATTTAACACATAAATATGTCCAACGACCATAATAATAACCTTAACTCTTTAATATCACATTGATCTGTTCCATATCTCTGAGAAGGTTTTCCGAAGCAGTTTTCTCCTACATCATTGATAAGAATTGTTTTATATAAATGTTAATTAAATGTTATAACATTTAAATGTTAGAAATAAATGTATGTTTACAATGTAAATATTATATACCAAATAAATTAAATTGAATTCTCAAAAATTTCTTTTGAATTTTCTTAATTATATTTTCACTGGCCTCCTGGGTATCTTATATTTTTCTGTAAATAAGGAATAAATGCGTTTATAATTAAACTTTACGATTTATTTTAAAAGACATTCCACAAAAGACATAGAAATGGCATTACCCTTTAAAAGTATTTTCTATTGTACAAATTGCTGAAATACATTCCTGTCTGTTGCTTGTTGTGAAACACAAAATATACAGAGGTGGCTAAAAAATATATTCACACTTCAAGGAAGGAAAAACCTGTAATATTAAATTCATACAGATATCAGGAAACGAACTTGAGTTTAAATTTTGAGTTACAAAACTACAAATGCTCAAAATGATAACCGTGAGCTTCCAATCACTTTAAGGGTTTTTTTTTTTTAATATTGTTGGCCAATGTCTCCAATGCGATTGATGCGTATGCCGTTACAATTTTTTTCTAAGCGTGACCAGTGTTACTGGTTTTCTAGGATACACAACATCCATTAGATTCCTTCACATACCTATAAAAAAGTTCAGTGGTGTCAATCGGGAGAGCTCAATGCATGAAGGCCGCATGGATCTTCCCTTGTCTACATAAAACACGGTGCCATGGGTTTCAAACTTACCACGAGTAAGTATTTTGCATAAGGCATTTTTGTAGATCTATCTTATCACGAATACCTATCTAGCAAATGCACGATCTAGCAAATGTTCTTCAACAACATTATCAAAACTCAATTTTAAAATCACGCTCCTCGAACAATAATCGTACCTCCGCCATTTTCTTTGAGGGTCATCCTTATTACTTAGTGATGCCAGTGTTCCGGAATTATTTTCATTGGTTTGCAGCGTCGCAACAATTATATCTTGACTATTAACTCACATCGAATATTTCGTACACGTTTCAACAATATTGGTGCAGTGAAATTTAACAAAATATGTACTAATATTATTTTAAAAATTTGTAGAAATCAGTTTTTTTTTCATAAAATGTACTATTTTTTTTTATCCAATAAATATTAAATAATATTCAATATTTTAGTTATAATGATTATATTAAAATTGTAAAGATATCTTTTCTGGTATTGAGGTAACAATCGTGTTATACTGGAATTACGCTAGTTACCATATCTTCTGAAGTAACTTCATGCTACACATCGTTGCCGTAATTCGAATCAACTTCGATAAAGTACAGAGATAACAATTATTTAAGTGTGTACACATTTTTTGGCCACCTCTGTGCACGCTTAGTACATTTCAACTTCAAGCGCAATTTGTCGGAATGAGATCTGACAGTTTGTTTGATTCGCCATTCTCTCCCTAATGAGAGAACATTCCTCATAACAAGAGAAATGGAAATGAAGTGAATTTATTCAATTCGATACTCCTTATCCTCGAGCAGTCCAAAAATTTCATAGTAAGACAATATTTCTAATAAATAAATGATTAATAAAATATCTCTCGATAAATAAACAGAATCTTTGAGTAAATTTCCTCACAATTATATGTATTGTAATTAAATTAGTTACTTATTTCCTTTTAAATAAAATACTCATTTAATTATTTAAATTTCAAAAAATCCTTAAGTCTTATTGTATCAGTTTTGTTGGCACCACTGCTGTATTCATAAGTGCCAATTCCACGAAATTAATCGTATCATTTTACTTCAAAAAGTGACCGTGACTCATTTTAAATCACAAAAAATATATAGTTGAATTAAGTAATGTAAATTATATGTGTTGGTAAAAGTTTATGTACGAGTAAAGCAAGACAAAAATGAATATTTAGCTGACAAAACAGTGATTTTTTCAAAAACGCATCACTCACTTTTATCATTATAAATTAATATCTTTTAACATTAAAAACCGTATAAAAATTATAAAATATATTTATGTCCAATTTTTCATAATGTTTGTGTATTTTTATTCTTTTTCGTAGTAAAAAAAATCTTTCAAACTGTATTTTTTTATGAAAATATCTTCATATAATATATATTTAGAGCAAACATTTTTTTAAAATTGTACCATTCAAATGTACATAAACATTGTACACAATACAGATATTACGTTTTATGTACTAAATAATATAAAAATAAACTACCAAAATCAGAAAATTTTATTTCTTAATCTCGGTAACCGCGTTTTAAAAAACACTGTAAAAATAATGCGTATGTAATATGGTTAGTTTATTGTTGTACATATATTTTGGAGTAAATACATAATCCATAGCATCACGAAAAATATCCATCCTTTAAAATGTATTTTGCTACGTTATACAACCGTAAATCCTTTACACATAATTTAACTTGGGATTTTTTATCCATCTCTGGCAATCCAATGGCAATCTTCTAAATTAAAGAGCTTTCGGATCTCGCAGCATCCCGCTGCCGAGGGCAACATTAGATTGTATCGCAATTTAACGTAACGGATAGAGATAATATCTAACGGGTGGCGCGGAGGAGTTCCACTACTCGCAGTGGACCGAGTGGTTACAGGATACAACGCGTAACCACGGTAACTTGGGGTTGTTAAAACTTCATTATTTTACCCTCATATCATACTTAGGTATTATCCAAAGGGCCTGCTTTAAACACTAGTGAGGCACCTTGCATCTTTTTGATAGTTAACAAAGCTTGTGGTTATTTAAATTATATTAATAATAATTATTATTTTATTCAAATTACATTGTACAAAACGGCGTTAATTACATATTATCATATATTTGTAAACCAGAATGAGAATATTAACGCTCTCGTGTTTGAAAGTGGCATTGTCATCTATATATTGTTACTGTAAAATCATTAGTATTATTATTATATTAGTAATACTAGCTGCAACCTGTCTAAAATGACGGAACATTGGTTCGCGTCTTTGCTATTTATAGCATCTTTTTGGCGTCTTTGCTAAGCCCTATATATTTATACCATCTTATTGGCGCTCCACGGAGTGGCGGCCGTGGCAACATGCGTGAAACGGCCGGTTCGGGTTTGGTGGCCCGGAGTTCAAGCCCCATCTCCATCCGTTTTTTAGCCGTTAATTCGAACGAAATTACGGACGTTACATGAAGTTACGAAGAGAGACGGACAGACAGACAACGAAATTATTATGTTAATTAAAATCATATAAAATCTTACATATTTTACTTGCCAGAGGAGTCATTACTGTTAATATCAATAAAAAAACGTAAAACTTGAAATTTTCGTTTTCTATCGAAATTCAGATTTTTTCGTACATTACAAAGTTTTTTAGATAGCAAAGATGTAGTTAAAAATAGATAGCAAAGTTTCATAATGTTTATTTTATTCTATGAAGTAAACATTCTCCTGTTTTATCGAGCCATTACTACATAGGAAAACTATTAACTTTCTCACATCGTAGATACACAAAATTTGGGTTTGGATTTCCCGTTAAGGAGATTTATTTTGCTTGTAACTTGGATTTGTGCTAAATTTAGAACATGTTTTATGTGGTCGCAGGACGCGTATGTCAAGTATGTCGTCACGTAGTAAAAATGTTGTGTTTCAGACTATATAGCTGTCGCGGCTTGCAGTCGGTGCGTAATTTTTCTTCCACTTTTGATTAAGTAGCTTACTTTTGCCCGCTAACTCGATGCTTTATTGTTTTTGAGAGGTTCCTCCCATTGTAGGGTTTGCGCAGGATTTCCGAAAGGGGTGACGTCCCCTCCGGCCCGACCTTATTGCGGTGTGACTAAATCTTGCGTGAAATATCCCGGGTACACGATTGCTTATTCCGATCGGCCAAGTGTGAGAAAAATCACTCTTATACGTTCAGAATTTCCCCAAATCTCTTTTAATCACGCTTAAAGCTATTCTTAGCGAACTGATTATTTATGTATTTTTTTAGTACCGTTGAATGTTATTTCGACGATTGATTGTTCTAGAATATTCTGTTTCTAATGAAAAAAGCTGTTGAAGATGTGATCGGTATAAACAGTAAACGTAAATTGTGGAGCAATTTTTCCCTCAGGGGAGTGAATTAAACTGTCACTATGTTGCAATTCTTTTTCTATTTAACTAATTTGGTTCCTAAGTAGTATGCCTACATGTCGTGTTATTATGTTTATGCTTACTATTATTTTATGTTATGTTTTATGTCATATTTCGTGTAATATATCATATGTTACTTTATCTAATTTTTTTGTATTTCTACCTTAATATTGTAATAGTTTTTCCTGTGGATATATGTCTCATGTATCAGGTGTCGTGTTTGTTATACTTTATGTTTGGTTTTATATCTCTTTTGAACACTTCGTTTTGAGTCGCTCGGTAGACTTTGTGCAAACATATTTTGAACTTCAACCGTAACATTTCAGGCATATATATATGTAAAATGTAATTCCCAGTCAAAGGATAATAAAGTACGAGTATGTTCCATTTGTTGTTTATCCCTGCGCCTCGGAAACAGTGAAGAGGTTTTGTGTGGACGCCTCCCCATCTCGCTCGCATTCGCACGAATGTCAGCGGGATGGTGGGCTCGACCACTTTAGCTTTAAAAAAATGCTGAATATGGGTATCGAAAGTGTGGGGCCGATATGGGAGCTATTGCTCATACAACTACTCTGGGCGTGTGGTGGGTCCTTCTTCTCTACATGCAAGGTGGTATTTTTAATGTAATTTTTTTCATTGTATGCATGGAAAACTGTGTAATCGGTAAAGGCGAGTTGTCACCTATGTAGGGTGATATTTTTAATGCTTTTTATGTATCCAGTGACCAACAATCAGCAATAGTGAATTGTCAGTGATGCATGGTGATATTTTTTCATTATTTTCAAACGACTCGTCATTAACAACAATGGGAAAATAGATAAATAAAATATAAAAAATAATAAAAATAGAAAATATAACTTTACGTCCGGTACAATACAAAGTGTGATACTGCTGATTGATGGTGCTGCATCCAATTTATCAAAATGTTTATGTAGATAAACATAATTTCAATACCAAAAACTTTTTTTTTGATTTTTGATTGATGAATTTGAAATTTCTTATTCTTAGCCTTTTTTCACCTGAATTTACAGTTTATTAAATGTAAACTGTCGAATTTCAATCCTATAGCGTCAACTTGTCTTACTCAATTGACTTATTTATTTAAAAATAAACAGTACCTGAATAAAAAACTAATATCCATGGTAAATAATAATTTTTTTAACTTTGTGTATTTATTATAATATTTTTCTTTAATT
This sequence comes from Agrypnia vestita, assembly GCA_016648135.1. Lineage (NCBI taxonomy): Eukaryota > Metazoa > Arthropoda > Insecta > Trichoptera > Phryganeidae > Agrypnia > Agrypnia vestita. The sequence goes on from JADDOH010001565.1 coordinate 5,845, forward strand.
CATTTAAATTCATTGTGAACTTTATGGTTAACCAATTGAGTTGTCATACTTATACTTAACTATTTACTTACTATTACGCCGTTTCCCCATGGGGGTTGGCAGAGAAGATAGAGCGCCACACTCTTCTGATTCTGATACAAAAACTCTCGTTTCATCCACACGCATACATTGTTGAGGCTTTTAACACGATCTTCTTTTTTTAATCTGGTTATGCCACGCCTTCCGCGGTTACCACCTCTTTCTGGCGCCATCAACAATTGCATTATACGTCTTTCTTACCATTCTTTCCTTATTCATTCGCTCAACACGCCCAAACCATGGCTTTTTTAAATTCCATTTATTATTCTAAGATTATCTTTACACCCATTCTTAATACTCCATTCTTTACTCAATCATTAATGGATTACGTAAATTCTTATAAATAGTTTTATAATTTATCGGTCATAATCATTTCCTTCCTCAGGGTGTTTTTTAAAATAATTTAAAAGAAAATTAAATACCTAACTGTATAACTATTATATAAAAACATCGTATTAAAATATATAAAAAAAAAATTACATTAAATATAGGTAGGGCTGGTCTTGGAATTTTTTTTATAAATAATATTAAAAATAAATTTGATCACATTTAATAACCACAAAGAATTTGCTGTTAATATTAATAATAACAATTATTGCGATTAATATTTAAAATTTTTGCTTAATTAATTTGAAAAATTCTCAATTAAATGCATTTAGCTATCTTTAAATTTCTGAGAATCTAGCTGCTTTTAAATGCAAAAATGTTGGAGTATTAGAACATCCGATGTAATCTAAACTAATCCTTAAATCATCTTGGAGTAAACTTCCCTTCGGAACTTTCCCCTCGAGATCATACACTTCCAACCCTCGAGGCTTTGCAGGAAAATTCTTTTCCTCGTAAACTTTAACTACTGCCCTACTTTCAGTGGCCTGCAACACTTCTTCGGTGTGTATCTTCACTATGCATTTACATACTGCATCTAGTATATTATGTAAGCACACGAACGTGGGTACAATGGGTATTCATTCTACACTACGCCTAATGAATATAATTTAATACTTTATATTTGTCTCTCTCATACAATAATTCTCTAAACTCTGTATTTTATTGAAAAATTTGATATGAAAAATCTGTTTACTTTAGTTAATCATGGAAATTGTCTTATTTACAGAATATTTTATTTGAATTTAAACTAAATTGAACTTTGTAATGCACACACGTTGTGTTATGATGATGGTGAGAAGGACTGGTCCTCTCGATACTATAGTCATGTTAAATTAACTCAACGTGTATGCATTGCAAAGTTGAATTCAGTATAAATTAAAAAGATATCTAGGAATTCCAATCGAAATAAAAAGTATACAAAATACAAAACAATTGAAAAACATCTCAATAAATACAATTAGACACCATTATCCTCAAAATCAAAAACCTTTCATTCCACTAATTCATCTCATATATATAATATAATGTAAAATAATTATATATATAATGTAAAATAATTAATTATATATAACGATGCAAAGTACCTCGTCCGAGCACAAGAGCAATGCTCTTAAATGGAGAGGTACTATGTATAACACAATTGTATAAGTTATGTATTAAATTACAAAAAATTAAAATAAAATAATACATAACTTATATAAACACAATTATATAAGTTATGTATTTAAAAAAATATATTATTAAAGATTTTTGATCTTTGTGCGTGTTTTTATTAAGTTTGGTGCTTTTTCAAATGTGTGTTATTGACAATTAAAAAAAAAACTTGGTAACTTTGTTATTTTTAAGATTAACAATTACCTCAAACCACAAAGGTAACGCTATACACATAAAAATATACGTATGTTATTATATAGCTTTGAGTTTTTTTACATCTTGCGCTCTGAAGCTGTTGAATATTTTTTCCTTTTATTATTGAAGTCAACTCTCCATCTGACTATAAAGGAGTCTCCATTGCATGTGACCTTTTCGTTGTTTGCAAATATTTTATGAAAATGCGCTTTTTATTCATTTCCACCCGGAGTACTCCCTTGTTAATATAAACGAGGAGCACCAATTTACATTTTTATGTAAAACAACATCCCCGCTGGGTTTCCGTGCTATTCTCGGAATGTAAAAAAGCAGTTTTCATAGCATATGTTTTAGATAATTGAGTGTTTAAGATTGCAGCTAACGCGCTGTATTCATATTTTATTCCTGAATCGACAATAATTAAAATCTACAATATGGTCATAAAATTTCTATTTTATTAGAAATTTAATGACCATATTGTAGATTTTAATTAAATATCATCAAATCAATCATAAAATTTCTAATAAAATGCAGTCAATTATTTCAATTAAAATATTGAAAAAAAAATACAATACTGAAAATCTTAATTAAAAACCAGCAAGAACTCTCGAATGATGCGTTCTAGTGCTGAACGTATTAACACAGATTGTTCTTTCAGGAATTTCTAATTCATTACGACTTTATCTAGTAATAGAAATAATGAAAAAAGTCGCAATTTCCTTAATTCTTTCGTAGTGTTGGTGTTTACGGATATAAAAACCAACACAATGCAAGAATGTGCCTCGTACGCGCGGCTTACACATACTAATTCGAATGTATTTCTGAAATGGGAAGAGGTCTACGAAGCTTTAAAATTTATATTTAACTTTAAAAATTAAGGCAAGACCCCCTTTTTGTACCTTTTTTGATTTTTCAAAAAAAAATTCTAGGCACGAATATTTTAAAATGCATGCACAAAATAGCTTCGATTAAATAGTCTGGCGCATAAAAGTTTTGAACTGTCTGTTTCGTAGAATAGAATCTGTGAATCGCGGCAACTTTGACGTACACAGAGAATACGTATCCATAGATATCTACAGAGCCTAAAAACTAGAGACTACCATATTTGTTCGAATAGGTGTATTCTGGTCTCCTCATTACGCAACCAAACGATCTTACGCCATCTTCTCTTACTTCTCTGTGATTGGCGCCACCATAAAACATTCTCTGATATACCCGTTCCGTACTCTGTCCAGTCTTGTCGCTTCCCCAGCACACTCAAGTATTTGTAGTTCAATGGTTTTCAATTTTTTGTTGGTGGGTTTTTTTCACTTTCCAGAATCCAAAAACTATAGCATTGCGTGCAAACGACCATCTCATGTACTCGGCCTTGGGTTTTGATCGGCATTTTTGCATCGCAAAGAACTCAAGTGAGGGTCACTTTTGCCGTGCAGTTTGTATTTTATGGGTGCATCGGTCTCGATTTCTTTTTCTAGATAATTATGGATTATCGTATTTTTATTTATTAATTCTTGGTGTAGGTATATTTTTTACGCGTTTTATCTACACATTTAACAAATCATTTATTCGGTTTCATATTACACCACTCCGGGAAGCTGAAATTAAGGTAGGAATTGGGTGATTTTTTACAGTGGGGTGGTTAATTTTTTAAATTATTTTTATCGGCACTTATTGAGGTATACATGGTGTAACAGAGATAGTTTACTTTACAGGTGGATTCCTGCCTTGATTATGAGTCGAAAATGTCCAAGCAACCATGGCCTAATATCAATAGTTAAGGAGATATGCGATATAAAAGTATGCATTATAATCATAAGAGTAGCTTGTTGGTTGGTGGTTAGAACACTCGCCTCGTGATACAAAGGTCGCGGGTTCGAACCTCACTTCAGACTAGCAAGTTAATCCTATTTTCATAGCACAAGCGTTTAGCTTAGTTTGAAAATAGTAAGAATGTTGAGGTGACACGTATTCCATGTTCGCATCTCTATTTTTTTTAAAAAAAGGTTTGCTTTCTTTTTTTCAATATTTTTTTATAAAAACGTTGAACTATTATTATTATTACAGTAAAGTGTTAGTGAAATCCGACCTTTAAAAAAACTATCCCTCATACTACTTATTTATCAAATAAATTATGAATCAGAAAGAATGATCGTATATTTCTCAGCAAATTTCACAAATAATGAGGTAAAATTAACAAACGTCAGTTCGTCACACCAATGATTTTCCCGATTAACCGCTTGTACAGGTTACCCAGGTGAATATTCCGTTGAGCAATATCAAAAATGTCTACTACGCTAAATTTCTCGTTAGCCGTACTGGCATTATCCTCCTACAATAATAATGAATATTCCGCAAATGAACCATGTCTCTAATATGAAATTTACCCCCTGATCAGCAGAACTATTATTAGCTTGCTCTAATTTACGACTATATTGTAGCTAATTATATTATTGTTATTCCTCCTTTGAATATTATTTAGTTGCCTTAGAAATTTGCTGAATGTATAATATCATTTTCCCTCGCAGACGATGGTTAATACATATTATATTAGACATATTAAAATGTTTTCAATATTTTATGCTATTATATATAAAATGGTTTAAAATGGATGTACTGATGTAGAATCAAATTTATGTTTATAACAATATTGTTTTATAATTAATTAATATATAATTGTTATCTTTAATTTTTTGTTTAAATTTATATACATCAATACCAATTAGATCTTAAACTAAGTAGAAAAAACAAAAGCAAAAAACCAAAGTTAAAACTAAGTAGAAAAAATTATTATACAAATTATTTGAATTAGTACAATCAAATAACCTTTAGAACCATGATAACAATCTAAAAAATCATTAATTGTTTTGTACTTCAGAATAGATGTATCTAAATATCTAATTATAGTGGACGGTACGCTTGTTAACATTGATAAGTTCGATATTGTATTTTATTGACGACTTATCGAAATGTCATGTTACCAATATAAGTAAATGGAAAAATATGCGAAGGGCAGATTTAAAACGCAAATACAACCGAAATAAAGTAAAAGTGGTAAAAGCTAGAAATTAAAAAAAAAAATTATGGAGCCCCGATCAAATACCACGTCACTCCAAAAATATTCAATTAACTACCGGATGGACTAAAAAACAGGACAGAAAAAATATATACAAATTATTAAAGAAATATTACAACGAACTGTGAAATATTGGTGATGACTTAAATTACTCAATTATAAATATTGTATTTTTTTAAGGGCTTATTATATTTAGTAATGTATTCTTGCGTACAAACTGCATGTAAAGCTTTGCGATTCCTGTAAAAATATACATGTATAATAATATACATAATAAAAAACGCATATTGATCGGCTGTATGCCAAATGAAACGGAAAAGTCACGAGTATATAATACGCATAATAAATAATTAATGATTAATTATAAAATATTGGTCGAAATATCTAAAAATATATTTAAATACAGTTGGAGAAAATCCAACAAGAGGCGAAAAGATATGTAAAATATAATATGTCAAAATGTTCTCCGTGCAATGCCGTAGGTAGGCAGAACCCTTAGTCATGAAATAACATTCAAGTTGTTATAAGACCCGTAGATCCAATTTTCGTTTGTTTTTAGCTTAACTTGGAAACATAATTTTTACTTCAGAGTAAAGGGTGAAATTCGTCATTCATTACTGTAATAAAGTGAAGAATGTCAGTTGATGGATGACGCTATAACATTTTTACTTGTCCCTTCGGGCCGGCCCGGTGGTTTGTACGCAAATTGAATTTGTCTCAGTTTCACGGTCTTATCCCGAGGTACCTCCTGAACCTCTTTCTGCTACATTCATTTTTCATCGCATTCCTGAGCGAGGATTTGCACAAAGTTTTGGGGTAAGAATGTGGAACAGAATTCCGCAAAGCGTCGAAGGTCCGGCGGGTGGCGAGGGGCTGTATGGAAAATCACCCCTGTATGGAAAATAGCGCCTGCGAATGTTGCGCATGCAACCCGCCCTACATCCCTCGGATATTTGCATATTTCAGTTTCATTCTCTGAAAGCCAACCCGGCTTAGATCGACGTACGTAGGTTTGCATTTCATTAATGCAAGTAGATACTTAAGCAGAACTAGCCTCGAACAGCCATTTAAAGACTCGTGTTCCCTAGTTTTAAAACTAAGACCGACCGTTTAAACTCCATTAAGTGCAATCAAAACTTCTACCTAGGTACTGGTGGTAGTTATTTTACTGTTTGTTTCTATTTTTAGACTCACTTTTGACAGCCTTTTTTTTTTTAGTTTCATTTTACATTTGGCCTAAAACGTTTATTAAAAAAGTGTTTTAAAAAATGCGGAGAAAATTAGTCTGAATGTGTTGAGACTAGCTTTCAATAAATTATGATTACTTGATCGGCTTGTTATTCTGTCTTAAAATATAAGGGAATGTGAAAATGATTTACACTCTAAACCTCGGACAAAGCCAGGCAGTAGAGCTTGTATTTCATAAGAATAATAAGAAAGAAACCTTAGCCTAAAAACCTCGCAATTATTTCATTTCATTTCATTACCGATATATCGGCGTTTATTGGTCAAAAGACATTTAATTGCTTGATACATACACACGTAATTCACACAACTATAGGATAATGTGTAGCAAGCATCTCGGCCACCACCTACCTCGCTAAGGTTAATTCTTTTTGGGAAATGAAACTGAGAAGGAAAAAATTCTAATTAGAGCCATTAGAACTATTTTAAGATGTAATAGATATATAAGATTTAGGAATATGGGAACGCAGCTTACGTTAATGACAGTTAAGCAACAAATTATACAAAAGGTCTTAGTCTTGATATACAAAAAAAAAAAAAAAAACGATTAGTTCCATTATATATGTATAAAAAATATGAAATATAATTTTGAGGTCCACAGTTGTTCTACGAGAAGTCGGTAGGATTTTAGGTTTCTCAAAATAAAACTGGCAGGAACGCAAAATAGTTAACACAGAGATATAAAAATTTTATAAAGAAAAAAATAATCAAATAAAATCTCTTCTTTGATTATTCTTAGAGTCAACGTGATGCAAAATGATTGCCTCTGTAAATTTATCATATTTTTTTCATAAGTGATTTTCGCCGTCATTAAAAATTTCGGAATATCATTAATTTTCGCAAATGTTGCCTCTCCTGATAAAGCAGACATTGTGTGCGGCTTCTAAACAAGGTCCTAGGTTCGGCGAAGTGGCTCGACCTCGTTATGCTAATGTTCGCCCTAAATAAACAGCCCGCCTAAATTACAAGCTACTTAAAAACACTTTAATTCAAGATTAACTCGGGGTGGCTCGTCCCCCCTGCCACTTGCTCCTGTCCCTGACTCTTGACTTTTGTCGCGGGATTTATTTCTGACTCACTGTTGAAAGAGTGAAGTTCAAAATTTGATGGATTTATTTTATAATTAATAACTTTCACTACTCAGCATCCCCCTGATTTGGACCCTTGTATACAGAGTGTCCCAAAGGCAACGTCATCTTTTGTATGGCTGATAGGCCAGGCCAGCTTATGACTGAACAGAAAATCAAAATAAGATCTTAGTAAAGAAGTTAGTCTTCGAGATATTAGCACTTTTATCAATTAATATTTAAATAATGTATTGTATTTCAATAGTTTAGCACACTAATAAATTAGATTTACTATACACTGACTAATTATTATTTACTAATTTATAAAACTGAGAAGACTTCGGTGGCTGGGTCATGTGGAGAGAATGTCCGAGCATCAAGCACCAAAGTCCCTGCTGAACTCAAGGCCAATAGGGCGAAGGAGCTTAGGAAGGCCGAAATTAAGATGGAGTGACAACGTCCTCAAAGATATCTCTGCCTTAGAGCTTCGAAACTGGAGAGAGCTGGCACTAGACCGAGATGAGTGGAGGAAAATTATTGAGGAGGCCCTGACCCACCAAGGGTTGTAGTGCCAAGAATGATGATGATGACTATACACTGACACTACACACTGACACTAATAAAGTAGATTAATTTTACAGTAAATATATTTTTTTCTAATGTGAAACATAGAGTCGAGATCAGCTAATTAAAATAAATTAACCCATGAATCGGGCTATTTTTTCCCCCAAAGCTATAAATAGCACTACTTGTTTTATTTAGACCTGTAATGAATTTTAGGACTATTCAGGATTCCGTAACAAAAATTAGAATCCTAGAATATAGAATTGTGTAGCTGTGACACTCGAGTGCCAATATCTCGAAACCTTACTTTTTACTACTAACTCGTCTGTACTTGTTAGAAGTAAAAAGTTTTTTTTACTAATTAATTTATTCTGGTCAGTCAAAGTATCCGTTGTTTAAAAACAGAATCCTGTGTATTTAATATATGAAGTCTAAATTCACCGTAAAATTTAATGGTTAACATGGCGTAATGGTGACGCACTTAATTATATATCTACTTTAGCTCAATTAATTATCTACTTTGGTACGTAAAATGTCACGTTTTGTCCTTTAACGTGTGTTGACAGTGTACTAATTTTGCCCGGAAAATAAACGGCAGGAAACAGAGGGTCCGTGCTCACCGAATGGGAAATAATAGGAAAGATTATATGCAAACATTGCGCTTAGGGAGCGGCGGTGCTCTCCGCCAAGAGTCGCTACGGCCCATGTCGTGAGAGTCTACAGATGTTCGCGCGGCTTAGTCCTGTCCTCGGATCGTTCTCATTGTCGGTGTCGTTTTAAATTTAAAATTCCCCTTTGTTTCCCCCGTCACGTTCGCATTTTAAATTAACAACTTTATTTTATATCGAAAATTGTTCATTTACACGAATACTTTCAACAATCTTTACATTGCCGTATTTTACAATATTAACATTTGTGATTTTAGAAAATTATTACTTTTTCAAAAGCAAAAATACTTTATACAGCATTATTAATATTTTTAATATTTAAAGCATTAAATTTGTGGTTGGATATTATTACAGAATGTTAGTTATATAAGTTAGTATAAACCACTACCAGATTTTAGGCCTACCGGATTCGAGACGTACTCGTCTCTTCGTCAGGACCAACATTACACTTCTATTTTCACAACACTATGTGGTGGTGTAATCGCTTCAAAGATGGCAGAATATTAGTCGATAACGAACTGCGTCTCAACATGCCGTAACAACAATGTGATTGACTCAGTGCGGAGTTTGGTCTTGCAGGATTGTTGTCCCACAGTCCGAGAATTTGCGAACGAGGCGGAGATGTGCGTTGGACTTGTATATTCAATTTCGACCGAGTATTTAGGCTTGAAGAGAGTACCCGCGAAATTCGTGCCGATGCTGCTGGTGATGGTACAGCTCCATCACATTAATGCAGCCGTTCTTCGCTTCTAATTCAGGCTTTCTTGGGCAAACACGGCACTTTACCAACATGGCTCCCTGTGATTTTTGTTCCTCATTGTAAAAATACATTATGCAGAGTGCGACCACAGTACTATGGTACGACGGTCCAGCTGAACATTATACAAAAAGATGTGTTCAACAAATGTTTCTAATAAAAGCGGAACCGCTGTGAGAAGTATGTGCATTACCAGGGGACTACTTTGAAGAAGATTAGCGTGTATGAATAAATGTGTTTTTGCCGACCAAAGATTTGATATTTTTTTCGCACAGTACGTATACTGCATTGATTGTTTTAACGTTGACCGGCTTCGATGCCGTTTTACATTCGTCAGGATGATATTTATTTATATATCTTTATTTAGTTAATGATACATAGTTGTTTATCATTAGCTAAATATATATTATATATATATATATATAGTATATATAATTTATTCTACTAACTACTCTCTCTAAAAAGGTTATACATTGGTTCTAACTACTAACTAGTACTCCGGACCCAAAAGGTTGTACGCTTTTTGGAGAAGCAGCTCATCGACAAGGCGCCCTGAAGATGAGCAGTGAGATCTGTTCGCAACGTCGGCAGACGACTGGTCCTGACGACCAGAATTTGTCGCGGGTTACCCCCGAAGTAGTTGGAACTAACGTATATTGTACCCGTGAAAGTCTTCGATTTAACATATCGACGGCTCCTACGTATAATATCGTAACCCACAAAGCAACGATTTTGAGTTTGTTCTGTATTTCATATGTTTTTAATTATATATTTAATTCCTAGAGCGAAAAAAATTCTTTTTTTTATAATAATAAAACGTTATTTATTGCAAAATATTTATTTTTCCTTCTTGGAATTAAAGATATAATTAAATATACATGCTATACACAAAGAACTCAAAATCGTCGATTTGTGGGTTACGATATTATACGTAGGAGCCGTCGATATATATATATATATATATATGTGTACACTTATTAAATAATATTTCCATTGTTATGTGCCGTTTACATTCTTATTTGAACATATCGATTCTGCTCAGCTTCCTCACACCTTCTGGCAGGTTATTATACTCCTTTATTCCCTTGTAATAAATACAGTTTTGTGTGTTTGTCTTTTTTCTATTTGGAATACTTATTTTGTTTGCGTTTCTTGAATTATGTCTATGTATCTCTGTATTATATTTGATCTTATTTTTAAAATATTTTGGCATTTTGTCGTTTAATATTTTATAAATGAATATGCGGAACGTGACGGCCCGGCTGAACACCATTCCAAAAAATGCGTCCCAGTAATGCTTCCAATAATGGCGGGACCATTGCATTAGGAGAAATGTATGCATTGCCGAGGGAACTGCGTACAATATATTGATTAATTATTTTTAATGTTGACCGGTTTCCATACCATTGTACTTTCTTCAGAATGGATGTATAATGATATTGATACAATAATTACAGAATTTAAAATGACAATATTTCGGCGATCCTAGTAAACCAGTATGCTGGCTTCTCACTCTTGGGGTTTCGAGTTTCATTCCCGGTGAGGTCGATATACATATATGTGATTTATTTAGGTTTGTGTGATATGTTTTGCTATAGTAATTGAATCACGTGTGAGCCAGTTAGAATGTTAAAAATAAAAATTTGTATTCATTGGATAAATCTTATTGTACTCTGTTAAAGTAATCTGATGGCGTGCGACCGCTTGTGCAATGTCACAATTTAGATGGCATGGACAACGCTCTGATATTGGGTGGGTCATTTGTGTACAAAATGAAAAATATTGCGTCACAAATCACTGCTGAGAATATCAGTGAATTGTGGAAATTTTCGCGAAAAAGGATTGTAGATTTTTCGCTCTGTATCTAAAAATGGTATTAAAAACATGGAAATCAGATACTGGGTGTGTTTTGATGCGAATATAATCTTCCATTCTTCTCTAGTGTGATATCAGAAGCAACGCCGGAGGTGAATAATACGAGAAATACAGTCAATTCTAGCCGGTCTAGCAGAGATATGTGCTATAAATGTAGATAAAAAACTTTCGCTTTGTAAAATGTTTTAAACACAGCATTCTTGTTTACGTATTCTATTCCCATACTCTTTATTTTATCTCCGTATTTTATTTTATTTTTCTTAAAAAACACTAGATGGCCCTTATGTGTTATTAGAGTACAAAGTTTAAATATTGTCACAGATTCATGGCGGTGGGAGAGAAAAGAAACACTATAATCAATTTGTAATTTTATTTATTCACAAACCTAACTATTTCGTAATTCACACTAATCGTCGCTCGAGTATATTCCATTTATCGTTGGAACACTTTTACGCCGCTTCTATCGCTACTAGAATATTCCGCACGCAGATTGGTACTCTGATATAGTGCTGAGACTATATTCGCGCGCATCGTCCGCTCACTACATCTATGACTTCGCCGGTTGTCAAATTCTAGACTGATTCTCGCGTCTCCAGCAACGCAATATACATAGGTATATAAAATCTTTACATTCGAAACTTCTTACATATATGTCCTCGTGTTCTACTGGTTTTTACATATTTCCAATTTATTCTGAAATATCCAGAATGATGGGAAATCATCCATTTTTTGCAGTTTCCTTTGTTTTTAGGATCAAGATGCTTTGTGACAATTCTCTAACAAGTTTAGTGAAGTGAAGAAACAAGTTTAGTAATTGAAGAAACAAATTTAGTGACAATTCTCTAACAAGTTAGAGAACTGTCACTAAACCTGTCAATATGAAACATACTTAATCCCACATTAATTAAATTTATTGATTTACATATATATGGCTCTAAAGCCTTTTACTTTATAATTTGTACAAAGTTGATAAACAATAACACTAACAGTAATTCGATGAAATTAGTAATAAAATAATAATTTTACACAGTATATATATCAATGAAATTAAATATAGAAATATAAATTTTATATAATAAGCGATCAATAGGCAATACAATAAATTATAGAAGAATAAATAAAACAATAGATATATGCATATTATACTGTATTAACGCACTCATGTTAACAATCGTGTCTGGATGAGTCAAGTTCCTCGACGTGTGCCAACCTTAACATAATGCACCCACTTTGCAAAACGTACAATTTGCAGACACACGATTTCAATTTGTGTTGTCGCGCCGGGGCGCCCGTAGCATCGCAGCGCCGTAGCGTCGTAGCCCGCTCTCCGCCAGCACTGAAATATCTCCGCGTCAGGCCTCACGGGGAAAACATTATGCTTGGCGTGAAAAATACCCACTCACTTTCCCGCTGTTTGCCGGGGGTCGAGAGGAGTGTCAAAATCTCTCAAAATAAATCACAACTCCTTTTAGTTTAAATAGAGTTTCCCCAGAATGAGAAATATCGCGCGCGATATTCGAGGGAGATCAAAGCGCTGCCGACATCAAAGAGGCTATCGCCGGGCCGAAAAATATGTAAGGAAAACAAATATTTTTTGAATACATCGCCGCAAAGAGAAAGTTTCCCATTCGAGGCTTGTAAAGTTCCGCGAATTACTTTCGTTCCATTACAGACAGATATTTCGTTTGTTTCTTCCCTCGTCATCAAATTTTGCTTATTAAAAAGTTTTTTGTTGTTGATAAAAAGCGTTCCTTTTTAATTATCACATTTCTATTGTTACGAATTTTCTTCTTATTTTAGAAGCATATTTCTTTTTTGCAATTTGAAAAATGTTCTTTTAGGTTTTCACGGCCGTTCAGAATCTTCTGGTTCAAGTTTTCTGAGATATTCTGTCGTGTTTCTACGATCTTTTCCGGGTCCTTCATCAGGACTGATGTGTTTTTCAATACGTGTTAACAACACATATCAGCCTTGTAAATGGATCCTGCAATGGAATCCAAAAGATCTTAGAAACACGCCAGAATATCTCAGAAAACTCAAAATAGAAAAAATTGCTACCTTCGATCGATCTGAACTAAATTTTCTATAACTATTATTCAGGATCTTACTCAAAACAAAGGTATATACCTATTTTTTTTTACTTTTACTTCAGCTTGCCACTTTTTTGGTGGATCCCTATGAAACACGCTGTTTTGATAAGAAATGTAAAACTATCTTTTGTATTTATTTCTATTTTTTCCTGCATTTATATTTTTTATTATTTTTTTACTCTTGATCTTTTAAAATAAATATTAGATATCGTTCTAAGGTGGTAAATTGATGAAAAAGCTATCTATAGGTACTTCTATATATCTAGCGTTTATGTGACTTTTTCCTAAGCATATATTTTGAAATGAAATTGAAATAAAATACGTTGGTATCTCCTAATATTTCTATCACAATAATTACCATATAATTTAGATTTCAATATTTCAAAATATTCTTGCAAATAAATATTTAATTTCGATTTTTTTCTCCAAACATACGTTTAAATCAAAATCATGCTTCAATGTCAATATGGGTTCTAATTCGAGAAATTCTCTTATTTGAGTATTTCTGATTCTGTACGTTCTGGTAACTCCTACTATTCTTCGTATTACATTTTTTCTCGAGGATTCTAGCGAAGATAACTCTTACTATCTTTCAATAAATAAATAAATTAAAGCAGTCATTTTGTCAAATATTATTTTCAACCAAGTACTTAATTAAGATATATTATAGATGAAGCTATTTTTTAAATGGGCAAGTAGATATGAAAGTCTTCTTGGGTGTTACGACTGGCTTAAGTGATCACTTTACATACCTACTTTCCTATATAAAAAATAGCTTCGTCTCTATGTTACATCTATAATATATCTCTATTAATGATGTCCCCTTGGGGATAAATTCCAGTATTGTGTTCTTGAAAAATTAACTTATAGAATTGTTTAATTTTAGCAGTAAGGCTGTGGTTTGAATCAGGCATGATATAATTTAATTAGCGTTGCAAATTTACGTTTGAAATGGTAACCGTGAGCTGTTTTAATGTGTTTATTTACATATGTTCAAACATATATGCTTAATTTGAATTAGTGATGTTGTACAATCATAAGTAAATTTTTGCTTATTAAACACCGCGTACGCTATTATTGAAAGTGACGCATTAATTTGGTTTAAATGTAGACGGGATTTTGAAATTCAACACAATTTTCAACCGGATATTTCCTCATTAATGGAAAGGGGATTAAATGGTGTAATTCCATGAATAATGTTCGTGTGTATGCGTTCTGCGAGTTAGACGGAAATAAAACCTCAGTCGAGGGGTATAAAAACAAAAGCAGCAATATCTAAAAAAAATTGAATGCAGTCATCGAGGATAACTCATTTAGAATATACAAAATTCGAGATTTTATAGGAAATATACAGCCTTTAAATGTATGGAAAACATATTTTTGGAAGGATAGATATATAAAATCTAGAATTGAATACATTCTAAATTAGTAAACCTCGGTGAATGCATTCAAAACATATTTTAAATTTTTTGGATATTACTGCGTTTACTTTTATTCCCCTCCGTTAATATTTTAACAGTTAAAAATATACATTTTTTATTGTCTTCAATAATTTTCTTTCAACGAAATTCATACTAACTATTTCAAATGAAAACACTTCAAGAAAAAAAATTATAGATAGTTAAAATATTTGTTCGTATAATCAAATGACATTCAATCAAACAAAATAATTTCGTTGTCTGCCTGTCTGTCGTAAATTGCTGGAATTAAAACATTAGATAATTAGAGTATGACACGCAGTCAGCGCGCAAGTCGTTATTATTATTTCCCTTGATTCTTGACGGCTATACGGCTTGTTGGTCTATAATAATGTATCAAAGATCATGAGTCATTAAACGAAACTGCTTCTGCACAAATTGCACGTCATTTTATTTCAAGACTTGTTCGCTGCATATCGACTGTTAATTTTTTCTTGTTCCCATAGATTTCGCTGATGAGCTACGTAGAGTTTGAGTTTCGGGTGTTGTTTTGTTTTTCACGTAAAGTGCATTTTTTTACAGATTATCAACAGGTCAGATGACCCTTATAGATAAACAGTGTATAAAAGCCTTGTTTTTAGCGCAAAGTGCATAAATGGGTATAGCGTAATGATCTTTCTTGCTTGTGTTTCTTCTTCTTACTTTTCTGTCCTCTTAACGTTCAGACTTCAGCGTTCTCTGTATCATCTTGTACATTATCTTGCGTGTAGACGTTTTCTTTCAAACGGATCGCCATATATATTGACAGATGAAAGAGAACAATTTTTAAAAGTTATCTAGCGTAGCGTTAGTGACGGATATTGTTACATGAATAATTATGGATTTATTTTTGGTTTATGTCATCGTCATGTTTATTTGCGCCATCTGACAATATTAGTAGAGAATTATGTATTTTGATCATCTCATACACAGGAGAAAAACATTTTCTATGAACCGTGTATGACATTGTTTCCGTTTGTTTATGTTGTTACGAGAGTGCGAATAAGCAAAACTATTATGTGACGCCAAACCGCCTCCCCTGCAAAGCGACCGCGCAAATAATAACTAACCCGCTCGCTACACGTAACCAGCAACTGGAATTGAAACTCCACGTGTTATATATTCACGTGCCTATTGCTTTCAAAAGGGGGCAGAGGCCGCAATAATTCGAAAGCCCGCTTTTACATAATCCATTAGTAGGCGTATCATAGACAAATAATAATTAGTCAGATATTTTGTTATAAATAATATTAATACTAACGTAATGTTCATTAGTTACACACGAGCCACCTTACGACGATTATTTTAAACTTACTTTGAAACAAACTATAATGGGTGGTACGAGTCCACGCCGGCCAAGAAAAAGAGAGAGATTTCGCTAGATAAATTGGTTTGTGTCTTGAAAGTTAAATTTTTAATAATCCCTGGCCGGGTTTATTCTCTAAATATCTGATTCTAATTTCTGCCCGGTTCTCGCAGTCGCGTCGATATTATATATACACTGTTTACACTTGATACGGGCTCTTGAATGTTTCAAGAAGATTTTAAGTTAGTGTATGTCATATACTTGTTACCAATTAATCTATTAAATCGTATGTAACAAATAATTGAATTACTCTTCCTCTTTTGGTTAGTTTCTTATAAATGAATGTAAAATATACAACCCTTAAATGATATAACCACACATGCGGGGTATAAAAGCAATGCTAGCAATATCCAAAAAATTAAAATTAAAATGCTGTCACCGAAGATTACTAATTTAAAATGTACTGAATATGAAATATGAAAAAATTGAATATGAATATGAAATGTTTTAATACCCTTTACTTTGATCTAAAAAATACGTCTACGAAATTGTTTTTTTTTTTGTATATATTAAGAGTATAAAAATGATTTTGAAATTCAACATTTTAAATTCCCGCCAAAACTCGTCATTTCTTTAGCACCAGTACGTCGTCACAATTGTATGGTACGCGAGTTGATATGTCACGACCAATCACATGCGTTAGTCGTATTTTTAAAGATTTTCATAATAAAACTTATGAATTAAAAAATTTCCCCAAATTATCCATACCGATTCATAGAATATAATTAATATTTATGAATATATTTTCATCGATACTTGTAATATGTGAAATTAGCCTATTATAGATTTTATGTACCTATCCCTTCCAAAATCATGTTTCCTATTTTTTATCTAGGTTTCCTATAAAATCTTGTATTCAGTACATTACAAATAAGTCATCCTGCATAACTCCATTTTTTTTGCTGCCTTTGCTTTTATTCCCCACATATGAAGTTATGTACTTATGTTTTCACCCTTATAATTGCTTTGGCAGGCACAGAGTAGGTACAGAACGCCAACATATTCTGTTTTCGCCTACCACTTATAGTGTACGCTCGTTGATTATTGAAGCTTTTAATAGGGCTATTATACTGTATAAAGATACATTTAAAAAAATTACCTATTCCATGCTATGCCTACGCAAAAAAAGATTTTTCGAGTATCCACTTCTTCCCCTACACTCACGTCTACTTTCTTCCCCTCCTCATTCATAGGCATACACGATCTTAGAGACTTTTGCTTATGTCTGTGCTACCCGCAGTCAACTTTACTTTCTGTCTTGATCACTAATTTCCGAGGATTACTAATTTCCTAAATCATGTTAACTAAAAATTTATAGGCTATATTTTCTATAAAATCTTGAATTCAATATTTTCTAAATGATCCTCGATGACTGCATTAATTTTTCTTTTTGATATTGCTGCCTGTTTTAATTTGCTTTGATATTTTATACCCCACGTGTATGGATTTTTTGAACATCAGTTACTTAGCTATTATAACATTACTATCCTTTGAGTATTTTGGTCTTCTCAAACAGTAGTCTCATGTGATTTACACACAGAATTGATTTTCGAAATATCTTCCGTAGCTATCGAACCCAATTTAGTATTGAAGAATATTCAATTTTGTAATTCTTAAATTACATAGCTACATACTCCAAGACACAGGCGACATCATCATTCTACATAAAATATAAAAAAAAGCCAACTCAAAAGTGGACCTACACAGACAATTATCTATTCGAGTTTCATCCCGATCCTCGACCGTCCTCACTTAGTTTTCCACATTGCAAAACAACTTTCAAACAGATAAAATTTGTCTCAGTCTCACTACTCTTAGAGAGCTTAATTTTATTAAACACTCCAATAACTGTTTTCAAATCAAACATTACATACAGATCATAATATCTCTTAACCTTTTTCTATCATTAACACATATTTGAATACATTCCCATCCCATCTTCCCTCCCCTTCTCCCTCCATACCACTCTGGAATTTATTGAACTGTTTTTATTTAATGTATTGTTTTATTTCTTCCGTTATTTTTATTATATAAAGAACTTACTAGTCTATGGTGATTTAGAAAAATCATGTGATTGATTCATTTTTTTTTTCACTTATATACATATTGTTGTTCAACTTAATGTTTTAAATTCTTAAACAAAATAAAATAAACTATTAACTTACTGTGCTAGATTCAGCTGTACTTTATAATGCTGCCTTTGCTTTTGTGCCCTACATATAACGTATTCTTTCACATTCGGTTTGTGGTGAGGTAATGAAAAATGACACCATAAAATTTTTAATTCCTTCATTTGCGACTACTTACTACCTGAAATCTCGCAATCAAAATTCTCCCAACCATTTTTATTGGGTCTAGCAAAAATTAAATAACTGTGAATTAGTTTTTCATTTTATTTTTTGGTTACTCTCTTTACTTCGTCTGCCTGTCACTGCACTGTCATCTGGAAACTCGTACGGTATCCATTCCGAATACAATGTATCACCATCCTACTGCATTTCTCAAATCAATATCACCCCAAGCGACTAGGAAAGGCACGTAGATACCTACCGAGATAGTTACCTATCCTATAAAAACATAAAATTTAGATAAGATAAAATAACCTTTTCCATGTTTAATTCTTACACTTTTTTTACGTTGAGTTTAATTCTTACTTTATCGATATTTTCCTACTTACGTAAAGTTTGTCAAAGTATTTAAGTCTGTAAGTACCTATCAAACAGCAACTTATACAAAATAAGCTTAGAGAAAACCGATTATTAAAAGTGAGTTTGATTTGTAAATCAAAATTATTCGTATATTTTGTACGCAATATATAATAATGGAGCACTGCTTTTACCAAATATATTGTTACGTGGCGTGGCTCGCTCGAAAAATGAAATGGCACAACTCGTAAAATAAATCTTTTATTATCGCTTGTACATTATCTCTAACATTTTACAATCGCTCGCAACGCAATACTCTCGCTATTTTTTTATTCAAACACAAAAGAACAGCTCTCTTTTGTTTTTCTACTCGGGTAAGAACCCTTCCATTTCTTCGCTATTTATTAATCATGTTAGTTCTTATTTCAACCACTGGGCATACCGGCCTGCCGTTCTGCGCATGTGACACTTTTCTATGGAAACTTTTCTATGGAACTGTCAAATGTCAACGAACAGCTCGTTACACAGCCTCCCTCTCTCAATACTGTTCGTCCCGAACAGAATCATTGTTGTCCCCATGAGATCTCCAAATTCCCATGCTGCCACACTCCAATACACGAGCGCGTGTTCTCACATCTATCTCAATCGTCATCGATTCATTTTCTTTCCAGCTTATTGCGTGCCTCAATTCGCTTCTTCGTTGCACGGAACCTCTCTGCTTCCTCGAACATTTTTTTTTTTAAATCCTCAACAAAAATGATTAGCACTCCAGATCGATACTTGGAAGTTACATCCACCTGGGTCAAAGA